>OZ035956.1:6689141-7163626 GCA_964034955.1 Orchesella flavescens | reverse complement strand
ATGTGTACTGATTTTACCAGCAAAACGAATATTTAAAGTACACTCACCAAGAGGTTTCACTCGCATGTTATTCCCTACTTGGATGTCGTGTGTGTTTGTTTTGATTAACGGAAAATTGTATTTATTTACAAGTGAACGAGAAAGGAAAGAATGAGAAGCACCTGTATCTAACAGTGCGTGTGTATTTACAGTGGCTAATTTACATTTGACTTGAGGAGTCACTTTCGGTACAAGAAAGGTTGGAAGTAGAGCAGACTCCTTGCTTACTTCCTCTCTTGGTTTTTTGCATACGACCCAGTCTGAAAGCTACGTGCTCCAGAAGGACCAGGGATCTCTTCCTTCACACCAGCGTCAGCCTGTTCTTTCATCTTAGCAATATCTCTTTCCTTATTTCTACATTGAGTTTCATGGTGGTTTGGAATACCACAGTAGCTACAAAAAAATTTACCTTTAAACTCATTAGAATATTTTGACTTGTTAGTAAACAGAGATTTCCTCTCTGCTAACGGCTTGTCTGAAGTACTTGAATCAAGAACACTGAACTGTCTGTTGGGTTTGTACCCATTGGCACTGTTGTACTTAAATTGTGGCTTTTGCTTGGGCTCAGGCATTTTATCAGTCTGTCTGGCTCGTAGTAAAGGTTTACCTTCAAATGAACGGATTTTATTCAAATCCATAATCACTTGTCGTCCCTTTACTACGATCTCATTCACAGACTCACAACGAAAAGCTCGAAGCTCAGATGCAAGCTCAGGTAAACAAGAATTTAGAATACGCTCGACTACATGTCCCTCTGGCATATCAGAGTAGATCCTACGATAAGCTATAAAAGTTTCCCATGCAAATGACTCAAAAGCTTCATCAAGTTTTTGCTTTCGTGCATACAGCTTTTGTAAATGCAAATCAGCATGGATGTAAAGAAAAAACAAGTTTTTAGCCCAAATTTTAGGTACCCCTCAGCACCAATTTTGGGGTACCCCTCAGCACCAAATTCGTCTACCCCTCAGCACCAAAATTAGGTACCCCTCAGCACCAAATTTACAAAAAACTTCCAAAACGCATTATCTTCATCCAAACAAACCAAAGAAACTCACAACAACACTCAAACATAAGGTTGGAGCCCTGTGGTTTCCAAACTAGTATCCTCCTGCCCCTCAAAAGTTCCAAAGAACAATTGAGCCCCACCACCGCCACAAAATGACTTGAGATCAAAGCTCCATATTTACACTGATACTATTTTGTTTCAGTTTAATGATTAAGCTTTGGAGCCCTGTGGTTTCCGAACTAGTATCCGGCTTAAGTTGGAAACAGTTTCCAAAACTTCCTTAGTTGATAAGCAATCATATAAGCATACCAAACTCAACTTGGAACACCCTCTTGCTCATCAAAAGTTCCAAAGAACAATTGAGCCCCACCACCGCCACTTACACTGATACTATTTTGCTTCAGTTTAATGATTAAGTTTTGGAGCCCTGTGGTTTCCGAACTAGTATCCGGCTTAAGTTGGAAACAGTTTCCAAAACTTCCTTAGTGGCTTTTGTACATTCATTTCCAGACATGATTTTATCAATGTAACTGCGTAGTTTTTTGTATGTATCAAGACGGGAAATTCCTTCATCCAACGAAGGTATTATGGTAATCTGTAAAGTCAAAGCACATGAGTCATTTGATCCAACCCTCGCATCATGTACGTCATATTTTCATGTCTTTTCGCGCTTCTTACCTTCATCTTTGTAAGCATTCTCTTCGCGACAGAATCAAGTGGTGACAGAGAAAGGGACGGTACTTGCTTTAATGAAGTGTAATGTGAAATCATACTAGTAATGTTGATCCCTTTTTGGGTTGGTTGGCGCATATTCTGTTCAGATACGATGCTGATTTTGCTTCTTTCATTATCATGTTGTGAGATGTTACTTGCTGAATCTGATATGCAAATTTCCGATGACGATCCATTTTCATTTAAGACGCCCTTTTTTTCATTTTTCTCCTCCCCCAGCATTGACTCGGGCGTACTTCTGTTATCAAACGCTGAAGATTCGGATTTTTCCTCATCATATTCACAGTCAGACCAGTCATAACTACCATCACTGCTTGCTTCCGATGACGTACATTCAAATTGCGAGTCTTGGCAACTCTCATCGTTTTCATCCAATTCGCTAGTTAGATGCTTATGTGATAAATTAGGATAAGAAACGTTGTTGCAATCTGAATTTTCAGCACCAGAATGTTCGCTGTCAACGTCAACAGTGACCTCATCTGCTTCATATTTTAAGGGAACATAATGATCTCCATGATTTTCTAACGCTGGCTTGTTGAGGTGGGATTTGGATTTCTGATTTGAATTTGGTGCACTTCCCGATATTGTGTCTATTAAAGACTCACGAAAACGACTTGCGTTATTGGTAATTGTTACAATATGGTCTGCCTTTCTTTCTTCTTGCTGTTCATTTCCGTCCTGGGTTTCCTTTTCGCGACGTCTTCGACGGGAGTCCCACATAATGAATAATTGAGCTGGGTTAGCCATATGCCATCCAGTGTGTTGACCTCAGAAACTAGGCGTGTGTTTTATTGTAGCATGTAGCGGATTTGGTGCAATAGTTTAATTACTAATTCAAAACAGGGCTTACGTTTCATCCAAAAAATCTTAATCTCCTCTCAACGCTGAGCTGTTTCCAAATCCTGCACCTGTTTTTTCTACTAGTAATAGTGAGCTTGGAAGAACAATTCACTTAGATTTTGCAAAGTGGTATGTAACTGTAACTGAGTCGACAACAGAAACACGTAGATTTATTTCGCGCTGTTTTATTCTAAGTTCACAACACTTCAATAATGAAATATTTTTTATTGACCAATTAATGCCTAACATCTTTATTGCAAAGAAATATTCCCCATCTACTGTGAGCATATTAATGATTAACACGTCGGGCAAGGTTGATTTGATTTTTAATCTGCAGTTAATTTTGCACATTAAAGGTAATGTGCTGCTTTCGGCGTTGCCTCATTGACGTAGACGTATTTAATTAAAAGCTAATTAAACAAGACGATATTAACAAATATTGTATCTCGCATGGCGCAGTTTTTCTCTTGGCTACGACTGCAGACAAACGGCAAGCTCGTGATTTAAAAATACCAAATCAGTAAGTAAGCAAACTTATTTTTATCACTTCCCAAGGTTCTTATGACGATACACCATTCCGTATCCTCAAATTTAAGCAAGCGTTTAGATTTCATTTCCAGATTTCAAGATGCTACCTGTGCTGAAAGATATTACTTCGTATATGAAGACGAGAAAAATCGACACTGATTTTTTTTGCCAAAAGGTGGTGTACCAATGTCTTCTTTACATTCTGCTATCCTTTAGCATTACGGCGCAACTAAAGCAATTTTTTGGACCACCAATTGCCTGTGTGACAAGCCACATGAGCATGGAGAAGGTGGTTGATCAATATTGCTTCACGACTGGTACATTTACTTATCCCCCGGCCACTGAGGAAGAGAAAAAAATGAGGGATAAAACACCATTCCCGGGGATTCGTGGGACCCAACCGTTTTATGAAGAAATGTTTCCCGGTATTCGTCAGGTTGCAGATCCAAATGTCAAAAAAATATACCACATGGTTTACGTATATGTGCCATTTCTTTTTCTGGTGATGGGATTAAGCACTTATATCGGACGTTGGACTTGGCGAAAACTGGAGGGGAACCAAGTCGATCGCATTGTTCGAGAACTAAATTCAAACACCCTGACCAAAGAGAGAGAGAAGGAACACATTAGCATGAGTGCTAACTACGTGTTTAAAAACAAGAGATTCTTTTATAAGAGCACATTGTCCTTTAGCTTCGTTATCATTTTGAATTTCTTGGTTATCTTAATACAATTTTGGTGCATCTATGCAATCTGCGGCACAGATTATTGGTTTTATGGCTTCGCTGTTATCGGAAACCAGTTTCAACCACCAGCACTTCGCCCTAGAGGTTTGGCTAGACATTTTCCAATGGTAACTACGTGTGAGCTGAAAAATTATGGCGTTGGCGGCTCTATACAAAATGTGGACATTCTGTGCGTACTCAATTTCAATAACGTGAGTATTTATACGTATTGGCAAAGTGGTTTTGAATGCAGATGTTCTTAATATATTTTCTTGTAATATAACAGGTATATAGTCTACTTTTTGGTATCCACTGGATTCTGTTAGCAGCATGCGGGACATGTGTATGCAGTTCCCTGTTTTCCCATATTGTGAAAGCCTGTTTTCCTAGCTTGAGACAAGAGGAGTTATTCGGTAAATTGCATGTTACCAAACAATCGAAGACTGCAAACACCATTCAAAAAATGAACAACGGGACTGTATTCATTCTTATACTTGTGGCAAAAAACATTGCTCCACACCTGGTTATAAGAATTATTGAAGAGTTCGAATCGCTAGATAGAACTATTTACTCTATATGATAAATTTTTCGTTTCTGAACTGTACATGTATAATATTTCTTGATAAAAGCTACTTCCATGAAAAATAAAGCGTAACAAGTAAAAATGAAAGTAATATTGAAAACTTGATTCCAACGCATTATATAAAGTTCACTTAAAAAAATTATGTAAGGTGATTTAAAGAGAAATTAAAGTTGCGTTTCCTCGCTAAATGGCTATGCTTACACGTTGGGTGAGATGTAGTTTTGAAATGCGACGACCGAGAAATTCCAAAAAGAGTTTTGCATCTTCACGTAACATTACATAAACGAAATAACGAATAAATGACATTTTACTCCCTTTATTCAGGATAAAAGGTCATAATGGACGTCATGTAAGTAATGTAATTCCACTAATTAGTGTTGCAATTGCGTAACTAGGTTTTTACTTTTTAATAGCGCAGTTTATCTTAATAGCACATTACTAACGGGACGTCGTTATTACTAATTACGCCCTTTTAATGGCATCAAAGCTTCTCTCTTTTGTGGAAGATTGATGTATTATTTCACAAAGGAAACGTCCTGCACGAGACACTGGTTTACAATTCATATCCGTAAACCAAAAACAATGTTGACGAAAATCGCAATACTTGTTTTACTAACTGCACACGTGCAGGTTACATTGGGATATATAAATTGGGGAATGGGTGAGTTTTTAATTCAGTAAATTGGAGTTCGTGAAGTAAAATGATTTAATATAGATTATGATCTTTAAAAAAGCATTGCAAACCTGGAAGCTATATTCAAACCAACCAAATGAAGAAGGAATTGAAGAAAAAACTGTTCAATATACTACCACAGAAATGCCGGAAACACTGCAAGACGAAGGCGCATCTGAAGATCTTCATGTATTAATATACACAGGGTAAGAAATTGTTCCAATGTTTGAAAAAAGTAAGAAAATGTTAGACACATCAATTTTTTTTTGTAAAACATTAGATCAATCCTCACGGGTGTTGCTTTATTGGCTGTGGTCATAGGCTGTGCAGTGTTATACACCAAACATGTGAAACGATCCAGGTTGCAATCAAACTTTTGTTTCATATCATGCATACTTCATACACGATACATAATAATTGATTCTGTTTTATCCAAATAATCTGTTAGATCAAGGACTATGAGTCAAGAAAGTGTTATGGAACTGCAGGAAATGAAGCCAGATCAACTGGACTCCGATACAGACGAGGACGACTGAAAGACGATTGCAGTGAGCAAAATTTAAGCTGCAAATAACTTAACTTCCATTGTTAGCACACACCGTCGGAGATTGTTTGAACGACAAAGGCCATGGCTCCACCTGGTTAAAAAATTATTCAAGAGTTCGTATTGCTAGATAAAACTAGTTACTTTGTATACTGTTTTCGTTTTGTAATGTCAATGTGTAATGCCTTGGGACCTGATCACTACAGGCCCCAATAGAATAAAATCAAATTAAGTAATGGGTATGAGTACTGAATATTTGTTTCAATTTTTGCAGGGACTTTCCAATATGTAAAATTTATAAAAATCTCTGAACTGAAACATTTTTTGTCTTAACTTTTATTACCAAAACCATAAGCGTTTTTGCTATGAATTAAAATCACATGATATATCTCAGAGCCCAATTTATGCATAATCATATATATCCTGTTTGATCTGGTGGACGAAGTACACGTAAACTTTCTAAGGGCACTTTGCTTTCATTTTACCTTTTGATGGGTATAAATATGACAGTGGAAAATGGGGTGGAAGTGTCAAAATGGAAGTTATGTAATAATTATTACGTAGTCGTAATTCTTTTGTATATCTTAAAGTAAAACTACCCTTGACTGAGAAACATGAAAATAAGTTGCCGATGAAATATCGTACGATCAAAGCATGCTGTGTCATGTAATTAAAGATATGTTGCGCAAGATCCTAAATGTACCATAGTGTCCATTAATTATGTGTCGGCTAATTAGTTTCATACTGAAAAAACTCGGATCTGCAATTAAAGCTAGCAAGTGGCTTGCATCATCACGAAGCGTCGTCAACAAGCTAAAATGTCATCAACACCAGCTTGATGAAAATTTGTATCCCGTAAGGCAATGCAAAAGGGCGGATCTAGCCCCAGATGGGTATATAAGCACGTAACATTTAAGGCCTGGATATTAGTCTTCTTGCCTTTACGGGTATCGATTTTTTATGCTGCTTAATTTATGCTTTGAATGAATGAAAAAGCTGATGGTGCTGAGACTCCACCTACAGTTTTCCCAACTTTTAAGGGGCAGGAGGGTATTCCAAGTTGAGTTAGGTATGCTTATATGATTGCTTATCAACTAAGGAAGTTTTGGAAACTGTTTCCAACTTAAGCCGGATTCTAGTTTGGAAACCACAGGGCTCCAAAACTTAATCATTAAACTTAAGCAAAATAGTATCAGAGTAAATATGGAACTTTTGAAGAGCAAGAGGGTGTTCCAAGTTGAGTTTGGTATTCTTATATGATTGCTTATCAACTAAGGAAGTTTTGGAAACTGTTTCCAACTTAAGCCGGATTCTAGTTTGGAAACCACAGGGCTCCAAAACTTAATCATTAAACTTAAGCAAAATAGTATCAGAGTAAATATGGAACTTTTGAAGAGCAAGAGGGTGTTCCAAGTTGAGTTTGGTATTCTTATATGATTGCTTATCAACTAAGGAAGTTTTGGAAACTGTTTCCAACTTAAGCCGGATTCTAGTTTGGAAACCACAGGGCTCCAAAACTTAATCATTAAACTTAAGCAAAATAGTATCAGAGTAAATATGGAACTTTTGAAGAGCAAGAGGGTGTTCCAAGTTGAGTTTGGTATTCTTATATGATTGCTTATCAACTAAGGAAGTTTTGGAAACTGTTTCCAACTTAAGCCGGATTCTAGTTTGGAAACCACAGGGCTCCAAAACTTAATCATTAAACTTAAGCAAAATAGTATCAGAGTAAATATGGAACTTTTGAGGGGCAGGAGGGTATTCCAAGTTGAGTTAGGTATGCTTATATGATTGCTTATCAACTAAGGAAGTTTTGGAAACTGTTTCCAACTTAAGCCGGATACTAGTTTGGAAACCACAGGGCTCCAAAACTTAATCATTAAACTTAAGCAAAATAGTATCAGTGTAAATATGGAGCTTTGATCTCAAGTCATTTTGTGGCGGTGGTGGGGCTCAATTGTTCTTTGGAACTTTTGAGGGGCAGGAGGGTATTCCAAGTTGAGTTAGGTATGCTTATATGATTGCTTATCAACTAAGGAAGTTTTGGAAACTGTTTCCAACTTAAGCCGGATACTAGTTTGGAAACCACATAGCTCCAAAACCTAATCATTAAACTTTAGCAAAATAGTATCAGAGTAAATACGGAACTTTTGATGAGCAAGAGGGTGTTCCAAGTTGAGTTTGGTATGCTTATATGATTGCTTATCAACTAAGGAAGTTTTGGAAACTGTTTCCAACTTAAGCCGGATACTAGTTTGGAAACCACAGGGCTCCAAAACTTAATCATTAAACTGAAGCAAAATAGTATCAGTGTAAATATGGAGCTTTGATCTCAAGTCATTTTGTGGCGGTGGTGGGGCTCAATTGTTCTTTGGAACTTTTGAGGGGCAGGAGGGTATTCCAAGTTGAGTTAGGTATGCTTATATGATTGCTTATCAACTAAGGAAGTTTTGGAAACTGTTTCCAACTTAAGCCGGATACTAGTTTGGAAACCACATAGCTCCAAAACCTAATCATTAAACTTTAGCAAAATAGTATCAGAGTAAATACGGAACTTTTGATGAGCAAGAGGGTGTTCCAAGTTGAGTTTGGTATGCTTATATGATTGCTTATCAACTAAGGAAGTTTTGGAAACTGTTTCCAACTTAAGCCGGATACTAGTTTGGAAACCACAGGGCTCCAAAACTTAATCATTAAACTGAAGCAAAATAGTATCAGTGTAAATATGGAGCTTTGATCTCAAGTCATTTTGTGGCGGTGGTGGGGCTCAATTGTTCTTTGGAACTTTTGAGGGGCAGGAGGGTATTCCAAGTTGAGTTAGGTATGCTTATATGATTGCTTATCAACTAAGGAAGTTTTGGAAACTGTTTCCAACTTAAGCCGGATACTAGTTTGGAAACCACATAGCTCCAAAACCTAATCATTAAACTTTAGCAAAATAGTATCAGAGTAAATACGGAACTTTTGATGAGCAAGAGGGTGTTCCAAGTTGAGTTTGGTATGCTTATATGATTGCTTATCAACTAAGGAAGTTTTGGAAACTGTTTCCAACTTAAGCCGGATACTAGTTTGGAAACCACAGGGCTCCAAAACTTAATCATTAAACTGAAGCAAAATAGTATCAGTGTAAATATGGAGCTTTGATCTCAAGTCATTTTGTGGCGGTGGTGGGGCTCAATTGTTCTTTGGAACTTTTGAGGGGCAGGAGGATACTAGTTTGGAAACATCAGGGCTCCAACCTTATGTTTGACTGTTGTTGTGAGTTTCTTTGGTTTGTTTGGATGAAGATAATGCGTTTTGGAAGTTGTTTGTAAATTTGGTGCTGAGGGGTACCCCAAAATTGGTGCTGAGGGGTACCTAAAATTTGGGCTAAAAACTTGTTTTTTCTTTACATCCATAACGTATGGATGAAGGATAGCCTTTATTAGCATGTGCTACTGACGATCTCTGCTGCCGAACGTTATGTACGTTTCTATTATATTGGATTTGTTTAGGCCGAAAATGCAATGTAATGCTGCTGTAGCTGTGGTTTAGTTAATATATATGCTCATGGGATGATAACATGACGTTTCCCCCGTTTAACTAACATTTTTACATTGTATTATGTTGGGCTTACGATTAGTATACAGTTGATCACATCATATTATCATCATCATCTTACTAGAGACCAGTACATTTTTCGAAAATTAAATTAAATGGATAATGAGAATATGAGGTGTATATTATTGAGCTAGCTGTGATGTTCTTTCAATTTTTGGCTTTTTGAAATGAAATGAGGATTCTCAGTCCTATTTAGCACGGTTTGATTGAGAGACTTTTTTTGTCCTTTGTGGAACAGGTGCCTTCTGTCGCATTATAAATATGTAGAGCAGCAGGATTTGGAGGAAGCAGAGCATAGAAAGTCAAGCCATCACTATAGACTGTTGCATGGTCTTTGGTCAATCTCTATAAAAATTTGGTTTGTAAATATTTACGAACAATGGCATTGATATTATAGCACTTGCAAAAACGAACGGGTTAAGGTAAAAATATGATAAAAACGTTATAAATAGTTTGAGCATGGCAAAGTATCACTCTCTTATGATTAGTATAAGGTAATATGATAAGCCTGTTGTGTATATATACTCATTTATATCATCATCATAAATCATGTCATTACGAACATTTCAACATTTCAAGTTCATCAAGGTGATAAACTGCGGAGTAGGAATAAAACACATTGTAGCTCTTGTAGCATTTGCATTTGGTGATGATGATGATCTTGGTCTGTTGTATACTGTATGGTAAATGTTAAGCGATTAGAAAGGAGAACGTGCCGAGCCTAGCGTAGTACAAGCCACAAAGCTTCTTCGGTGAATGAACAGTAACAACGCGTGTGTGTACATTTACAGAAGAAAAGCGTACGTGAACAAAGGCTTAAAGAATGAGCATTAAAAAGTTTTGGGGAAGAATGGAGTGGAAGAAACCCATTCATTCCAGAAGAAAACAGAAGGCTCGTAGAAACGACAAAGCAAAAAAGGAAGGGAGGTATAAGTCCAAGGGTCGGACCCTTAGCTCATTCAAGCCGATGTTTATCAATTTGAGGAATTTTTATGGAATGCAATGAAGAGCGTTGGGAATTCCCGTAGGAATTTGTTTATCCAGGATAAAATAAACATTTTACGTTTTGAGCTGCTGAAATACTCAGTCAGTCAGTAAACCACCCAAACCCAAACCAAGATCAAACATGGTGGTGGTGGTTATAGCAATTGACAACGACATAAAATCGTTCACTAGAAAAATCAATAATTATGAGTAATGTAAAAGTAGGCTAAACTAAACTCAAGGCTGATTGTGAGTTGTGAACAATCACACTTAAATTCAGACCTCTCAACATTATTAGCAGCTTAAAGATTGCGGTAAATGTTAAACATAAAAAGGATTTAATGACTAACTAAGCGAAAGAAACGTTTATTTTGAACCTCTGAACTACGCTTAAAATGTGTGCGAGGGTGACGTAATAAAACGAAAGCGTCTATCTGCTCAATAAAATGTCATTGAGCCAACGTTGGTTGCTGTTGTTGCTACTGCTACAGAACGCTGCTGCTGAAACACGCGTACGCAGCAAAAACTTTTCATTTCATGATGTTGATCATAAAAATTGCGTACGTGTGCGTTCCCCAATGAATGTGGTACACATGTACGCATGTTATGTATATACCTACATTCCATGGCCTAGTGAAGGTGCACTTTTGGGGAGGCTACAGAATGCTACTATAAACCATATATCCGGTTCAACAGCAGCAGTATCATATCAAGTACAAGCTAGTTATCACTAGTTTTATAAAGCACAGGAAACAAGGAGGGGAAGTTGTGGAAAAACATCAAAGCAAGCACGTGACTTATCTCCACCTCACAAACGTTTTTTCGTTTTGCTTTAATGAAAGCTTCCGGGAACAAAACCCTTTCGTTTCGGGGTGGACTCACTGCATACCTTTAGATTCTTAGAATTTTTGATGCAGATGAGAATGAGGTGATCAATTCCAACTCCAACATAAAAGGAAAATGACGTCATTCATTTGGCTGCTGTTGCATTGAAGAAGCTCGCCTAAAGCCAAAGCAACTTGTCTTGCTTTTAGGAAACTCCTTCTTACACACAATACAATTCTATCATCTATCAGCCAACTAGCTACTATATAATTTAGCATCTAATCTCCACTTGCACGTGAACATCATTCTCCCATAACGTGTTTGATTTTATGGAATGATGGGTTGTTGTGAAATGAAAGCGGTTTTGTAGAGAAATAATTTTTATTAAATTTTAGTTAAAAATCAACAAAAATTTAATGTCATTTCATGGTATACAGGATCAAAACAAAAAAATAACCTAAATATTATTGCTTGGATGCAATGTATGAACAAAATGAGCATATTGCAAGCATTTACACATATTTAATATAATATACCTATGTATGTACTTTGCTTCTCTCTATATCTAAAACAAAATGATTCTATATGAGAAGGTCATGGCATGCATGATAGTTGTTTGGCTGTACAGGAATGATGTATCAAATGCAAAGCGATGGTATGGCCTGATCCTGATCCTCTCTTATTATTGTCATGGCATGACGCTTCCAGCGTAGTAGTCTGTAGTCTTTATCATACTATCAATCAGACTCCATTCAATTTTAGCAATGCAATACATAACACACATAATAGCCTCCAATATAAGTATGTATATGCATTATGCGTCTTAAATTGCTTTTGCTACATAACAACTATGAACTATGGAAGAGGTATGAGGTGATCAAACAAAATCATTCCTACACAAAATGTATTTTTCTTTTTTCCCTTGACTTTTCGTATCGTATGATCATTCAGTTAGCTCAGCTTCTGTGTATAAAAGTATTCACCTACATCCTATAAAGCCTACCTTTTAGACATGTATTTTAGTTCAAACTTTATGGCGTGATCGCTCAGAAACACGGAAATTATTTTAATTGTTAACTATGCTATATTATCATCATCATCATCGAATGAGTTGAGCTTCTTTTTGTTCTTCAGTTAGCCTTTTATGTAATGTTTTAGCAGGAACAACCGAACAATGCAAAGCAGATATAAATACATAAATGTATGAATAAATAATGCAAATTTAGATAAGGATGATAAAGAAATATTTCGCAATTCTGTAGTCCAGCCAAATATTGAAGTTTATATCACGTTTAGTTCCAGCAATTCGATGCAAAAGTTTACTCTCATTTTTTCAGTCTGGTTTTCTCACAAATGACCAAGTATTTTTAATTGACGTCGGCAGCCGGCTGCCCAAGTTCCGACTTGGATTTCACAATAAACTTGTTTTTTTATAAAGATTAAAGCCGGAACAAACATCATGCATCACCTTTTGTTGCTTAATTGTTTCACTAGTGTTCAGCGACAGCGAGGGTTAATGCTTAACCATAATATTTGCAAATTGAATATGTTTTCGCAAAGAAATTTTTGGTTTCTTTCCTCCTTGTTTCTGGAATATCCTGAATAATGAATGTTGCGATTGTGAGCTTATGCAATCGAGTTAAAGTGGTAGCTGAAAGTTGTGATGATTTTGAAATTTTGCATAAGTAATTTTAAGTTTTAACTCAAAAGATTAGCCAGCGCCTGATTACAATGCGAAGCTATCGGTATAAATAATTGCGTTGTTCATAAAAGGTCAAACTTAAAAGTCTTTTCTTTCTAACGACGTAGTTTTCCGATCCAGAGGAAAAATGCCCAAAATATTTTGCGGCTGAGAAAAGCTTCTTATCTCAAATCATCAAATTGTTAATATTTATTCGGTTTTTCGATTTGTGATGGGAAATCACGTTCGATAATTTTTTGATTCTGTGGAAACAGACCTGGCATAAGTCACAAAAATTTCCTCAATTCCAATCTGCATGATATTGTAATTGGAACTTTCCATGCGAACATAATCTTTTCCAGAAAAATATTAAAAGCGTAAAATAGTAAAATTTTGTTCTAGCAGTAAGAGCGTCTGAGATTTTGCGTTTTTAGGGCAGCTACTATAGGTACACACATATTATGTGAAACAGCTAGGGTTGATTTTGATGAGACATATGAGTATTCAGTTACAAGAGTGAGACTGATTGTATACACGAGTCTGTTGTGCTATATGGGAATTTTCTGTGTACAATACCGAACGTTGCATTCCCAAAACGACAGAAATACACAAAGAATTTGTGGGAATCATATCCTTTTGTATAATCTCACTATGTGCATATTTGCAATCTGATTTCATTCAACTCCCCTCTTTCGTCATCATTCCTGTTTGAACAGGACAAAAGTAAACTGAACAAAACTCAGCTGCAATGCATTTTTGACAGCAAGTAATTTTGTTGATATAATATATTGTATATATATGCATTCTATATCAACAAAGTGCATCTCTATACATGTACATTTATAGGGGTATTCAAACGTAAGTCAACCCCAAAAATATTTCTCTCCTATCTCATGTAATCCTATTCAAGCCTGAATATGAGATAGAAAAACGTTTTTCTTGTCGTTTCTTTCATTGGAGGGGCGAAGGAGGGAGGGGATGAGGAGGTGGCAATATGACTAAAAACATCTATATTGTTATAGTTATAAAACTGCATAGTATTAGAAATGTGGGCAAAGAAGTTAGAAACATTAGATAGTAGATATATATTTATACTGCTCACCCTTTCCATCAGTGCTTGCAATCAGTAAAAAAGCGCTGTTTTGAAAATCTGCTTTTTTGTTTTTTAAGCAACCTTTGCTGATCAAATGAATTGCTTTTTATGCTGTTTTCGTGATATACATACTCTTTTCATAATACAAACAGTAAGTACTTACGTAAAAGCAGCACCTTGAAAAAAACACTTTTTGTCATTACTGCTTGGTAGCTATGAGGTATTTAGCCAATGCACGATGTGGGAGAAAGCTGAAAGTATATATATATCTATAAGATATTTTACGATGGTTCTTTTTGTATCTTAATACATTGACCTTTGCATGACCTGCTTTAGTTTTGTACATAAAAACGTTTTCGATTGATGAAACGACACAGTCCAATGCAGTCTAAAGATGATCATCAGCAGCTATTTAGATTTATCAGAGAGAACTTCATGCAGCAGAAAAGATTCAGCATACTTGAAAATAATGACAAATTCTGCAGTACACAGGCTTGTACGTAAAGATCAAGCAAGCTGCATGTAATTTTCATTTCATTCACTCCTGATTTAAATAGCCATGTGCAGGAAGCTCATTAACATTTTTAGTCTTTAAAAGTCAGACATACTTCGTCCAATCTAAAACATTTATAAAATCCTAATTTTTAAGTGTGAAAGGAAAAACGTTTTCTTAGTCATTGTCATCTCAGACACATGTGACATGGGGTTCAAGGTTGTAGGTTGAAGATTGGTATTATCAGTTATTACAGAAGATGCAAGAAGAAACCAAAAATATCAAATTCCCCTTGTGACACATATGTAAGGAGAAGTTGAAAGTGCTTGAAACATTTCATTTCACGGTTGTACTTACAAGATTCTACGTCCACCTGCATATAAACTGAGCATTCGACACACTCATATAAAATCGGTATGGGTATGTGAATGGCAACCCTTTGTTCCATAATTTTCCGCAGTAGACATATATTTTATTGTAGAAGTGTTTTTCAAAACCAAAATGAATTATGCATGCATCCAAATTCTACTTCCAAGTTTTATATTAGCAATTCTAATTCGATCATATCTTATTTGATTTCAGAAGGACATTGTCAATTCACTGCTTATTGGAGTTCTTTACTTGTTGACCAGGTTTTAATCTAACTTCAACCATTGTGCAAATTGTTGTTCGCTGGAGGAAATGACAAAGGTGTTTATGAGCAACGCTTTTATAAATGCGTTGAATTTTGGTACGGATACGAAATGATATTGGGTATTTTATTTCATACAACTTAAAATTGTATTACTATCAATTAACTTTGGATTTACATTTTAAATTTACTCAGCCATGGGACCGCGATCTCCGCCTCATCCCAATATTTATCCCAGGGTCAAGCTCCAATTCCGGATCGTCACCAATACCACTGATCGTGAGTATTTTCATTACGGAATGAAAGAGACCCTTAGAGAAACCCACAGCAATGCAATCCATCCAATGCCAACTGTTTGAGTTCCAATCAGAATAGCCAAGATAGCGTATAGCATCGAGCAGCAACTTACACACTAAGAAATACATACTTCAGATAGAGTAAAATATTGGTTTATATAAACGTGAAATTGCGTTCCACCCAAATCGAGTATTCCTCACGAGAGAAGTCATGAAGTACGCCGTTTTACTCTGTATAGTGTACCTTCATATAGAGAGTCAAACCCCAAATCGAGTATATTTTTCCTACTTTAAATAAAGCATGCTCTTTAGTTTACTCCGTATGTAGTATATTATGCAATGAAATCCTAGGTAAACTATAAGTGCGGGAAGGTTTAATTTTTTAAATCCGTTTTATTTTACTTTATCACATTTTTATCAACATTAATAATATTATTTGCTACAAAATCAATAAATTTAATACAATAATTATATTTTTAAATTCTACACATAAAAAGTGTCTGGCCAACTAATGCTTGCACGACAGCAGGAAGTACAGCTTCATTCACCGGTTTTCCGCAAACTCCATTCTGAATAAAAAGCCAGTGATCATATGATTCAATTGGTAATGGCAAATACAGTACGGTGAAGCATTTTAAACAGGTGTCAAGTGCAGTCAGAAAGCTGGGTCCACATGGAATCGCAACTTTGTGAATGATGACAAAAAACTTGTCAAATTGTAAATTGCAGGATGATCCCAAAGCCAAAATGAAAGGCGCAATTCTGGTGTTTTCACTCAGTACTTCAGCAACATGAGTATTTTTCTGCGGTAAAGAGAAATAACGGATTAACTACTAATTAAGAAATAACTGATTAATATTATACCGTATGTTTGCATATGGTTTCCTTACAGTTTGAAATAGAATCATGCTCCTGAGGGAGTCTAAATCTGAAGCCTTGACAGTTGACTGACGTTTGCGTGGGCCTGACTTTTGTTTAGTACGCTTCCTGGCATTCAGATTAGCACTAACGTCCTCTTCATCTTCAGATTCTTCAACAGCTTTTCTCCCACAGGAAGGCAATATGTAAGGCAGCAAACAGTAGGCAATGAGACAAATGTCAGCTTAAAACAATACAAATATCATATTGTAGCACTTGAATTGATTTAAAAAAATATTTACATTTATATTACATAAAATGTGACCTACATTCGCTCAAATCATAAATATGTTTCGTTACATCTAACTTCTTCTTATAAGATACACCACTCTCCTCCGCATAGTCCAACAGCAATTTCGAAAGCTTAGGCCAACGCTCATACATCACAAGAGCAACTGATGGGTGGCGAACGTTGAAGTCTTGAATAATCTGTGAAATATTAATTATAAAGACATTTACATAAGAACAAAAGCACGTAAAGTGTGATATTTAAGGTTAATTAACCAGAGACATACCATATTTTCTGTATCAAATAATCGAGGCATTCTCTGCATAATTTTTTGCAGTCCAACAAACTGTTCGTCGTGATAGACACGTAAAAGACTTCGCCGCATAAATACAGTCGTTTTCATTAGCGATGGAATATCGCTCCCAAAGTTGTGCTTCAAATATTCAAGTTGAGATTCATCCGGAACTGGATTCTCTAGATAGTGAAAATATAATTAAGAATTTTTCTAATGTCCGTGGATCTTAATACAATATAAACTAATAAACTTCGCTAACCATCCTCGTCGACGGAGTCCCAATCCAATTCTGAGACCTCAAATGCAGGAACTGAACATTTTCCACTCTGCCTTGATAAACGACGTCGTTGATTCTTGAGTCTATCCTCCAGGAACCCTGTTGCACCTTGTCCTCTCACTGTGTGGAAGAACCACATTTGCCAGCCTCGCTCTGGACGCCTCGGATCTCCCAGACATGGGTACGTTAGTACTAAATGTCTCGCTAATTGTTCAAGCGAGTTTTTACCGGGACTGAAACACAAATCAAGAAACGTAATTCACATCTCTTAAAAAGTATGTATGAATTTGGCTTTTATATTTAACACCGTACTTGGTCCCAGATCTTTCGATAATAGCTTTGATTAATTGTCCAGCAACCGCCTGCCTATCAGTCCGAAGAATAAATCGGTTATCATCAACCTTGGTAGTCACAATGTCCTTTGTGATTTCGTTGGAATGTAGCACTTCAATCAAATTCTAAATAAAGGATTGTTAAGAATAAAGGATTTTTCTTTTAATGAAATGAACGAATGACAATTCCACCTTTTTATTTAATAAAAGGCTTACAAATCCATAAATGTTCTTGCTCAAATCCACCTCAAAACGTTTCTGGCTAGATTCTGCGATGACGGACCCAGTTTTCAGACTCTGAAGTCAATCTTTCTTTAGTATTCAATTGAAAAATAAAAGAGTAAATTGCAGGACTTCGGAACAATTTTTGTACCTGTGAAAGGCTAGGGCTTCCGAAGGATTGAGATGAGGCATGTCGTTCATGGTCATCCTTCATAGTGGTTTGCACTGCAGTTTAAACCAATGCTTTTTGTTTTCGGCAGTGAAGGTGGGGAGTTCAATACTAGCGTAGGGATAGCACCAAACGGATCATTCTGGAACAAATACATTACAAAATATTTACTATTATACTGCAGAAAATTGCCGTGTAATAAAATATGGTTACTCACAGGAGATGGAGAAGGTGCTTCAGCAGTCTTCGCAGCAAGGGAACTCCGTAGAGTTTGAAGTAATCCACCTCCAAAGCAAAGCCCCCGATCAAGCATTTCACGCTCACTTATTACTGATCCATCAAAAAGTGACAGCTCTCCAGATGATTGTGACCCCTAATAGTGGACGACTCATCATGATGTTTAACATGACTTTTAAACAAGCTTTATGTTGGACATCCTACGACCTATCTAATCCTAACCTATCATATACTAATTTAAGACTCGTTTATGATCATACTCGATTAAATGGTAAGCTGATAAATAATTGCGCGTCATTATACTCAAAACTTTTCACAGGATAAATAGGCTGGTAGTGATCTATTTCATGAAGATCTACAATCTTGCATTCATTTATCTCGGTTATCTTGAAACTTGAGAAGTGTAAGTCATACTCACTAGAGAACAAGGAAACTAAAAAGCTACAACATTCATCTACTGTTAATATCAATCGACTTGTTTGCATCAAAATAAGTTGATTATCTAAAAGGTACTTGTCCAACTTGTGCCTTGTATCTAATTTTGAAAATACGGAGTAAATGTTTTTTAGTTTAAGAATTTCTGCTAATTTCTCGTCTCGTTTCTTGTCACTTCTAACAAGTTCGGTCATAAAGTTTACAATTTGTTCAACTACGTTTTGCACGACATCTTCAACCTTTGAAATTATCGAATCAGCTGTACTTAATGGCACTTTACCAGATTTCATGATGCTACATAACAACTTCATAATACTCCTTTCAATTGCATCAAACTCCGTACCAGATGGAAAGTTAATTTTTTCCCTAACGTTACCAACCTGATCTGACTGAAATACAGAGTTATTTTCTGCACCCTCATAATCAAATTCTACTTCCTGGAGGCTAATCTATGAACATAGTACATAATCTATGAACCTGGAGGCTATTCCTCATGTGCTGAAGATATGACTTCCTATTGAAGTGACCTTTACATAATAAACAAGTATATTTGGAATTTTCTGTTAATCTATGTTCTACAGTTAAATGGCTAGCTAATTCTCTAAGCCTAACAAACCCTCTTTGACAACTAAAGCATACATATACAGATACAGATTTTAATTTTGAAAGCGCGCTCCAAATCCTCGCCCGGTGTCCAACGACAGGAACCACCCCCATCAAGTCATCCTTTGAAATAGACTCCAGGCTTATGTCGTTGATATGGTTCTCTGTAATTAACAAATAAAGTTGGTGGCATACAATTTTGCGTAGTACATAATACATAATCTTGTTGTAATTAAAAAATCAAACTCACCTTCGAACACTTTGACGTATTCACCCAGTCCCAGCTGCAGCAGAACACGGTTGACTTCCGAGCTTTCCATCCTTGCTTGACCCGTCAAATCGAACGCGTAGGTTATTATTTCACTGATGACTAACTTATGCTGATGCTGACTCAAAGGAAATGCAAATTGAATTAAAAATAACAACGAAGTTGGCAAACTATTTTGAAGTTACAAATGAAATATGCTCTTTGGTATCCCTTGACCATGTGTTATTATTCACTAGAATAGGGCTGGACAGATTGTACTGTCTCAAATGCACGCGCCAAAATTTTACTCAATTTGGATAATGCCTCAAGTTTGATTTTTCCACTTTGGTTCGATTGGGGTAGAACATACTTCATACAGTGTACCTTGCTTCGTCATTTTAGACCATTCACCCATTTTACACTATCTAAAGCAAAATGAGGCATCACTCTTTATAGAGCGATGGAAAATCATAGAAACAGAGTAAAATTTACTGTATTACGTGTATGCCAGCAATATACCCTTTGAAACTTCATCGAGATTTCTAAGTGTGAGAAAATGGAGAAGAAACGGTGTAAAACATTTTTTTTATTATTATGTATAATATGTAATAATTTAAATGTTCAATATATCAACTATTTACTTACAATCATAATGACAAAACAGAGCGCAGCAATAACCGGCTCAAATTTCTTTACGTCCATTATTCTGTAAAATATTGGGATAAACTGAAGTTTTTTTGGCTGAGTTTTCTGCAGTGACTAGTAAGAAGTAGCGATTTTGGCTGTAGATAACTGAGACTGAGATTCATTTAATCATCATTTCTTGGCCGAGCCAAAATATTTTCTAATCGATACCTTTTTGTACCTCACCATTATAATGCTTTGGTCCCATTTTACTGCGAAACTACCAGAGACTCAAAATATATGTTTAAAGTACGCATAAATGTATGAAATGTGAATTCGTTAAAAATATACTTATATTTAAATAGTTATGATTGCAAAAATCCAGACATGAAAATAAGGTTAAGCATGTCATATATCACATGTGCATATATTGATTTACTGATTTAAAAATACAACCTGAAAGCAATAGATTCAAAGGATTTACAATGAGCATGACTAAAATCAACTATGTGTGATGTGACCATGATAAAATGACACGTGCAAGCGTGGCAAATTATTGCTGGATTTTATGACGGTCTGGTTACGTATCTTACTTTAATGCGTATTCAATTGCTATATAATTTACCTTGACGTCTGTTTTCATTTATCCTATGTAATAACTGCCTTTGACATTGTAAAGTAATTTTTATACTTTTACGGAAGTATTTTACACATCATGTCTATAAATGTATTACGCATTGTTAAAGTAAAATTGCAAATTTTTCACTGATGATCTGAAGCTAAAAATACCAAAACTCATTTCTCAAGCTGATGATTTTGAAATATAATTCCAAGTTTCCTCAACTACTCTAAGTGTCATAATGTATTTTAATTTATTGCGATTACATTGTTGTGTGTTAAAGACAAAGGTCATATTTAGAGTTAAGGGTGGATATTTATACGTGAAATTTTTTTTTATCTTGATTTTTTAATGATCGCTAAGATTCCAAGAAGGGCCAAGGTCAAGTATCCAATTTTACCGGTCATCCCCGTCGTACCCAATGCTGGAGATGCCTCCGATGGGACTTATGCTCCTGATACTTCCAATACTTTTAATGTATGAGGCTGGAGCTTCCTCTTGCTCGCTTTCCTTTTTGCTAGGCATCTGAAAGAATAATTTATTTGATTGAAGTTACAATTACAAAAAATGTATTTTCGATTTGGTTAATTATAAGGTAACTTACCGCAGCAGCCGCTGCCACTGTACCTGCCACCAGCAGTCCAAGAAAGTAGAAGATGCGCATGGGCAAACTTTTCATGATGAATCCGTCTTTACCGTGTGGTTGCTATGAAATAAATGATGGTAAAAGATGGTTTGGAAGCGTCTGCCAATATCAGGCCGTCAACCATGATTCAGTATTGATTACGATTCCCATTAAGAAGGCTAGACTCATTTAATTTTATGGATTTACTTAACTGCATGCGATCGTAAGACGTAAGACGTCACAAAACGAAATAACGTAAAAAAAGCATTGTAACATAAATAAAATGTATCGTTAGGAAATTTAGAAAAGGTTTTATTCCAATGAATTTTAATGAACAATATTTATGAAGATAAATGCTCCAACAATGAACTATATATGGACATGTATTTCAGGTCTTTTTTTGTAAATGTTTTGTAGTACTGCATCAGAAGCGACAACTCAAGATTACGCAGCAACTCCAGTTCCTATAAACTTGGGTTCAAGCTTAACACCCAAAGCGGACTCGAGCTTGGCAGCGTCCTCAGCGGTAACGACACCAGGCTACAAAATATAGAAAATGAAATTATGAACGGATGTTCTATTTCAGATTTTTCTCTTTAAATATTATCCTATTTATGTATGCGCAGTTTTGGTTTTATACTCACCTTGTATTTATGAACTGCCCTTTCCCACTCTGTGGGAAAGTTGGATTGAATGTGTGATAAGAGCTTTCCAGCTCTCTCTTTCTCCGTCATATCACACTCGGCACACTGCTTAGCCAACAACTCGGGGATGGTTTGCTTCATTAATTTGCCAATTTTGTCCTATAAACCAGAGAAATATTAAGATTTTATTACTGGAAAATTCAACGTCATTCACCAATTTTAAAATGTAAAAAAATACACAATTTAAATTATAGATTTTTAACTTACACATGGACCGTCATCGAGAATGCACTTCAGTTGGAATCTGACTGCACGCTCGTTCTACACAAAGGATTTAATTTATTATTAGACTTTTTATGAAAAGTTTGAAAATCACAAAGCCAAAAAGCAAAATATTTCATGCAAAGGAAACACAGAAACATTTTAATTGTTAAGGGGAGCACTGAGATTTCGATTGAAAATTTTTATTTTTTTGCTAACCTTGAGATAATTATCCATGTTGATATTATGGAACTCCTTTGGAATCACTTGTCTCTTAATTCTGAGGGAGGAAGCATACCCTTCAGTAACTGAGATGGCGACCACCAAACACAAAATAATGAAGCGACTCATTTTGAAATTTAAAACTTCAAAAAAACTTTTGATTTTAAAGGAACAACTCGAAATGAATATATTTCCACTAGTGTATTTTTCACTTTGCCTGCCTCAATATTTATTGTGTTGCTCTTCTGACTTTACGATGCAAATTGCGGTTGAACCAGAGCCCATCACCCTTCTTTATATTTGAGAAGGTGACTTTGTGGGAGCAAAAAAAATGCACTTGATTTTTTATCTATATGATATGGCAAACATATTGATTCAAACTTCAAACAAGAAAATCATCATAAAGATATTCTTAAGAAGACTAGGGAAAACCACTTAATCCGCAGCAACTTTTTGTACGCACAAATCATCTTTCAAGCTGTTTGGTATAAATACAAAAAAATACAAACAAAAACAGGTACCCGATGATTGTTCTTACGTCAAAGAATTTCTTCGTAGAAGAATTTCTTATAAATTAAAGCATCTTAACTCATCAACAAATTTACAATCTCATCCCCACTTCTGAAAAGAGACAAGAGTGCAGATGACGATGAGGATGATACGAGTTTTATTCCGATTCATTTCTTTTGTTCCTTTAAATGTTAGGCTCAGCTCTGAGTAGCAGACAATCAGAGTCATGACGAGGCGTTAATATTATGATAATTGTTGAGGAACAATGAAATGTATCCATGAAATGAAACCATGTAATGAGTTCTTAGACAATACAATGTGTAATTCTTGTTGCCATGCAGTTTTCAAAAGACAAATGTCAAGTGTGGTCAATGTTCGCCTTTTGTTCAATTTCAATCCGTTTAATTAGAACTTTTTTCCAGTAGACAGAAAAGGGGTAATACTTTGCTGTCTATTTTCCATCCTCTCTCTGGATGGAAATTTCCATTTTGTTTCGTCCATCATGAAAATTTCCATGCTACAATTATTTATTCATTCTGAGTAAGGCTTGATTTATTCTTTTACGTTTAGCATAAACATTTGGTTGCAAGTTAGAAGTTTCAGTGTTCATGATTTAAGTTAATCTTTTCCTCTGCCCCTCAGTGTTTATTCAAAAGTTGAAACATTACAAAACATTTTATTATCGTTGTCAATAAATAGGTACAGTTTTTCGTTAAAATTGAGACTCCGGATAGAAGCCAAACCGGTCAGAAAATGCAATCAATTTGTTTGATAACTGATTCATCTAATCATAAAGAAAAAAGGGAAATGAACCGTAAATGTGTATTACGATTGACAATGATAACCATAAATAAAACTATTTTATGTTGTGGGTTGTGGAAAAGGATAACTAACTATATTCAAATGTTTAGCAGCGGCTTGTTTGTATTGAATTGAAGTTACATAATGAAGTATATCTTGAGATGACATGAGTCATGAGAATATTCACTCTTCGCCTGTTGCATTTGATCATCATCATCATCATCATCATCAACTTTTTTGACGCAGTTATGGTAGCTATTGCACCAGAGATAATTCTGATGAGGTACAGTAGCGTAAGAGTTTTTTGTTGGTGGGTTTGACTTGGCTCTAGCTCAATAAAATATAGAAGGTGATATGATATGATGCTGCGCTGCGCTAACGCAAAAAGTTGAATAGCTTCTGAGCACCGTATTTTTTGTACTGACCGATTTATTTTCATGAATATCATTCATGGTACTGTTTGCAAAATATGAAAGAAAAATCAACCACATTTATTGTATAATACTGGGATGGTGGATGGTTGGCTATTTATATTGTACCCGAATCAAAATTTCATTTGGAATTTAAAAGCATCAAAAAAGAACACGACAATAAAAATCTCAGCCACTCGCCAATCACATTTTTCATCCCCTTTTAGCCTCCCATTCTGGACAACTGCGTCTCATCATAAACCGTGAAGAATCCCTCATCAGTCTTCTGTACCGCTGGAATCTTGTCTTTGAGATAAGCGACGACCAAGGGTTTCAATCCCAAGACTTCTGCCTGTTCCTCCATCTCCTCGACGGTGGCATATCCACTCACAAAAGCGTTCAACTTGGTGGCGAGGTGGGAGTACATGAGCTCTTTTTGTGCCGTACAGTTAGCCACCTGAGAGAGGAACTCATCTTGTTGGAGCAAGTGGTGTTGATTTTCCCTGGGGGCGAAATGAAGAAAAAAATCACAAAGTCAAGAAATAAATGTGTTCATGGAAATATTCATTTGAGTCTTGGTATTACATTGAAGCAATAAAGACATGCTTCACAGGCTCAATATCCGTTCGGACTCGCTTGAGAGGTGGCTTGTAGTTAAACCTTGTGAGCTTCCGGTCCAGCGTCATCAAACCATTTTCGGCGGCGTGCTTTTGCTCAATGCTGTGATAAAGGATTTTGGTGTAGTACTGACAACAAACCCAATTATATTTTGATTAGTTTTTTTCACTAAAAGTTCACACAAAAGAGATTTTTGTTGCCTTTTTGAATCCAGCTTCATACGCTTTCTTACCGGTTTCTCGTTAAACTTGGTGGGATCATGAATGTTCCAGAATTTATCGAGCAGTTTTTCATAGCTGGTTTTGGAAGGGTCAAACTCAATGTCGACAACGGCCACGTGGTCCGCACTAGAAGAAAAACAGGAAGAAGTTTTAGATCCGCCAAGTGTCGTCATTTCAAAGTGGAGGATGATCATGATTCATGATGGTCATATATTACTTACTACTTATCTGTATACTCAGGAATCATCTTTTTACCAGTAGAGTACCCAACCCGAGTCCGGATTACGCCGGGGTCAATGGAGAACTGAGCTTGGGGGTTCCAAAATTGACCACAGGCGAAGGTCGCACTTTCCCCTTTGACGGTGAGGAAGTCCTTGTCACAATCATTTGTTGGGAGTGGAGGATCCTCCTGAAGATTGAAATTGAAAAAAGTATCAAGATTGGTCAACAATCAATGCAATCATAATTATCCCTTCACACTTGGGTTTGAAGACTGGATTCTTCCTTACCTGGTGGAAGTCGGAGTACTTGTTGATGTCAACTTTGGCCTTTTTTGAACAACATTTGCCCATATTTCTAAGCTCAAATGTACTGGAATGAGAACCAGAATGATGGTCACTTTTGAAAGGTTGAATCAAATTAATCAGGAGGGGATGTGGTATACATTTGAAATCAATTTAGAAAATCAGATGATGAGAGATTTGAAGTTTTGAATAGCAAAAACTGCTAAAAAATATGCAACTTAATAAATATATTATGCGCCGTGGTGCCGTTGCCATGTTGTCGAACATGCATGATGACATTTGTGATTGTTGTGACTATTCCTCCGTCATTCCAATCAAAATCAAGATGTATTGATTGAGGGAAAGATTGTGTTTAAAAGGTAGGATAACATGTTGCTTTCGATCAATTCATATCTGAATATGCATATAAATTGTTTTCAATCGAGTTTCCATTTTAGAAGTAAAAATTGGAATAATGTTAATAAAGAGAACGATAAATCGTTCATTAATCATTATCGTTAATATTGTCGTGTTCTATGATAAAAAAAATGTTGGTAGGACAGGCAGCGAGGTGATAAGGAGAGATTGTCAAGTGGTTATCAATTTGTTTCAAAGTGTTTCATGCGTGCATAAATGCAGTTGAAAAGTCTATTAACAACTAGCTACACCATCATAGTTCATTATTACCAGCTCTTCTACCTCTACCCCATACATCATATCATTAGTTTAAAAATATTTTTCGAATTGAAGCACTTATATATAACTCGTTTCTCAAAGAATTGTTAGTATATCGAAATAAATATGGAAATAATTGGTCCAGCACGAACGGAAAAAAGTGTTGAAGCAATTTGCTGGGATATAACGATGGGAGCTGCTGGAACATCACTTGGGCAAATGTTCCTTCGTAAGGAAATTAAATTAGAAATGTTCATTTTTTAGTAAATTTTCGGTTTAATAGGACTCAATTTTTTGCAATTTGATTTGGTATCAGGGGCGTTAAGCAGCTCAGAGCAAAATGTGCCTGAAGCAGTGGATCACGTAGGAATTGTGGTTTATGGACACTTGTATGAATACGGGGATATTGGGATTATAAAAACGCAGGTTGGTCTTGGATGGTTGTGGAACTAAATATTTGTAAGTTCAATTGTTTTTTTTTACCAGACTTTAAATAAAATTACAGGTAAAATTGGGATCACAACCCGAATCAGTTTACCCCGTGTCGAAGCTTCGCAGTGGAGAAAATGTGGGCGAGACCACAAAAACCCAAAGGGAATTTGATGAGTGGGTGGCCAAACTAAACAAAGATACGTTTCAGTAAGATGACTTCAGATTTAATTTAAAGTATACAATTCTTTATTAATTAATGTATTATGATGATGATGATAATGAGCATGATGACTGTCTGCGCACAGAGGATCAAAATATGATGTGGTCACAAAAAGCTGTATTGTGTGGGCCACAGAAGCCTGCAAATTCCTGGGAGTTCGGCATCCACCAAACTGGGATAAAATACGGGATTGGGCTAGTGAAAAGTTGGTGTAACTTCAATACAAAAAGTAAATCAGCTTTTTGATAATTCATAGGAATAAATAACTTCCATACATTTCATACTTTGTAGCAAAACACTCGCCGGACTAGTTGGATCTTCAGGGCTTTCCTCTAGAAGTGGGGTGCGAATGAAAAATTCATAAAAGAATGTATGTACAATGAGCAGGAATTATATTTTTTTCTCCAAGTTTAATAATTATAGCAATTATAATTTGCAATAAATTTCATGAAATGTACGGATTTGTACCGATTGGATGAAATAAATCAATCCCTATCTGGTTTATAATTTCACAAGACGTATTGATTTGTCATATAGTTTGTCTTACCGCTTCCTGGATTGAATATGATTTTATGTATGTACGTTAATGTGAGTCATTCCATATTAATTACGTCTCGAAAATACAGACACCAATTAATTATGTCGCTTCCTCTGGTAATACATCACTAATCGATTGAAATGAAATCTTAATACTTCACTTTGATCAGTTTTTATTGCTTCCAAGGACTATAAAAAAGCGCCCATTTTTAGGCATCAGCATCAAAAGATTCTCAACACCTTGGACGTTCAAATCATCAGCCAAATCAGCAATCTGATAATCATATCCCTTGACAAGAGTTTCCGGAAATAGTCATGAAGATTTCAAAAATCATCGCTGTCTGTGTAGCCATGATGGCAGCAGTCATGGGAGTCAATGCTGAGGTATGTACGCATTCAGTTACAAACATTACATTCCAACAAATCTATTCGTTCTATTATGTTGAAAATGATACTCAAAATATTTGAATACTACAGGATGGAAAAAAGTCAGCAAATCAGGCGCCTGCCGCTCACTCAATTGGCTAAGTAAATATAAACAAAGAAACCGTTAATTGTGTGGGAAAAGGGTTTCGATAAGGCAGTAAACCCCTGTAAGAAATTTATTGAATTATGCATTGTAACTATGAATAAATAAAACGGATAATAACAGCAAAATTCATCCTTTTAATGCATTACGGAAGAAATTAATGATATTAAATCATAACACAACCTGTGGTTAAAGTGAGCATTCTCGCTCTCGCAGACCATGTACCAGTTTCTGTTTACTTATCATGCCACACATTCATATTCATAAAAATTGCTGCAGTCTCTCATCCAGCATCTCAAGTACCTCTTAAATCACGATGATGATGATGATGATGACGAAGAAGTTGTCTTTTTGTGTGAGCTCTTGCCTGTTGGCTCACATAGAACAATAAACTTTTTATGCCAGCATAACACCCTGTTACATAAAAAGGTTTTTTGCAAAGAGAAATGAAATCATTAGCTTGCTGACTTCCAAACTCACAACAAGCCCTCAACTTACTCTGCAATCATGTTCTATCAAAATGGAGAAATGCTGAGTTTTCTGGCAAACGTGCCTTGTAACTGGGGCAGGACGGGGTAAAGCGAAAATAGTTTTATTTTACTGATTGGTTATAAACCTTTTCAAAATGTTTTTTATGACGGCATCTTTTTTGTGTTAGGAATTGGACTGGCCATTGTAGCAGAACTCCATGATGCCCAGAACCAGCAGAACTCCCAAGGGGCGATTTTTGACGCTGTTTCTAAAACCCGGGATTGGGCTATTAAAAAGTTGGTGTAACTGTAATACAAAGTTAATGAGCCGCTTGATAATATAATTTATGATATTGTCTCATTTTTACTGATTGGATGGAATAATTACATCCTGGTGTTAAATTGGCCTAGCTTGTATCTAGTTTATAATTGGTTTTGTCATATAAGTTGATTTGTCATAAATATAGTTTGTCTTAACGCTTCCTGGATTGAATATGCTTTTATGTATGTACGTTAAAGTGAGTCTTTCCATATTAATTACATCTCAAAAATACCGACAACAATTTATTTTGTGACTTCCTATGGCAATAAATCACTAATCGATTAAATTAAATTTTAATACTTCGCTTTGAGCAGTTTTTTATTGCTTGACTATAAAAGAGTGCCCATTTTGAGGCATCATCATCAGAAGATTCTCAACACTTTGGACGTTCAAATCAACAACCAGCTACCATATCAGCAATCTCGTAACCATATCCCTCGACAACAATTCTCTGGAAATAGTCATGAAGATTTCAAAAATCATCATTGTCTTTGTAGCCATGGTGGCAGCAGTCATGGGAGTCAATGCTGAGGTATGTATTCAGTTACAAGAGATACACAAATATTAAATTCCATATAAATCTATTCCTTGTATTTTATTGAAAATGATATTGAAAATATGTAGGATGGAAAAAAGTCAGCGAATCAGGCGCCTGCCTCAATCGGCTAACAATGAAAACAGAAACCGTTAATTGTCTGGGAAGAGGATTTCGATAAGGGAGTAAACTCCTATAAGAAATTAATGTAATTATGTATGGCAACGATGAATACATAAAACGGATTCTAACAGCAAAATTCATCCTTTCATTTTGTAATAAAGAAATAATGAAATCAAATCTTAGCACAGCCTTATTTTACTGTTTTCAAATTTTCATCGTTGTTGCTTTCATCATCAGAGTCATATTCAACGATTATATTTTTATAGTATTCAGTATCCACCTCTCAAATGATCTTCTGAAAGTTTTGTCTATGAAATTTGTGCTCAGCAGCAGCGACAGGCCCAAATCGGCTCATGCTCACAACTAGCATAATATGAAAAAAAATTAAGTCTGCCTATTAATAATGTACATATCACAAGCATGATATGATACTCCTTCACCGTAAATCTCTTTTGCAGATTTTGGCTTTCCATTAAGAATTTCATCAGCAGTGATACCAACATCAGCCTAAGTTTCTCCTTCTTCAGGGGACGGGACGGCGGTGGTCTCCCCAGATTGAGTTTATGAACTCCTCCGATGATGTCCCTTTTGCTGTTGTCATAATGCCTCCCTGGTTGTTGCTAGTTTGAAGTTTTGGGAGGTTCTCTATTAGAAGATTGTAACCATTCCTTCCGGAACTCCTCACTTCCGGAGTTTTAGTCACGCTGTCAATTTTGACATGCAAACCCACATAGTCAGCATCCTTCTCCAATGTGATGTTTTCAAGGGTTCTTCTTAACTTGAAGACTTTTGCTGGATTTCGAATTCAGAATGAGCGACCTAGAAAAGAAGTTGAAGCGACATCATCATCATCATTTTCCCTTTCTTTGAGCTAACTCCACAGTGAAGTTGTGCCTATACCTTCACAACATGCAAACGTCATAACAACCCTGTCTTACCTGAATTTCTCCATAACTATTTTTGTCAATTTCACAGGACATCATCATCATGGAAGTCAGGGCGGAACCCATCTTCAAAATAACCGAAGAAATGAAAGGGAAGAATGCCTCAGTTGACTTTCCGGGCATCTTGAAGGACGGCGAAGAGTGGATGGTGTGCCCTTACGACAAGAGCCACCGAGGTTTGTAAGTTTCCAAATCAACACAAATTAGTCTGTGATATATAATTACTCTTGTACTAAAACTTATTAGCTTGAAAGGTCTAACTGGTGCATATTTATTGCCATTCAACAGGAAACGGCATTTCAAACATTTAGTAAAATGTCGAGAAGCGCACAAAGAATAGAAGGCAAAGAACAAAGAGGAAATGGACATGGGCATCTGTCCCTACAATTGGAAGCATCACGTTCCACTTGCTGAATTGGAGGCGCATATTGAGACCTGTGATGACCAATAAATCGTCTTCACCTATCTCCAAATGCAAAGCAATAGGATGACGACTGATAAATTTCTTTCAACAATCCAGTATGATGATGACGATGAATGGGGTTGGGGTAGGCAAGCCACTAGCTCGTTAATGACAGCTACAAACCCAAGCAACCCTATCCGTAGCCCACCTCATGGACATTGTGAATAAAAAAAGAATAGGATACGATGAAACCAATGGCTGGATGGTAAGGTAAAAACATATATGAGTGCAAGCATCCCATTTAGACAAAGTCGATTTGCACTTAAACTATAGGTGCTACTGCGACGAAAGTGGCACAGGTCAACTCCTCTCTTGATTTCTGATAGGGTATTTCTCTTCGAATTCCAAATTTGTATCTATGGAGTGAGTTGTGTGGATCCTTCCATATGGGACCTATGAGGAACAAGATCCTTCCAAGGCATTTTTCGATTTGCACTTAAACTATACGTGCTACTGACGTCGTTCTGGTACAGGTCGAATCCTCTCTTGATTTATGATAGGGTATTTCTCTTAGAATTCTAAATTTTTATTCCTGGAGGCACTCCGACCAACTCTTCCAAAAGGTCTCATATCGGACTGGGCCGCCAGTCTTCATTTGCGAATATCTCGAGAAGTATACCACATATTGAGGTTCTGGTTAGACCACAGTGATGCTTGAGTGATGCTTGAGCATGTTTGAATGAAAAAAATAGTTAACGGACAAAATACCTGTGGACTCAAATATCTCAGGAATTAGTCAACCGATTTGGATGAAATTTTTTTTAATGTGTTTATTTTGACGTCTGCTATAAGATTATGAACTAAAATGTTCAGTTTGGTAACAAATGGTTTGAAAATTTTTAACGGTCAATTTTTTGTTTAGTATTTATTGATTATTTCTTTTCATGAGTAGTGATCACTTTTCTACTACTTTGTTTGAGTTGCAAAATTTTTTTGAATTTTTGAAATTTGAAATCTCCCGCTCAAAAATCGAATTTCAAAAATCTGAGAAAAATACCCTATGGGGAATTTAGTCAATATGTCCCATACCAAATTTCAGGTCAATCGGTCTATGCATATTGGAGTAAATCGATTTATGGTGTTTCAACTTCAGGTAGCCCCAGCTCCGTTGTCTCAACATACCCCGGCTAGAAAAAAAATACGCATCTAATATTTTCGCGAGGTCTTTCGATATAGCACAAAAAAATTGATTTTTGAGATGGTCGTGCAACGACTTTGTCTAAATGGAATGCTTGCACTCATATGATTATGTAGTTCAACGGAGTTGATTATAATTCAGTTTAACTTTATGATTTATTTAAATTTAAAGTAACGAGTGCGTAAACATTATGAGCTACTTGAGGACAAATTAAAAACACAAAAGTAGAAACACAAAAGGTGAAGTTTGTTTTTGAATCCGACTTGTAGTTTCCGAGATATGCCCTTCCCTTTGCTTCAGTCCGGGGGACTGAAATTTTTTTCTTCAAATTTAAACTTTTTAGTAATTTCTCGTATGCAATTTGACGTCAGGAACACACTGGTGCTATTAGTTTCTTAATACGACTTTTAGTTCCTGAGATATGCTCCTCCCTTTGTTTCCCGCCCTTAATTTCATTTCATCATATCTCAGGAGCTACAATTCGGATTCAAAATATAACTTTACCAGCGTGTTCCTGAGGTCAAACTACAGAGGGAAAATCAATATGAAGTTGAACTTCGAAAAAATATTTTCAGTCCCCATGACTGAATCAAATGGAAGGGCATATCTCGGAAACTACAAGTCGGATTCAAAAACAAACTTCACCAGCGTGTTACTGAGGTCAAATTACATAGGGGAAATTGATAAAATCCGATATTTTGGAAAAATCAAAAATTCATCCCCCGGGGGTAAAATTTAAAAATTAGCTATATTAATGATTCAGTGAGCATTATTCGTTAGTTTCCAACGTTAAAATTCACAAATATGTAAAAAAAATGGAAAATTTTAATTTTTGAAATTTCCCGCGTTGTATTTCGAATTTCAACTCCAAAGTCAAAACTCCTCAGGAGCATCCTTAGAGGAACCTGTGTGCAAAATTTCAGGTCAATCGGTCAAACAGTCTTCGAGAAAAACTCGTCCCTTTGTCGAAATTTTACAATGCCCCTATTTTCAACGTATCAACATACCCCGACCTGGGGAACCGATTTTTATGCATATTTAGTGAGGGCCTTCAGGTTCAGCATAAAAAAATTTAGAATTTCAAACATGCGGTACAGGCCGTTCATATTTCTACTGGATCTTCTCTAGAGCATGACACGATACTTATCCCATTAACGAATCAAATTATGTCATGTTGCAAAATGCCCAAAAATACACGTTAATTAATTCATCACGTGACTTCCTGCCAGTTATCAGTTTAACAACCATATGTGTCAGTCCGAGGAATTTCCATCCACTTCTACAAAAGACTTTCCATGTATTTTTTGACAAAAACTTTAACGTGGATAGCACAGCAGAAGGCGGAGTTTCATTTTACAAGGGACTATTCAAAATGGACAATAGATTTCGAAAATTCGAAATCACAGAAAATAGCTGAAACTAAAACTACAAACATAAAACACATTGCCAATAAGTATATGCTACTTTAAAATCGAAATTTTGAGTCACTGATCATTGATCAGTGACGATTTCGAAAACTTGGAAATTCTCAGAATTTGGTGAAACTCATACAGTAAGCATAAAACACATTTCCAAACAATTTATGCTACTTTAAAATCAAAATTTTGAGTCACTGATTAATTTCAGTTTTCGAAATCGTCACTGATTAATAATCAATGACTCAAAATTTTGATTTTAAAGTAGCATATACTTATTGGCAATGTGTTTCATGTTTGTAGTTTAAGTTGCAGCCATTTTCTGTGATTTCGAATTTTCGAAATCTTATTGTCCTTTTTGAATAGTCCCTTGTAAAATGAAACTCCGCCTTCTGCTGTGCTGTCCACGTTAAAGTTTTTGTCAAAAAAATACATGGACATCCTTTTGTAGAAGTGGATGGAAATTCCTCGGACTGACACATATTATGTGGTTCGAATTTCAGGGTGCCCCAGCTCATATGTCTCAACATTCCCCGCCTAGAAAAAAATACGCATCTAATATTTTTTCAAGGTCTTGCAATATAGGACATAAAAATTTGATTTTTGAAGGGTCCTGTTCCTCTTGAGTAGTACTACCTGTGTACCAAATTTGAGCCAAATCGTTCAGTATGTGACCAGGAGAGTGCGCACGGACAGACAGTTTTGAGTAAAACCATTACTTCGCTGAAAGCTCTCGCTTCAGCTACGTAATAAACCATACGTGTATGTGATACACAAGCAATGCAGTATGCAGTTGATTTTGATTGGTATACTATGAAACGAGTATACTAGAACGAGTATACTGTGACGTGACAGGTATACTGTTTTCCGAGAAGAGAAATTTTTCGTTCTTAAAAATCAACGCATTCTGCATTGCTTAATAACGAAAAGTCCTTAACCTACGTACATTCCTTTTCAAACGTAATGTACATAAACGAAATACAATACACGAACAAACGTGCTCACAATTCTTAACCTAAAATATAATTCATAAATCCCACGTCCACAGATGTATTGTCAGTAGTAGCTTCATTTTGACGTATCACAATCCATGTCTTGCTACTTAAAAATATATTTGATAACCAATTATGCCCATCTCAGAACTTAAAGTCAGCTTTGACCTTAGAAATCGATTACTGAAATCAGAATTCAAAAATGTTAAGACGTTCCAAAGTTATCCTGCCCCTTGAAAAACGGAGTGATCGTAATATGGACTTGAAGGTTATAAAGGAATCTACGGCGTAGAACACAAGTTCAATGGATAAATGAAGTCTTTTATATTTATTTTTACCTTCAAATGCTTAAAGGTCACCCTGGGGTCATTGATGTACTTAATCAATAGCATGTTTGAATTTGCCTCGTCCATTATTTTGATAGACATTATTTTGATAGACGTCTATATTACAACACATACTTTGCCATGTAAAATATTTGACTTTTAGTGGACCAGTAGCCAAGTGACCCAGCAAATCTTGAGTGTGACATGGAGGGCCAAGTGGCCATATTTATGATTTATACTGCTGATTTTTTACTGCTTAACTATAACGGAAGGTTATGTTGGAGGGATATTTTATATTAACAAGTTTCAAATGCCAACAAGTACAGATATTTATTGTTTATTTCACATCAAGAAACATGATATAGGAAAAATAAAATACAGAGTCAATCCTATTTACGAAGCCAATCGCACAAGGGTCTCAAGTCATAAAGCAAGAGTGATAAGTTTATACGAACTAATTCGGCTTTTATAGACTCCGATTTCGAAAATATTTTAGAGAGGAAAATGTCTAATTAGCTCAAACAGTTCAATTGACTTCATGTAGGAAAATTAAATGATAGATAACCTTTATATAAATAGATACTAAAAATGATGTAATTGTAGGAAATAATTCATTCATTTGTTGATGATTCAAAATGTCCCCAGCTATAATACAACAAACGAAAGCCAATAGTTGACGTCGTTGTTTCATTCAATGTGCAAGATATCCTCCATCAACAGTAAGACATTGTCCAGTTAGCTGCGATGTCTGATCGGAAACAAGAAACAGTGCGGTATTGACAATATCTTTCATCGGCATTACCACGTCGTTAGTTGGTGTTCTCTCCTTCAGTATTTGTATCACTTTCTGAATACCCAGTTCCTTTGATTCACCATATTCACCAGGGTAATTTTTGGGGGCCGTTAAATCCGTTAAAACCAAACCCGGGCCCAAAGAGTTGACCCGAATTTTGTGAGGACCAAAATCTACAGCCATCATTTTAGTGAGCATATTCAATGCCGCTTTTGTACAAGGATATATTCCCGTAGTTATGGTGGGTTCAGGTCGGAACCCTTGCTGTTAAATCAATATAAAAACCAATGCCATTTTTTTCAAAGTTTAAAGTGAATAAGATCAACTTACAAGGGATGAAATGTTGAGGATTGAGCCACCTACTCCTCTTTCAATCATCTTTTTTGCTACTATCTGGCTAATGATCATTGCAGCTTTCAAGTTCACGTTGAAAACTCTATCAAAGCTCTCACCACTTATTTCCAAGAACTTGCAAGGCTCACAAATACCAGCGTTGTTGATGAGAATGTCGAGTGTCTCAATGGAATCCACTGATTTCTTGACCTCCTCTGAGTTTGCAAGGTCAACAGGTATTGGAATCACGTTTGGAAGCTCTTGTTTGAGCTTCTTCAAATTGTCTGTGTTTTTTGAAAGAGCATAAACGATGGCTCCTTGGGCATGTAGCTCGCTAGCTATTGCCTTTCCAATTCCTATCCAAAGAATGTAAGTGCAATTCTAATTTGAATTACAAATGAATGAGTACAAAGTAGGATATGAATACGCCTCTATTGTTTGTACAATTTTACCCCTTCCAGCTCCAGTTACGAGACACTTCTTCCCTTTGAAGTTACTGATTTTAGGCATGGTTTCCAAAATATTTTTAACAGGTTCAGTTACAATTACTGTGATTACTCATCTGAGCTGGAAGACAACTTTTAACTGACTAAACTGAAGAAAAGACGAATGCATCGCAAATTTTAAAATTCACCTCTGCATTTGAACTTGATATTGGAATCCTTTCTGAATTAGTTTGCGCAACTAATATAGCTGGAATAACAAACTCCATTTGTAAGCATATTGTCTAAACAAACTGAAATGGTGAAAACTGGTTATGAACGAACGTTTTGAAGTTCACTCGTGTAGAAGAGGGCTATAATGTTCAACCGGAAATGAAAAAATAATAGAATGCATGTGTGTAATAATATGTATGTGTATTAAATGTACAAACAGAGTGATGGTGATGAAGTTGCTACCTGTAATATTTGATGTGAATCGCCTCAAGCACAGAACAGGAACGAATATTCTTAAAGGATGATGTTGAAGACGATTACTGAGTAATCGTCTTCAACATCATTGGAGTAATCATTACTCCAATGATTGTGACGTGGCAACGCATAAACATCTAGTTTTCTTGAATTTTGGTGTAAGCTATCAGATTGTGAGCTAAAATGTTGAGCTTGTTAACAAATGCACACAAGTAGGGATTTGCATTCCTTGACTTTGTTGACGCTTGGAACATTCGAGAACATTCCTCAGTGAGCGATGTTAGCAAAACAATTAAATCCGTCATTATGATTTATTTATGACTACGAGAATAGATGTAGTAAATAGTATTATTTTCATAACTTGTTTCATTTTAATTGCTGGTTAGTATTCTTACCATCATCATACATAACTTTTCACCATGATTTGAGACGTAGGAGCACATAAGAAACAGTTTATGCTGCACTTTAACTGCGTCGCAATATTCCAAACTTTTCCATAGTATTGTTTTATTCTTCTTAAATATACTATCAAACAGACAAATACATTTGAATTTATCGGCTTATTTTCCTCTCCATTTTTAACACAATTTCCTCACCTAGAAACGCAAAGCCAACACAAAGCTTACAAAACGATTGACTGCATTTGAATTGATTTTTTTTGTGCAACTTCTGACTTACAATAAGCGTAATGATTGAGTTCAAATGATTGTTTTTATAGGTACCTGAACATTAACCAAATTACGCTTTTACAATCTTTCATTTGTTAAATAAATTTTACTCGCTATGCGTTCGTTTTAGACCAATTACGCTTGTGGCAACTCAACGCTATGAATTATTTTTTTTCAGGTTTGTTTAATTTCCCACGGATATCAGGAATCAAGATAGAAGTAAGAGTAAAGAGTTCACGTTGCAACCAGTCTTGTTCACAATTACCTGCTTTATTTTCCCACACGGCCATAAATAATTTTCCATCCCAACACTAATATCATCATAATGAATTTACTAGCGGTAATGCCAAATCCTTCAGAGATTTTCAAAACAAATTATATAGTGGTAGTATAATAATAATTTCTTCCTTGAAGCGCAATAAAATACCTTACCATTACCTTACAAATATTTTACCTTAAAAACGTAAAATATGGATACCTAATGGAAACATAAAGATATGTTGTTGTACGAAATGCGAAACTAGTAATCATTTTAATTACTACCCATATACTCACATCCATATCCTAAAATATTGTTTTCTTTATCATGAAATAACTTGTACTGTATGTTGAAACTAAAACTGGCTTCATTTTAATTGCTGCCCATATTCACATCCTTATCCTAAAATATTACTTTGATCACGAACTTGCATTGAATGATGAAACTAAAGCTGGTTTTTTATTACTACCGGTTGGAATGAAAAATTTAAACTTGCTCCCAATAACCTAGTCTGGTTTTGTCTATCTCTCAATCTGGCTCCTAGGTCATTTAATAATGGCTTGCTTCATTTTTACACAAAGCCATAAATATTCCCCAGTCTAAACATTAGTATAATGATAATGGAATTCAATTCAGGCTTGCGCATGCTTTAATAATATAGCCATTGTTTATACACTGTAGTTCTGATGCTTGAAACTTGTTTAAGAAATAAATTATCTACTCTTATGTTATGGGACAAAAACTGACAAAAAGAGGGTCCAAGAAAAATACTTTGTTGTGGGAAAGACTGAATCCATTAGGCATTATTTCATTTCAGATGAAATATTATTTTCTTTATCACGAAATGCTCACACACGCACGAGCACTCACATTTTATTAGCTGTAGCTTTTTTTGCTTTTTGATTTGCAACCCCTCTTCTACATGACGTCCTTGCTGGTGCTTGCAAGCAATTCTTATCTGACAAAGGTAATATTTGTTGTTTCGATATATCAAAATGATCTCTTTAATTACGTACTTCTCCATAACATTAAGTTACCATAAACGTATTTTTTAAACGGTTGGCAGGTTCAGGCTAGAGGTCGATTACAACAATAATAATTTTGTTTCATTCAAGTAGTCAAACCAGCCGGTGTAAAACAATTGGTTTGCCTGAAATTGGCTGCATGTCATGCCCCAAACCAGACGAGAGTACATCTTTAAACATTAAACCTCCAACCGCAACCAATCAAAACTTTACAGAGCATCATGGCATTTTACCTGTATCGCCAATTTGTGACGCACTACGTAAAAACGTATCGAAAAGACTTAGGCCCAGTAATGAGTCCATTTAGTAGTGTCATGGTAGACAACTTCGAAAGTGCACATAACCTAAACCCCTTGTTTTCTTTGACAATCGACAAGCCCTTATCTCTGGAAAGGATAACGAAGCTATTCGATGCCAACGTCATAGACGCACAGTTACAGAACCAAATCCGATACCCTGAGTTGAAACAGTATCCGGTTAACTTTGGTGGCACCTGGTTTTGGAAAAACGATCCGAATTTTAATGTACAGAAGCACATTCGAGAATGGAAGGTGGAATATGAACCTGGAAATTTAGAAAATTTCAGCAAACTTCAACAGGCTATGATAAATCGGCCTTGGAATCCAAAAAGAAGTCTTTGGGAGCTCATTCTTGTGAATGGCAAGAATCACGATGCTCGGCATCATCAGAATTCCTACCTCTTTTTGAGAATGCATCATTGTATGGCGGATGGAAAATCGTTTGTCAAACTTTTGGTGGAGTGCTTTGGCCAGAAAACCTTGAAAGTTGCAAATGCAAATTACATTACAAACCGTCCATTGGAAGCAGCTTTTAATTCTGTCCTGTTTCCATTACATTACATTGAAATGATAAAACGTCGAAACAAGATTGCCGAAGGTTCAACCAATCACCCTTGGAACACTTTTAATCAGGGAAAATCTGACATCATTCCAAAAACTTGGGTTGCAATAGCTCCACCAATTTCCATGTCAAAACTTAAAACTATTGCGAAAAACAACAGTGTGTATCCATCATCCGTCACCATGACTATAATTAGTGGCGCAGTAGCAAAGTTATATGGCCACTCGTTTAAACGTGATAGTTTGGAGTTTTCTTACACCTTACATCGGCCAAATCATCCCCCGACACTTTGTAATCATGTTATCCTTGGCGCCCTTGAGTTTTCAATGGAGGATATGTCTCCAACACTTCGGCTGCGAATGTGCAATCAGGAGAACATGAAGTTGAAGCAAAGTGAATTTCCCAAACAATTTACTAGATCTATGATACAGGTGGGAAACTTTCCGCACGGACTTAGAAGACGAATGATTGATTCAAAACCATCATTTTCGGTTGGGATTTCAAACTTTTCAGTGGAACAGGAGGGATTTGCTATTGATTGCAAAGCATGTACTAATGTGTCGGTTAGTTGTGGCCTTCATTTAGGTTCTACTGGTATGTTTAACTTTCATTCTACCACTATCAAGTTAAAATGTCTAATGTTAAATCAGTATTAAAAAAGAAGCTATTTTTTAGGAGTCGCTTTTATTGCTGTTGGCTACGTGGATAAATTACAAATATCAGTCCTTGGAAGCAGCATTGTGATGACGGAGAAAGAAGCACATGAACTAGCCAAAGAGGTGAAAAATGAATTTGATAAATTGTGTTCTGAAAATGATATAGAATACGATTGGGAAAAGGCCAATGAGCTTTTCGGTCGTTTCGTTTAAGAGTACATTCATTTATTATTTTAACATTTTGGCTTAAAAATTCATAGCAATTTTTAGGTCAAATTTTTCATTATATAACCAAAAACTAGAAAATGAGTTTAAATAAATAATATGCCGTCGCTTATGGAAAATATTTAGAAATGCCTCCATTTTTCCATCATACGTCGCCTTACGTGCCCATATTTACTTATGTGTTTGGGGTTATAAAATTCATATGAACAACAATGTAAAAATGGTGTCATAACTATCACTTAATATATATTTCATACGAATTTCACATTTCCCGATGTAGTTATTATCCACGGATAACGTATTGGATAATGGTAAAAAGGGGTTTAAATCCACAAAAATGGATAATAATGGATATATACATAAGATCTGGATAATATACCTAAGTCTTATCTGATTCTTAGGTATATACATAATGATATCAAAACCATTCCTTTGCACACAAACACTTTCAATTTGGTATATAGCACCCTGTACATGATAGGGTTCAGTTTGTGTACTCATAATTTGACATTTTAATTTTAATGCGTACCTAATTTTAAAACTAAGGCATATTGATACGTACTGTAAAGCCTAAGATCAATGAGGCCTCGGGCTTCGCAAGGTACATGTGTTAGCCAAACCATCGAGTGTGGCGGGACTAGTGTAACAAGTTAGGGGCATTCTGATATCCGCGGCTATTGGCCGGGTCTCATTGACCTTATGCTTTACAGTATTTATACATTTGCTCCATTTAATCCACGTGAAGTGGGGTGGAGAGGAGCCAATGTGTTGAAATGCGAGAAACTAGAGACCTATTCATCAGTGTTCGGCATGTCAATAAATGGCTGACATAATACCACATTATTGACGGCAATAATGGCAGAATTTGATAATATTTACTTTATCATTGGAATACAGCAAAGTAAAGGTGATAAATGTTTCCAACTCCATCAATCTTGTCAATAAAAATGAATAAAAAAGATTAACTGTTTCTATTAGGATTCTGCTAGCTGGTTTCTTGTGCTTACTCAAGTCTATTTACACCATTTTGTATGGTGTGTATCGAGTGTGCAGGTATATATACTGAAAATAACATGGGAAGTACTGTCAAATATTACAAGCCATTACTGCCAATATTGTCAATTATAACCAGTCAGTGGCAAAATAGTAATATTGCCGGCAATACCGAACACTGCTTTTCACCAGGGCCAATTAGACATCATTTAGACTGTTTCGTGTAGCCTGATGAACGGATGTGGCTGAAAATTTGCATACATGTTCTTTGAAGAAATGATAATCCTGGATAATGGTTCATATAATTTTTTTGTTATATGATTTTCACTTGATTCATTTAATTGCAACTGACATACAATGTTTTTAATGCTACAAATTAGGTAGGCTCAAAAGCAGTTTCACGTTGCAGAGATTATTTGGTATGGGAAGCAGGATGTATATAATTATTTCCAGAATATTTAAAAGTAATCCTATACACAGTATTTTAAAGCGTCATAGACACTATATATAAAGCCGATAGTGACACCGTTCGTTCAGTTCTTGTTCTAGCTACGAATGTTCAATACAAGAATTTGTAGTCGTTAACATTAAAGATAAATTGTGACTTGAGTGTATGGTTGTCCCCCAAAATAGCATATATTCGATAGGCTAGACTATGGCAGGTAAGAGTTTTGAATGTTAAATCAATTTTTTTTAAAAATTTGTATCGTTTAAAATTGGTATGAATTTTGTATTACCCTGTACTTTGAAATTCAAATATATTTATCCTATAATTACTTTTCACCAGGCGATTCCACACAAGCATGGGTAACATCTGCTCTTTGTGACGACGACGTACTCAGAGCAATATCTCTTTGCTATTCTATCAAGTATGTATTTTCAACCAGAAAAGTGGCAGTAATTGCTGCTGATAAGCTTTTGTCGTCAAATAAAAAGGCATTAGCGGATGCATTTGATCATTTCGTCGTTCTTGATGACGGTTGGAATCATGCTGGACTTAAAACTGAGGACTTCGCAAAACTTTTCACACTCACTTTAAAATGTTTTGAAACGTGCCTCTACCTTTCACCAACAATGCTGGTAAGTTACAATCAAATTAATATATCGTTCCTTAACATAATACAAGATGTTACCAAAACCCCTGTTTAATGTAAGGGAAATACAGGAAAACAGTGGTTTTGTTCTGCATGCATTTTTATTCCATACCACAAAATAACTACAAACAGCTAAGCATATACATATATATACGGGCTATATTTGATACGGAGCTCAGAAAACATCACTGTAAAACTAACTGATTTTTTGGATTTCATCAAAATGTTTTCAAAAAAGTCGTGGTGATTCTCAAAATTCTCAAAACTTAATAAGCTGGAAACAACTATTTACATTTTTTAACAGTCGATATTATCTATTTTCTACATTTCTATCAATTCTCTGGTTTTTAAACGTTACAAGTATACGTAAAGGAGACCTTAAATTGTGGATAAAAATTATAAGTTATGTTCTAAAGATCGTGTAAACCTTAGACGGAACTTTTTTGAAATGCTTAATGAAAAATGAGTTTTTTTTGCAAAACCTGAAGACAAAGTATGTTATAATACCAGTGTGAGTTAACTCTAAAATGCCATTACAATGCTTTGAATTTGAAAGTTCTGCAAACAATAATAAGTTAAATAAGGCATCCATTTAAACGTGTACTTAAAAACTACGTCCGTGCACCATATGAAAATGAGATACCAGCACATAGTATTTCTGTACCTTTTATTAGCTAGGTACCACATAAACAAATAAAAACGACAACCTTTTATTAGATGATTTATTCGATGTACTTTTTTATGGTAATTGATTTAACACATAATTATGCACACTAGAAGATATTTTTAGGCTACTTGCTAGGTTGTATGGTGAATAACACAAACTGCAGCTGTCGTATTTGATCCTATATAAGATAAAGTTTTTACAAGATGCTAAGAATATTAATGCCTACGTAATTGTACTTTTATTAAACAAAACCATGGTTAAGCACGCATGTACTCTATATTTATGACTTTTCGTATGTATTTCACGTTTCGTTCATGTTATTAAAGGCATACTATACTGACGAAATAATGTATGCATTGTTTGCTGTGTACTCATTTAACTCTGCATTTTGAGCCTTATCAAGGTAACATTGTTATAGTTTCCAATCTCTTTTGAGTATAAATCTAACGTAAAAATTCCAACCGTTACGGTATTGTTTGTCACAACCAGTTAAGTATCATATTAAAATTATAAACAATTAATTAAGGATGTATATACGATTGATGTTCAACTTACTAAATACTAAATGAATAACTTCTCCTATGCAAGTCACAGAAGCTAATGTAGGGTTCTTATTAATTCAATTCGATTGATTCATATTTGAAATTTAAGAGACAATCGGCACTTGTAACCTTTCTCACCAGCTATCGAGAAAGAACGTTTATCTTACATTTGTTTGATTCAACTAACTAACTCTGTAGGTATACAGAGGAGTTCCATGCCACAGTAATACTACTTACGAGGAAATACGAATGTCAAGCTTAAGATTTTATTTTTATAATTGAAAATTTGGATAAATGACCAGGTTGGTGTAAGGGTATAGCTCATAGACTCCTAAGCACCCGCAAGAAGTGTAACAAAAACCCACATAAGTAGTAGATATTAAAAAGTATACTAGAACACATTCAAAGTTATATGCATATTGTGAAACGTTGAAATGATCTGTAGTAACTGGAGAGAATCTCTGTGCCTGGAGACCGGAGAGAATATTTATGAAAACATGTGGTTCTCTCATCACATGCGACGATATTCATATATACTTACAGTTTGTTCAAATATTTTTTTTGGGGATTGGTTATGTAACTATTTAAAACTTTAAAATTGAAATTGTGATGCACAATCTTTAAAAATTATGTATGTGACGATATCCTATAAACGGTTGGAAGATTTCTATTTAAATATTACATTTTTGCCAAGTCCCACCTGTCCGTTCCCGGGTACGATTGCCCTTATCCTGGGATGATGATGATGATGATTTGGCTCTACTGAAAAAAATGAGTCAGTCTTTCTCAAACCTGATCATTGTTTTGCAAATAATCGAAAATAAATTTTTATTTGCTATATGTCAATGTACGTAGGAGTAAATCGATTTATGGTGTTCGAACTTCAGATAGCCCCAGCTCAGTTGTCTCAACACACCCCAACTAGAAAAAAATACGCATCTAATGGCTTTGAGAGGTCTTTTAATATAGCACATAAAAATTTGTTTTAGATTTTTTGCAAATCATCATCATCATCATCCCGGGATAAGGGCATTCGTACCCGGGATCTCATATGCTTAAATTGCTTGAATGGACAGGTGGGACTGCTTTGATATGCGGCTTATTTCACATATACGCATGGTGCTGATATCGCATTTACATAGGAAGCGTTATATTTGTCCCGTTAAATAATACTATACACTTTACTACAATCTAATGAAAACTTTTATTTTTAGGCAATCAAAAACTGTGACGAAATTTTTGATCAATACGACCCTATAGATAGATTTGTTTGGTCCGAAAATGAAGGAACCTCTATTTTCCTTCTTCGACCATCCTTAAAAACATTTAAAATTTTGATTCAACAACTCTGCGGATGGAATATAAAACGTGAGTATCTTCAAATTTTCTGAATTTAATTTTGCTCATTGTATTTAAATAGTTAAGTTTTAAAATGGCCATCCTCTTTAATTCAATTGAAGTAGAAATAGTACTAACGAGGGAACCACAAACCTAGTTAAGCTGCGATTTGGGTGGAAATAATTTATATGGGCTCCATTTGGGTAAAAATGGACGTATGCAAAATACTGGGTCCAGATGGCTACCCAGGTGGGCGTGGGGTGGAAAATTTTGTTATTCAAACATTTTGGTTTTGTTAATGGGAAATAACATGGGGAACATCAAGCTCGAGAAGGGGGGGAGCGTTACCATTTTTTCAAAAATCCGACTTGTGAGCAAAATGCATTTTTGAAAGCTTACGCATGTATTAAGAATGCTCGTTTCATTTTTAGCCGGATTTTTGAGGAAACGGTAACGCTTCCTCCTTCTTGAGCTTGATTTTCCCCATGTTATGTGAAACTGGATATTATCAACTCAATGGGGAATGCTCGGGTTCTGGGCTAATTTTAAATGATGATGATGAATGAAGTTTTACGAATCCCTATCTTTTTAGATGGATTAAATACATACCAATTATAACCGAATAATTATAATCAAATCTCGCTATCCTCCCGATCCCAAACTCCTTGAGGTTAAGTGATATATTGCACGAAACGCGCCGACTCGAAAACAGTAGAACACCACTCAGGAAGTATGTTGAAAAGATTCCACCCACTTCTCACTTATATTATTTTTCGACTGATCTTAGAGATCACCAGTCACTATTTATTTATCGTCAACCAACTATCAATCACATTCAAAACTATTATTATAGTCACAAATTATAGCTTTCATATTCTATAAAATAAAGGAAATAATTATTATTGCCATTGCATGGCTATTCAATAATCCTACATACTATAAACTACTTGGATGCTTACTCCAAGCCAGAAGGAAGAGGAATGATCTCTTTTACCTATTCTCTGCTCAACTCCCCTATCCTATTTTTATGTACAAAACCTTTGGGCTCTTGCCCTAGAGCTCATTCTGCGAACCGCTCTCCTCTCAGCGTGCCCTCCTTGCTTCATGACATTGCCCCCTCAAAATCCACCTCCAAGGAACCCTCCCCTCCGGATTCGCTTAATTCGGATTTTGTTGTTCTTGTTCTTTCGGACCTTTGAGAACATCTCCTTCCCCCTGGGGTTTTGCATAAACGCCTCGAGTCGTTTCTTCTTCTTCTCCAAGTTTTCGGATGTTCGATTTGCCGGATCCTTCAAGGGACATTGACTTAAACCATGTCTAAAACTTATACATTTTAGGCAAAACACTGCTAAATCCAACTCGTCGTTTGGACCGATTAATGGCTCGTCTTCAACCTGATCTTTTGGTTCAATCACTGGTTTTACAACAATTTCCTGATCTAAACTAACAATAGGACTAGGTACTGCTTCAATAAATTCCTCAATCTTCCCCTCAGGGTGTAACTCTAAAACATCTAAATCCTCCTGTGTTCCATTCTCCTCTACTAAATCTATATCCATCGGAACAACTTCAAAATTATCTAATTGATCTGTTACAATATCCTGAGCTTCAGCATTACTACTAGCCTCTATATCCATATCAATTACATCAAAATTATCCTTAACAACTAAATCGTTGACGACTTCTTTATCGATTACATCATTTGAAATATTATAACTAACATCTTTAACATTAATATCATTATTAGCCAATTTCGATGTACTGTCATCTTCCTTTCCTTCGTACTGAGAAACGATGCTGGCATCGGCTGTTGGTTTCGTCACTGTTGCGGCAATGCTCCTACCACACTCACGTACGGTTTGTTGGCTGCCAGGAACTGGCAAGCTCGAAAACAACACGTTAGTGCTTGGTTTGGTTGAGAGTGGTGGTCTCAATGCCTTGGGAGCTCCTTTTGTCCACAATTCAATACAATTACTTAACTCATCATACATTTCAACTGTAAAATAACGAACCAACTTCTTTTCTGCTAATTTTGCCAATTTGTTGTTTGCAAAGCCGCCCGCATTTGCTACTGCTAGCAAGTCAAGGTCGCTAATCATCTTATTAGGCCAACAGTCTCGCTTCTTGGCTGCATTCTCTCGCCACCAGTACAGATTTTCGAAAAACTCCTTTTTCTTGGGATGCAATGTGTTTCCTTCCAAGAATTTCTCAGGTTTGACCCTTGGAATCGTCGTCCCAACTCGCAGCATCTCCTCACAAAGCCTTTGGTGGAGTTTTGGCAATTTTGCAGCCAGGGACTGGCATGCTAAAAATTTACAATTCTGCCAGGCTCGTAGGAGAAGATACACGTCATTCTTGGCGTACTCCAACATGGCTTTGGACAATGGTCGACGTTCCCAAAAGGACAATTGGCAATCTTTATCTACTTCTTTTCCTGGAAGAAATTCTTTAACAAAGCCTGCCATACTAATTTGATTACTGCCCAATAAAACTTCATGAACGATTTGAGTATCAATTATTCCAACAAGGTAAATACCAAAATATATTTGCAAGATCTTACGATCGTTGTAAGAACCATGCATTATCTTACAATAATTGGGATTTTCCAAACATTCTCTAAGCTGTTGGATCTCGTTCCACATGGCAAAAACATCCACAATGAATATCTTCTTGAAAATGCCAATTTGTATAATGCTTGGGTAAGACTGATAGTAGCCTTGGCACCACGCAAATTCGAGATCCACTGCCCATAAAAATACGTTCTTCAGGTTCTTCATCATATTCTCGAACTTGTCTGGGGTGTCCACCATAATTGTTTCTACTTCATCGTCCGCTTTTAATAACACGGCTGGTGCCAAAAGTTGGTCTTTTGGAATCTCCCACTTCGATATGAGTTCCGTGTGAGGATGGACTGCCGGTGGGCTCCAATCCGTCTTGTTCCGTTCTACCGCCGCTGCGTGGAAGGCTGGATATTTTACTAAATCAAATGGCCTTGTGGCATCCAAAAGGTCTCTCCACTTGGGGTTTCTCTCAAGTCTCACAAGCTTCATATAAGCAGACTCCTTCTTACTTTTGGCATTCATCTTTTAGCCTATATATATTATAGAGAGGGAAGAATTCATGACATCATAACTTAAATTTTGATTTTATCTTATCATTTTTAATATGCAACCAGAAACTGGTATGCTAGACAGCCTAACTAACATGACATCCAGAAACTGGCATGTCAAAAAAAATAAACTTGAACATATATACATTTTTACAAGAAAAGTCTTTATTTCGTTATTCTTGCGCTACTACGTAAAACTCTTTTCAGGCCGTCAGTCACATAATTTGGAATGGATTTAAAGTCCGGTCTCCTCCGCTCTCGTGGCTTTCTCTCATCTGTAGGAGGTAGATCTTTATGACATTCCGGTGACACTAAATTAAGCTGAATTTTCTTGCTTCTTGGTAAAAATCGCTTCATTTCTGAGACGTGTCGTACGCCTATACATTCTCTTTTTGGAACTGTAAGAATCTCAAAAGTTACATTATCGGTTGCTCTCCCAAGTTCGTATGGGCCAATCCATCTCCTTAACATTTTTTGCATGACCTGGGCTGATTTATTTGATAATTGATGATTCTTGATTAGAACTGCGTCGCCCGTTACCAAATCATGGTCTCTTCGTTTTGCGTCATGATATTTTCTTTGGATTTCCTGTGCTGTTGAAATATTTTCACGTACGAACTTCTTAACTTCCTTCAATTTTTCTGGGAGACTCTTTAGCTCTTGCAACTCTGAATAAATATCCAACTCCTCCATTTCCTCCATGTCTCGATCAAATCTGCACGGCAGTTCTCTCCCCAAATTAAGAATCGCTGGAGTAACTTTTGTATACTCATTTACTGTAGTTCGTATTGCGTATGCAAATTTTTGCAAATATTTGTCCCAATCCTTCTGCTTTTTGTCACAAAAGGCTTGTAACATTTGTTTCAACGTTTGGATAGTCCTTTCCGCCATTATAGGATTATGATGATAAGGAGCAGAGTGACGCTGCTCAATATTCCATTGCTTACATAATTTTTTCATCTGCGATGAGGTAAATTGGCTGCCGTTATCTGACACCATGACTTTAGGGAATCCAAATCGATAAAATATTTCATCTTCAAGTAACACTGATATTTTCTGTGCTGTTGGTTTTCTCATTGCGAAAAATTCTACCCATCGGGATAATGCGTCAATCACGACAAGTACGTTCTGATTAAGATTTGAAGTTCTCGTTAGTGGCCCCAAAATGTCCACATGAATAACTTGAAAAACTTTCGTTGGTGGTCTAACTGGTTGAATCAATCCAAAAGGAAGTTGATGTAAAGCTTTACTCCTCTGGCAGACTTCACACTCCTTACAATATTTTCGGATGTCATGATCCATTTTATACCAGTAAACCCGTTCCTTCACCTTCCGCAAAGTAGTTTTAGTAGCCAAGTGCCCCGCTTCTGGAGCATCATGGAAGATTCTTAGTATTTCTTCTCGTAATGATTCTGGAATGACTGGAACATAGTATTCTCCTTTTTTCTTGTTTGAACTTAGTATTTGTCTGGAACTTAGCTTCTTTTCTTTCTTCATAATTTTTTGCGCTTCCAAGTTTACGCTCTTTGTGCAGCCAGGAACTGGCATGCTAGAGTTAGTAAACATATTTGACCGGTCTTTTTTTGTGCGTACCTTATCCTCACGACCCTGTACCACACTTTGCGCTTTTTTAACTGCCAAGATTACCTCCATATTGCTGGAGCAAAGCTCTGATGTTCGCCTCAGCGGTAGTAGATCTTGGATCATGTTTATTATTCCCACGATTTCTTCTTCCACAATGTAATCAAACGTTACTTTTATCATCAATATATCATTCTTCTCACACAGTTTGTAGCCATCTCTCTTCAGGGCCCCACGAAGAGATTCGGACTGCAACCCTTCTATTATCTTCATGCAGGTTTCATCCCTCAACTGTTCCCTCTTGATTTTATGTAAAATTGATTCTTCAAGGATTAATGACACTGGGGCGTACATATAGTCTGCTTCTTCATCAAAGATATCCAAATCTCCTGATGTTGGAGTCACTGGGTTCCGTGAAAGGACATCTGCCTCCACGTTGTCTTTGCCTGGCTTAAGTTCTATTTCTGCATCCCACCAAGCTATTTCTGTCGCCCAGCGGTTTATCTTTGGTTTTCGATCCTTCATGTGGCGTATAAATTGTAAAGCTCGATTATCAACTACAAGCTTGAACGGGTGTCCTTCTAAATATTCTCTGAATTTTCTGTACATGTAGATTACAGCAAACGCTTCCTTCTCATAAATATGCATGTTTCTTTCTGATTTTTTGAATAGTTTACTTGCAAATGCGATTGGTCGTTCAACTCCATCGATACTTTGCACCAAACAGCCTCCGATTCCAACTTCTGACGCGTCCGTCTTCAGAATAAGAGGATGTTTGTTATCAATGGTTGTGAGAATAACATCCTCGCAAAGCTTCTTCTTTAATGTCTCGAACGCAACTCTCTGGTCTGTTCCCCACTGGAAAGGTACTTCAGGACTGGTGAGCAGGTACAAAGGTGCTGCCGTCTCCGCCAATCCTGGTAAAAAAGAGTGATACCATTGGCATAATCCTAGGAACCTCTGGATATCCTTACGATTTTTTGGCTGTGGAAATTCGCTAATTGCTCTCATAGTTTCTGGCTTCTTTTTGATTCCTTCTGGCCCAATAATATGTCCCAAATACTCGATCTCTCGTCTGGCAAAACAGCATTTTTTCAAATTGATGGTAAGGTTTGCTTCTTTCAGTCTCTCAAAAATTAATTCAAGATGATGGAGATGTTCTTCCATTGTTTTGCTCCAGATGATTATGTCGTCAAGATATACAGAGCAAAATACTCCCAAATATCCCTTCAAAACCCTTCTCATTAAATTTTGGAAAGTCTTTGGAGCATTAGTCAGGCCAAATGGCATCACCAGGCATTCATACAATCCGTCTTGGGTGCAAAAAGCAGATTTCTCGATACTTTCTTTTGATAACATGACTTGCCAATAGCCGCTTTGTAAGTCCAAGGTAGGGAATATACCGCCGTGTGGTATGTTACGTAGCATACTGTGTAAGTTTTCCATTGGTGAAGCATTTTTCCTTGTCTGTGCGTTTAGCCGAGAATAGTCGATACACAATCTCATTTCTCCATTTTTCTTCGGTACCAAAAGTGTTGGTGCTGCATATGGAGAAGTGGAATGCCTTATCATTTGATTTTTGAGAAGTAAATCAATTTGTCTGTTGAGTTCTTGTCTTCTTTTTAGCGTATACGGATATGGTTTCACGCTGATTGGTGGACCATAAGCTTCAATTATGTGATACGTCAGATTTGTTCTTCCCACTTTTCCGTCTTCGCCTGCCACATTCTGATATTTATTCAGTAATGTTCGGATCTTTTCTTCTAATTCTTTTTCTGTCCATTTCTTCAAGGACTTTCTTGATATTGCCAAACTTATTTTTGCCTTGTTGTCGTTATTCCATCTGAAGACTCCATCGATTGGAAAACACAATTTTGGTGAGTCTCCATACCAGAATCTTCTGAATTTGATTTGAGGTACAATATCATGTTTTCCCATAAAGTCTGCTCCGATGATACATGGCATGACCAAGGAATCCATGACATAGAAAGGGTGTTGAGATTTGCGAAAGCCAATCTGAAGATTTAAATCTATTTTTCCAAGTGCTTGAATCGTCGATCCATTTGCACGTAGCATAGGTTTTGATTGTGAAGACTTGAAATCTGGTGCTAGTTTCATCGCCAATTTTTTATCAATAAGTGAAAACGATGAACCTGTATCTAGTAAGGCTGGAACTTTTGTTGACTCTGCTTCTATGTTGATTACTGGTACTCCTTTACCGCTGGAGATATTAAGGATGGGGAAGAGATATGATGGAGTAGACACATCTCCCCCTAATGGTTTAAATCATCTTGTTCCTCACTCTCCTGTTCTTCATCATATTCTTCTGATGGGGGTTTGTCACTCTCATTGACTGGAACAAAACGCCCGTCTTTCCATATACACATTGCGTAGCCCACTTCACTTGGGCAATCCTTCGCTTTATGATTTCTTCCTCCGCATCTGAAACAGTCTGACTGACGGGATGGTGGATTTTTGGGAATGTTGGATTGGACATTCTTCTTCACCGCTCCGCCTTTCGTATCTGTCACAGTCTTCTGATTAAATTGCTTGCCCGGTTGGCTGAACTGTTTACTTGGTTGATCTCTTCCGGTTGCTGCATTATATGCTCCTCTTGAATTAAACTTTCCACCTCGTCCACCTCTACCACCTCGTCCACGTCCTCCATGATCGAACTTGTGTGGAGGTGATTCGGCTTCAGCATTATGCTTGGGTTGCTTTCCATCTGATTTCCCCTGTTTATTATTATTATGTTTCTGCCTATACTTCTCATCTTCGTACATTGGTGGTACTTGATTTTTTATTCCAAGCAAGTCATCTTGAGCCTTCAGGTTGGTAGTTGCATGTTCACATGCGAGTTGTAATTCTTTTATTGTAGCTTTGAATTCTGTTCCAACTGCCACACGGATACGGGGATGTAATCTTGATTGTGCATGCCTTACATGAAAACTTTCTTCTTTTTCGTCACGATAGCACATTCGCGACAGGTCCTCCATCTCGTAAATAAATCGGGATGTTGGGTAGTTTAAGGTTTGTTCTTTTGTTTTGAGTTCTGTAATTAGTAGATTACGTTGGTACCATCCGTCATACTTGTTGATGAATTCCGTGCGGAAGTCTTTCCAGGTTTTCACCCGATGCTGTTGATGAGTCCACCAAAGTTTGTGATCTTGAGAAAGTATTGACTCCACTACCGATAAGTAGTCTTTCTGTTGGGTAGATCGGAAATAAAGTTCAACTTTGTCAAGGTATGCCTCTGCTGTCATTTTCTTCATGTCGAAAATGGGTGGTTTGATGTTGGTTGAGACTGTAGAAAGTCGTACATTTTGAAATGCTTTTGCTAAAGATGTTGGTAAATCTTCTTTTGTGAATCTTTTCTTTCTGAGTGCGGGAGCACCAGCATTATTGTCTGCGTCATCATTTTTCTCTTCGTCCTCAGTAGTAGTTTCAGCACGTTGAGCTTGCAACTCAGCGATTAGGTCTGTATTGTTGTTGATTTTGGTGTTGAGTTTTCTCACAGTTTTGTCATTTTCTTCTTCATTGAGTAGGACATCTGCTTCAAATTTGTCAAGTCTCTCAGTGTTGATTGTTAATTCTTCCCGTAGTGTTGCCTTTGCCATGGCCAATTCGGCCATAAACGCTGCTCTCAACTCCATTCTTACTCCTTCAATTAATTCGTTCACTTCCTCAAGACTTGCCATGGTTGGGATATTTTCTTCGTATTCTTCTAAATGTTGTTGAGAATCTTCAAAAATTTCAAATGAGGTGTCCTTTTCCAATGGCAAATCCAGATCAATAGAAGCTAGCTGATTAACTGCTTCTTCAAAAGTAGGAGAATAGAGGATGTCTGCAGTGTCAAGTTGAAAAGCTGCACCACTACGTAAGCCTGTTCTGATGTTCTCACCTTTTGGTATACTCAACCTTTTTAATTCACGCTTACTCATATAGTCAATCAACAAGTCATTGTCAAACCCAAAAGTTATATTTTTTCTGAAGTGTGTATATTCAAGTAGTCTACTTTCTACAAAAGTTATCTACGAAGCCCCCTATCGGTTCAAAGTCAAGTTCTCCTCTACTAGTTTATTCCTCATACAATTTATATTACTTACTGCTAGAGCAGGACTGCTGCTAGAGTAGTGTGTATTAAATGACTAGAGACTAGGACTGACTAAGCAAGAGCCACCTGTGTGGTCTAAAAAAAATCTATTCCAAAGTCAAGGCTATATTCTTGAATGTAAGGAAAAAATAAATATCTTGCCACGTCACCTCTCATCCAGTCATCTATTCCAAAATACTAGTTCAAGAAAAGAAAATACAAAATAAATGCTTTTTAGCTGATGGTATTGGCTAACAAAATTGCGCTAAATGAGGTATTAACAGACAAACAATTAGGTTTACTAATGACATCCAGGAACTGGCATGTCTAAAAGGGATAAACCTCTCATGTCAAAAAGTTATTATTACTTCAAAAACTCGTCAATTATAGCCACCCACCAAAAACAAAATTATAGTCAATTCATTCCTTTAATTCTGTCCAGTTAATTTAGTCAATAATAATTCCTATATATTCTAGTAATATGGCCAAGTGCATTGAATGATAGTGATGATAATTAGGGATGATGATGAGGATGTGAAAAAACAATATGAGATGAGCCCTTCCAGGAACTGGAAGTAAGGCTCTCCTATCACCGTTCCCTACTCCCAGAAACTGAGAGTATTATCATATAGTTAGGTGGTATCATTCCATATGCTTCCCAATATTTAAAGTAAAACTCGCCATATCAACTCAATGGGGAATGCTCGGGTTCTGGGCTAATTTTAAATGATGATGATGAATGAAGTTTTACGAATCCCTATCTTTTTAGATGGATTAAATACATACCAATTATAACCGAATAATTATAATCAAATCTCGCTATCCTCCCGATCCCAAACTCCTTGAGGTTAAGTGATATATTGCACGAAACGCGCCGACTCGAAAACAGTAGAACACCACTCAGGAAGTATGTTGAAAAGATTCCACCCACTTCTCACTTATATTATTTTTCGACTGATCTTAGAGATCACCAGTCACTATTTATTTATCGTCAACCAACTATCAATCACATTCAAAACTATTATTATAGTCACAAATTATAGCTTTCATATTCTATAAAATAAAGGAAATAATTATTATTGCCATTGCATGGCTATTCAATAATCCTACATACTATAAACTACTTGGATGCTTACTCCAAGCCAGAAGGAAGAGGAATGATCTCTTTTACCTATTCTCTGCTCAACTCCCCTATCCTATTTTTATGTACAAAACCTTTGGGCTCTTGCCCTAGAGCTCATTCTGCGAACCGCTCTCCTCTCAGCGTGCCCTCCTTGCTTCATGACAATATATGGATTTATGTAATAACAAAAACAGCAATACATTTCGTTAAATGTATGCTTATTATGTACCTTTAGGTATATATTGAAAAGACTCAGGACATCGTCTGTCTGTCTGTATGTACGATAACTCAAAAACGGTTTCACTTTTTTGAATTCTGTTTTCACTAATCACTATATTAGTTCAAATGCACGATCGACTTCGAAGATGGGTCAAATCGGTTCAGGGGAACTACTGGGTCAAAGGGCAGGTCAATTTTTTTGAATATTAAGGTACAGGTTGTGATACATCAAAATGAAGGTACTGTAAAGAGTAGTTCATGGATCTTAATACCGAGTTTGATGATAACCCTACCGTGACCTTTGACCATATTAAAGTTGAATATAGAACTCACGTAATAACTTTTGACTGGTTTGATTTTTTTCATATTCTGTTTTTACTAATAAATATTTTTTACCAAAACTTACATCAAGTTTAAAGATGGGTTAACATGGTTCATGGGGACTGGGTCAAAGGTCATGGGCAAATATATTTTATAATAGTAAGGTATGGGTTATGATGCATAAATGAAGGTACTGGAAAGGACAGTTCATAAATGCTGCTTCAAAATTCTTTATTAACCCAGGGTGACCTTTGGCCGTGTTTAAGTAAAATAAAATTCTAGAGGAGGAATTACTCAGGAGGTGTATCAAAGTGTTTAAATGCGTATCCAATGCATTTTAAAGGTACATCATTACATCTCGAATTGTCGGGTTTATTTAACTCTTTTGAGGGCACTTTATTTAACTTTTTTGACAGTGCTTCCTTCCCAATTTTATCAGTATTTATATATGACAACGGAGACTGGGGTGGAAGTGGAGGAGAAGAGGTGAATACTTAGCGGTGGTTTATACGTTTTTTATGTTGTTTATTTATTTTAATTTTGATCTACCATACCATAGAGTAACTGAAAAAATATCCTATATACACGTGTTTATAGGATATTTTTTCAGTTACTCTATGCAACCAAACGACTTCAACGACCGGATATGTGTTCAGGATAGACAGCAGATGAATCTGTGAAAAAACTAGCCCTCTGCGCCGAGTCTAGGAAGAGGTTTCTAAAAATTAAACTCATAAAACAAAAACTCATAAAACAAAAACTCATAAAGAAAAAACTTATAAAGGTCAAATACTTCTAAAAAGAAAACCTTCTAAAGACAAAAACTCATAAACAATTATTTTTTCATTATTGTGCGTAGTATCCTTAAAATATATATTTGCACACACAACATATAAACTAATGCAAAATTATACAAAAACGTTGAATTTAGTTATTAACCGGTTTCTGCTTTCACTGATCTATGAACATGATAGCGGCCAAGAACAATACCTTTCTTGGGAAGCAAGATGTTATCGGTAATCGATAACCCGGTCAAGGTCAAATACTTTTAATAGCAAAGTATAGAGTGATACATCCAAATGACATCATTTGTTGAGATTGATTTAACCATGCTATTTTAAAGGCTCCATAAAGATCCCAGAGTGGCCTACGACCGTTTGAAGGTCGAAATTTTCCAGATAGCAGCCAATCCATTCAAAATGTTCACATTCTCTTTTTACCACTATAAGGGAGTGAGTAGTTTTAAGTCTAAAATGTAGAATACGGTATGTTATGTAGAGTGTGCAGCTTGCTGCTTTGAATGATTCTTCCTTGACCAAAGGGCAAGGAACTTGTTAATGTTTAGAATTAGAATTTCCTCGGGTCTATATATGGAGCCCGAGCTCAATAGTAAATAGCTTCTATCTTGTTCTGGAGTCCGTGCGATGCGGAACTCCTGGCATACATGCTAGTGTGCATATGACGCTGTGTGATACGCTGGCGTCCGTGAGGGATTCAAGACACGTTCTATTTATAAGTAGGGTTATCATGGTTAGGGTTAGCACCTATACCTACGTACATACATGTAATGTAATAATGATGATACTCTTTCATAGAATAAACTCTGTGGTATAAATTACACATACCAAAACCTAACGACTCTGAGATTTGTCTCCTAACTATTATTGTAAGACATAAAATATCATAGATATAACCTTTCACCTTACACCACTCAACAATTTGGAGATTGGTAAACGGCAACCAGATCAAAGGTCAAATATTTTAATAAAAAAGTATAGGTTGTAATGTAATGATGCTATTTGCGGAGAGAAATTCAGCCATGCTAAAGGTCGAAATTTCTTAATTTTCGATATTTTTAATAAGTTTAATTTCCATAAGGTGCCGGTTCTTATTTTATAAATTAATTATCTTCAACTTAATGTAATGCATCGAGAAAAAGCATCATACTCTCTTTCAATTTTACTTTGTATGTATTTATAAAACTTAAAACTAGACTAATTTTACTAGATTGTATATGTAAACTTATGTTTTAAGGATACTACGCATAATAATGAAAAAAATAATTGTTTATGAGTTTTTGTCTTTAGAAGGTTTTCTTTTTAGAAGTATTTGACCTTTATAAGTTTTTTCTTTATGAGTTTTGTTTTATGAGTTTAATTTTTAGAAGCCTCTTCCTGCTTCCCTCTGCGCCCAGTACATTTTGGTGTCACAAAATACCATGTTAGGATAGGCCCCTGTATGTCCGAAGCCCTGCGTGATTCATAATTTTTGACGCCGGATTCGGATTCTAGGTTGCTTTTTTGATATAGGACCATTGAAAGAACCAACTATTCTGACTCCTTTCAGAGCCATACGCAACCATTTTAGAATGTTCAACAGTATCCACATAGCGTTTCATGAACATTTACTTCCTCAAATAATCCTGAAATGGTTGCGTATGGCTCTGAAAGGAGTCAGAATACCGATACCTATCACCGTTTTAAAGTAATGGACCTCTGAAGATTTCGGCTTCCAAGATTGAATCAGAAAACCGCCAGTTTCTTGGGCGCCCAATGATGTAGGGAAAAAATAAAAATTACCTATGAGGATATTTGGTTTGTCTACCAAATGCAAAAGAAATTAGGTCTTCAAGTGCAATGCGTGGACAAAGGAAATATGGACAAATGAGTAAACAGTTCATTTCACACTTTTGATTGGGCGTCACAAAGGGGGCTTCATATGGGAAGCTGAAAATTTGGATTTCGAGTTGTTTTGGATTACCTTTAAGATAATAATACCATACAAGCACTATAAACTCGTCGTGAAACATGTTTGTCGATCCTGAAAAAAGGGCGACATCAGGAATATCAGATTCCAGTCTTAATTTACGGTATATAACATTATAAATAAATTATAAACTGGAAATTTTTTGCACCTTAAACTCGAATGAGAACAAGATATCAAACTTTCAACAAATGTTGTTTTGTTACAAACGAAATCTCACAAAAACTATGGATTAGTAAATTGGGAGAGAAGTTAATGATCCTTTCCAAATTCTAAAAACGAATGGGCTCGCAAAAATTACAAAACTGCTTGTCATTTCATAGTTCGTGCACGGAACCTGTTGTTGTCTCTATCTTAACACTGTAATTTCATGAACTTTCAATTTTGAAGTTTAAGGCATACCGTGCGGCTTATAATTTGAAAACAAATCACTAAAACCATTATTAATAAATATATTTACGCACTTTTCCCCAATGTGTCCTTTGCCCTTTTTAATCCTTAATTGCTAGTTAGTCACATTCCTGCTTGTATTACTATGTTTATTTTTAGCAAACCCATTTGTAAGACCAAGAATGCATTAAATATAGCTAATCATTTAAGGTTGTTTGCCAACAAGAACTGTTTATAAGTGCTACAATTGTCATAATTTAAGATTTTTTTTATTTCTTCGTTATAAGTTGAGACTTTTCTAAGGAATTGGACTACAGCCAATGGGGATAGTACATTCATCACAGGCAAATACAATTTCCGTCTGTCGTTTGAAAATAGTCGACAAATTGGGTAAAATGATATTTTAATTGTACGAACATATAGTCAGCTCAAATTTGATAAATATGGTTTTACATGTTAATTATAATTAGATTTAACCCGGATACGTCCATCATCAATTTGATCGATCTTCCATTTGGTATTGCAGTAGAACAACTTGGACTTTTTCATCGTGTAAGTTAATCGTGTAGCAAATTATTCGAGAGCCAGTGATTAGAGAAGATAACCATGATATGTTAACCGCTTATCTCCGATGTGACTTTAAGTGTCAAATGTCGTCCAGTTAGTTTTTTAACCCTTTGGTGTAGCACATATATTGTAAACTGAGTCTTACAACACCTGTTTATAATTTCCAAAACCATTACGAAAAACTTGAAAACATGTTTTTATTTTTAAGGTTATCATCGCGAAGATCAAGCTGCTTTGCGAAGAAACTGTGCAGCCACTGCTTAAAACAAATAAATCAGTTGATGTATGGGATTATATAAACATATTGTACTAGCTCTGGATGAAGCACCTCCAATAATTCTACGGAATTAAAAATATAAATTTACTTTTTCTCGTAGTTTGATGATGCGTCAAAACCGGAAGCCATGCAACTAGCCCCACCGTATACAAAAGAACCAATAGCAGTTGTTGGCATGAGTTGCAGGTATCCAAGTGCGAATAATATTGAAGAATTTTGGAACGTACTAATTAATGGAGAGGATGCAACTGGAAATCCACCAGAATTTCGCTGGCGCCCAGAGCATTCCGTAAAACATGGACCACAATTTCGTTGGACCAACGCCGGATTTTTAAAGTCCCCAGTTGATGAGTTTGACGCAAAATTCTTTGGGATTAGCCCAATGGAAGCGAGTTTCATGGATCCCCAGCAACGGCTTCTATATGAAGTAGTATGGGAAGGGCTGGAAGACGCTGCAATCAATCCCCAATCTTTAAATGGCTCAAATGGTGGTGTATTTGTTGGAACCTTCGCTAATGACTTTAAGGACATCTTAACTGCCGGTGGAAACAACGAGTGGTATAGATCCTATATGGGAAATTCCATTGGAAATTCTGCAGCAAGAATTTCATTCCTTTTAGGAATGACAGGTCCGAGCATTGCAACCGAATCTGGGTGTAGCTCATCAATGGTGGCCGTTCATCTAGGTTGCAGGAGCCTACTACATAACGAGTGTAAGATTGCTTTAGCTTGTGGAATCAACCTATTGCTGGAACCATTTGATGAAACAAGAATGCCAATGGCTTTGTCTGCGGATGGTCACTGTAAAACATTCGATGCAAATGCTGATGGATTTGCACGGGCCGAAGGAATAGGTGTGCTTGTCCTCAAGCGACTTTCCGATGCAATCGAAGATGGGGACCGCATTTGGGGTCTTGTGAGGGGGACTGGAGTGTCTCAAGAAGGGCTTAGTAAAAGTATGGGCACTCCTACCGTTCATTGCGAAGCACTAGCGATGAAACTTGCACTCGCTGATGCCGGCATTGACCCAAGCTTAGTTACTTATGTCGAAGCGCATGGAACCGGAACCAAAGTTGGAGATCCCATTGAAATTGAAGCTATGCGAAGAGCATATGAATCCAATGCCAGGAAGGAACCATTGGTTATTGGATCTGTAAAAACAAATATTGGCCACACGGAAGCATGTGCTGGCATTGCAGGAATGATGAAGGTCCTCTTGGCAATGAAGCATGAGGTAATTCCTCCTCACATAAACTTTGGGACATTGAATCCTGACATTGATTTAGATGCAATACCTGCAAGGCTTCCACTTGCCCCACTCAAATGGGAAAGAATTAAAGGAGTCCCTCGTTTCGCCGGAGTAAGTTCTTTTGGAATTTCCGGGACAGATTCTCACGCTGTGATTGAAGAGCCACCGATGGTTCTTTCTTCAAATGAAGCCATAAGTAAAATTGCATTTGAGAGACCACTCCATATTATGAAAATTTGTGCAAAAACTGAGGAGGCGTTGGAAATGCTTCTCGAAAGTTATAAAGAAAGGCTTATCAACACCACTAATGATTTCCAGGATTTAGCTTACACTGCTAACATAGGGAGAGCTGACTTTAGCCATAAAGTCATTATAGTAGCAGCATCCAAAATGGAAGCATCGAATATCATTGAAGAAAAGAAGTTCATGAAATGGAACAAATCTGAGTTGGGACTGGGAAAGATTTGTTTCCTTTTTACAGGACAAGGGTCACAATACCCCGGGATGGCTAAAGAGCTTTATCACACGAGCCCAATATTCCGAATGCATTTTGAGTATTGTGAATCCATTCTGAAAAACTCATACGGTATAAATATCACTCAAATTTTGTGGTCCACAGAAGATCCAATAGAAATTGGTCGAACAATTTACAGCCAAACATCCATTTTTTGTGTGGAATATTCTCTTTTGAAATTGTTGGAATCATGGGGGATAAAAGCTGATTTCGTAGTCGGGCACAGCTTGGGTGAATTTGCGGCTGCTGTTTGTGCAGGAGTATTGGATATTGAAGATGCACTCAAGTTGGTAGCGGAAAGAAGTATCCTAATAGATCAACTACCTCGTGGAAAAATGCTGGTGATTAAAGCCGAACAAACTCGAGTTAATAAAATCATGGCAGAATTCGCTGGCAAAGACCAATCAAAATTACTAGATTATGCTGCGGTAAACTCAAATCATCAAACTGTAGTTTCTGGTTACACTGATGTGATCATGGAGTTCTTTAAAAAATGCAAGGAATCTGATTTGAAATGTGTGGTTCTAGAAGCCACCCACGCCTTTCATTCAAAACATATGGACCCAATGCTTGAAAAATATCAAAGAGTGGCCTCAACAATTAAAAAACGATCAGATGATAGTGATGATGGTCACTGCAAATTTATTTCAGGGATGCTAGGCTCAGTTGTGCAAGCATCTCAAATAGATTCTGAGTATTGGACGCAACAGACACGTGAAAGAGTCAATTTTTTGGACGCCAGCACTGTAGCAGTTGAGTTAGGATGCAGAACCTTCATAGAAGTTGGACCACAGCCAGTTCTCACCGCTCTGACAATGATGAACAATGAAGGTAAAAAGCTACTTTGTTTGCCAACCCTGAAGAAAAATGTCAGTAATTGGGAGACCTTGCTTAACACAGTCGGCAAGCTGTACATTAAAGGAATAGAAATTAACTGGAAAGGCCTGGACGCTTTTTACAGCCGGAAGAAGGTTAGTATTCCGCATTATGCCTTTATTAGAAAAAAGTACTGGCCTGAAATCAGCACAGCAACCGCAGGTGCCACTACTCTTCACCCACTTCTTGGTAGCGTTATATCTAACGCCTCTTCTATCAAGTTGTTCCAAAGTGGGCTCAATCTGGATGTCCTAGAATACTTGAAAGATCACACAGTAGGAAACAATATTATTTTCCCAGGCGCCGGCTACCTTGAAATGTGCCTCGCCGCTGGGTTAGCATCCGTTGAAAACAGTCCTTCTAGTGGCGTCCTAGCACGCCCAACACGAGCTATGAAGGTAGAAAACTTGATCATAAATGCCCCATTTGCTTTACAAGAATCTACCATATCTCAAGTTCAAACTGTCGTGGAGTTTAACAACAGCCAAGGGAATCAGAGAGACTGGAACGAAATGAGTATAAAAATTTTTTGCAAGATAAATTCCACTGAATTAAATGATGAAAGCTGGAGAATTCACGCATCTGCAACATTTTTCCCACTCCCAAAGTCTGATGAGAGACAAGTTTTTTTTGACAAGAATTTATTTTTATCAAATTTGAAAATGCCATCACAAGAAAACACATCAACTCAGATGTACACCCAGATGGCGTCAGCTGGACTCAATTTTGGACCCAAGTTTAAAATCATTGAGAAAATTTGGAAATATGCGGAGGATAAGAGCAGGAAAGAAACGATTCTTGTCAAAGTCAAGAGTCCATATGACCATAATATGGATAATGGGAAAACTCAGTATATTATCCATCCATCGATTTTCGATGCTATGATCCAAGCAATAGGTCTACTAAACCCAATTCCCAAATGGAAAAAAATATTTAGCGTTCCTGTAAAAATTGGGAAATTTTTGTGGCTGTCTGATACAAATTATTCTTTGGACGACTCCATCTACATCCTCGCATATAAAGAAGACACAATCATATCCAATGCTTCAGCTTTGCTACTGAATTCCAGTGGACTAGTATTGGGGGTCATGTCCTCCGTCGAGCTTCTTGAAACAACTGTGAAGGCAATCGACTCGGTTTTGGATCAGCAATCTGCCACCGTCCAACAGGATATTTGGGAAGAGGTATGGAAAAAGAAGTCAAGTACTGTGGAGCATTCCACAAATATGGAGAGAGCAAAAGGGGAATTTCATGGTCAAGAACTATTGCCCATATTGGAGGAAAAGTATAACAATGTTTCATCAGATATTTATGACATTCTTCAGAATCTGGACCAACTTGCGTATCTCAACTATCTTCGAGCGTTGTATGACCTGGGTTGGAATCCCAAATCCAACGATGATATCCTCCCAATTTTTAACGAAACCAACCTCTTTCACCAGTTGGGTATCAAATCCAACTTTAGAAAATATTTCTCCTTTATCTGCAAAGTGTTTGAAGAGGAAGGAATATTTAAGAGAGTTTATAAGGATGATTTGAATGAAGTCGTATGGTCAATTGGTATCAGCCCACCATCACATAAAGAAACTCTGGAATTGTTGACTTCCCGACTGCTCAACAATGACCTTGTAAAGAATTTCCCTCCAACTTCACTTTTCCAAAAAATAGGAGAGAATTTAAGTAGTTATTTCAAGGGCACAGAGTCAGCTCTTGCTTTACTATTTCCAAACAAAAACAAAGGAACCATTTCAATTGCGGATTTTTTCCAGCATCTATGGCATGATTTTAAGCTATCAGAGCACAACCAGGAAATACTACAAGTGGTGTTAAATCATATTCGAGATTCTCAAGAAAATGGTCACCAATTTAAAATTCGCATTTTAGAAATTGGCGCGGGAACCGGGGTTTACAGTCAAACCCTTCTTAAGCTTCTAGACGATACAGGATTACAATTTGACTACACCTACACCGATATATCTAGCGCCTTTTTCCTCGACACGGAAAAAAAATTTGGGAAATACTTGAGCTCCATGACCTTCAAGAAACTCAATATTGAGAAAGATCCAATTGCTCAAGGGTTTATCCCAAATCATTTCGATTTGGTGGTTGCCGATGATGTAATTCATGCTACGAGGAACATTGCCGAATCCTTGCAAAATGTCAGAATCCTCATGAAACCTTTTGGGAGGCTTCTAATATTTGAAACAACGAGTGCCAGTAGACTCATCACATTTGCTGCTGGGGTTTTAGATGGTTATTGGAGATTTGAGGATTTTGAGTTGCGAAAAGATCACTGCATCCTTAATAAAGCGACATTGGAAGAGGTGCTCAAATCCAATGGGTTTCAAGTTAATAGTAGCTTTTCCATGCTAAATAACAACAGTGCGATGATAGTAGCGTTGAAAACAACACAATCTATTAGTTGCAACAACATTAGCAGAAAAATTTGGCTGCTTTTTCATCTTCCAAAGCACCCTATTTCGGAATCTGTTCGTACAAAGATTTCAAATGTTGCTGGAAGACGCGTAATTGCCATAACATCTGGAGAAAGGCTTGAAGGAAGTATTCACAGTGGTGATATTGTTTTAAGGAAAGAGGTTTACGAGGATTTTTCTACGGTACTAAACAACTTTAAAGCTCAACAGCTTGAAATTGAAGGGATCGTGTATTGTTGGGCACTGGATGAGAAAATTACTGCACAGGAGCAAGTTCTTCAGCCCTATTTTAATTTGACCAAAAGTATGTTGCGTCTTGATCTTTCTCCATTCCCTCGTTTGACCTTAATTACAAGCGGAGTGATCCCCCTAGAAAAAAATGAGCGACATCTTTATCACCCAAGTACCCTTTGGGGCTATACAAAATCCATGAAGAATGAAAATTTTCACATCAACTGCAAATGTATTGACGTAGCGGATGGACGGATGGATGAGTCAAGAATGGAGGAAGTCTACAATGAAATTTGGAGCATGGATAAATACATTCAAGTTGCGTTTTCCGAGAATTCTCGGTTTGTACCAAAATTTATGCCATGTACGATTCCAAATGATGAGCTCAAATTGCCAAATGGAACGGACAGGTTTCAACTCGTTCTGTCTGATACTAGATCTATTCGTGACCTTCAATTTGGACCCTTTAATGACTTCAACATTGGAGATGATGAGGTTGAGGTTCTTGTTAAGGCATCTGCCCTCAATTTCAGAGACATTTTAAGCGTCCTGAAGCCTTCCGAACAATTTAAAAATTTTAATGCTGTAGGAATCGACTTTGCTGGGGTTGTTAAACGAATCGGAAGAAATGTCACGTTGTGGAAGATTAGTGATCACGTCTGCGGCTACAATCTTGAAAATGTGGGACTCCCAAGTCACGTGAAAATAGGTCAAGATGAAATAATACCTGTTCCAGAACACTGGACGTTTAGCCAAGCAGCCACCATTCCTACCGTTTACATCACGTCAATAGTTTGCCTCAATGAGAACGCTAAAATAAAAAAAGATGATGTTGTCCTCCTTCACACAGCAAGTGGAGGAGTTGGGCTGAGTGCAATTGAAATTTGTAAGCAAGTTGGCTGCAATGTTATTGCTACAGCAGGGAGCAAACGGAAACAAAATTATTTGAGGTCGCTAGGAATCCAACACATTTTCAATTCTAGGAGTATAGAGTATGAGTATCAAATCATGGAGTTAACAAACGGCCGTGGGGTAGACGTGGTCCTGAACTCGTTGACAAGTGAAGGATTCAAGGAAGCCACGCTGAGAGTGTGCGCAAAAAATGCGAGGTTTATTGAAATTAGCAAATTAAATATTTGGCACCCAACTGAAGTGAAGGAGTTCCGACCGGATGTCGAGTACAAAATTGTCGACGTGTCCAACTATGATAGAAAACATCGTATGAGGAGTCGATACATGAGCACTTTGCGAAAATATTTAGATGAGAAAAGTATAAAGGCCATTCCTTTCACAAGATTTGATGCCCTAAACATTCGACAAGCTTTGGAATACCTGAGACATGCCAAGCATATTGGGAAGATTGTTTGCACGATGCCAGAATTGAAAATAGAGGAAAATGTGCTAAAAGTCTATACACCCATGTTCAGTAACAATAGCACATATTTGATAACTGGAGGATTGGGAGGTATTGGGATGGAAGTTTGCCAATGGATGATTGAGAAGGGGGCTAAGTATGTAGTTTTGGCAAGTAGAAATCCTCCAGTTTCTTCCATAAGCAAGAAGATATCTGAAATGAATTCCAAAAATGGAGTAAATGTCATTCCAGTTCAGCTGGATGTAAGTAAATATGGAGATTGTGAGCAGTTCTTCGAAACTAAAATTCAAGATTTAAAGCTCCCGCCAGTTGGAGGAGTGATGCACACGGCTGGGATTTTAGCGGATGGCTTGATTGTCAACATGGATTGGAAAAAGATGTGTTCCACCTTTGATTCAAAAATTAGTGGAACCATCAATTTACATGAGCTTACAAAGGATCTCAACCTTGAATTTTTTGTTATATTCTCATCACTGGCAAGTATATTAGGGAACCCATCCCAGAGTAATCACGCGGCGGCCAATGCTTTTGAGGATGCTTTCGCCCACTATAGAAATTCTATGGGACTTCCGGTGACCACAATCGATTGGGGTAAATGAAGACGCGTTATATGATTATTCTTCCTCTTTTGAAAGTTCACAGAGATCATTAAAAAGGAGTTATAAATAATTATTTTTACTGTCTATTTATTTTCAGGTCAATGGGGGGAAACTGGTGTTGCTAAAGAAAATTTTGTGCCAGGAATAAAGACTATATCCAGCAAACAAGGAATCGATAGATTAGAATGCGTGCGAAAGGCACACCGAGTCCAAACTTCCATCGTAAACATTGATTCATTTGCGATGTTTAGTAAGTTTATACCAATGTTAGCCATTTATTTGGACGATCGTGTTTGGAAAGCATCCAAAACCACAAGTTCATTGACTACTCGCTCAGAAGAGTTTTGGCAAATGTACAATTCAACATCAGATCCCAATATGAAGATTTCAATCTTAAAAAAGCAGATGCAAACTATTATTCGAAATACTCTCAGAATTGGCGATGAAGACATTATTGATGATGAAACCGATTTACACGAGTCCGGAATGGATTCCCTTTTGTTTGTTGAGATCAGGAATTGTCTCCAGGTGCTAGTGGGAGACCAGTTGGTTGTGAGCGCTAGTAGTATTAAGACTTGTGACACAGTAAGTCACTTCGCCTCAACAATGGTAAAGCTTATTGCAGAGGAAAATTTAAAGAATGAATCTAAACCAGATCAGCAGGACGGAAGTATGTGTTCTTCTATTAACAGGTATTATTTGTGTGTAGTTGTAGTTAACTCGCTCTCGCTTCACCAGCATTGTTATCATGTTAATTTTTATTAAGACAATCTCATCCGTAATCTAATTTTAACGATGTACTTGTAGCTTTTTGTTGGTACACACAATTCACAATCCATCTGGGGGAGAGACTTCAGCTCCACTTTTTATTGCACATGGATTACACGGGGTGAGGTCTCAATGGGACCGGATTGCTAAGAGAATAGCTGAGAAAACATATAGAAGAGTAAACAAGTTTTTGAAACTTAACGGTAATTGCTTAACGTACCTAAATTAACACTTTATTACTTAACCCCATTAGGTAATAACGTTTGATGCAAGATGTCATGGTGATAGTCCCTTCCAAGCAGATTTAGCATATGAGTTGATGGCAGATGACATTTTAAGGCTAGCACAACAATTGGATATTGGAAAATTCTCAATGTTGGGTCATTCTATGGGAGGCAAAACCGTAATGACCTTCGCATTAAAGTATCCGGAGCTTCTTGATAAGTTAGTGGTCGTGGACATTACACCTTTCAAAGAAGCAGTTGAGTCACCGCCATGGAAAGGTTTGGGAATCCAAAGCTATTTTAAGCTTATTTTGAGGAACCAAAATACTCTATGTATCTTGTAATTTTACAGAGTTTTTTAAAACTTTTGCCAACATACTCTCCAACTCGGACACAAATGCGTTGCCCTTATCTGAAGTAAAAAAAAATGCAGATGGATCATTAAAAGGGATCTATTTTGTGAGTAATAACAATTAGTTAAAACAAGTATTAAGAAAATAGCAACTTTATTAAACGCTACACCGTTTTCACTTTTAGGAAGCTGAAGAAAAGAAATACATACTGGCAAACCTTGTAGATAAAGACGGAACAATATTATGGGCAGGAAAACCAAGTTTAGAAATATTGATTAAAAATATAAATGATGTGATGTCCTTTCCGACAGCTTTGTTGGACCTCAAGTTTGATAAACCAACCCTATTCATCAAGGGAGAAAATTCGGCCTCCCATATTCCTTACTCTATTTTCCCAAAAGTTCAAGCAATTTTTTTAAATGCGAAGCTAATCGGAGTTCAAAACACGGGCCATTTTCCAAACACAGAAAATCCTGAGGGGTTCATGGATTCCTTATTGCCCTTTTTGCAAAATAAAAACGGATGAAGTAAATCCTGTTAAAAGTTAGGGAACGCAGCTAAACTGACTATACCATTCGATTATGAAATCTACTGACCTTATGTTGTTTAAATTAGACAATTCAGCATTTCAAATAACCTCTAGATGCTGAGTTTTAGGCAATTATTTACAGACAATGACAGAGTTACGATTTGCCTTGAGCAGCTATATACCAATAAGCTTCAGACGGACGCACGGACCCTTTCTCTCCCAGATATTCTCTCTTTCCTATAAACTAGCTACGCTGCGTTAAGAAATATTGTTATAAATAACAAGACACTGATTAAATTACGTCAAATTATACTTACTTAATCTCCTTATTTAAAACGTCCTATGAAAATTAATATTTTAAGATTAATTATAATCAACCACGTTTATGAAAATCAGCTTGATCATTTTTTTTGTTGAGTTTTGAGTTTGATAGATCCAAATGATATTCAACTTTAAATTACACTTATTGTATTGTTGAATTCTTTCAGACATTTTCTTTTCTCCTCTTAAGCAAATTCTGCAGGTGAGAAGGCATGATGATCGAAGCAGTAGTTCCGTACGATTTTATTTGCTTAAATCAACTTCCTAAATTAGTACTAATAGTTCCCTTGGACTTGAGAATCGAAATGATTAATTTGTGTATTTTCTGAAGCGGATAAATTGTAATAACTTTAATTAACAGCGAATCGTCGAGTATTAATTCAGAATCTTTTTAAATAAAACAAAATTAACAATTGGCAAAGGTTATTGAATGTGAAACCCTTAATTTAGCATGTTTGTCCGCTTGATTCCTCTCGAAGAGTTGAACTGTTATTGTGCATTCGTTTTCATCATCACCTTGAACATTGGATATTAATGTAAATCCACAATGTAGTAACCAACCCATACGTATTTAATTACAAATCATGAAACACATCCCAAAAGTTCGTGACGCGGGACACTGTTTTGTACAAAGTGTGCCCTTTGTCCATTTTCCACCCATTTTTGGGTGGACAGTATGAAATGGACGAAACGGAAAAAAAGTGGGTAAAACGGACAAAATGGACAGTATCACGTGCCAGAGGAGCCAAATTTAAATCCCCCATAAGCTTCTAATGTTAACCGTGTGAAGAGTATTCTACACTGAAGAGCTATAACTAATCACACACTGAATTTGGACGAGTTGTAATTGAATTGAGAAGTTATTCTACATTCAATTTTCAATTTAACTATTTCTTAAAAGAAATTTCATAATGTGTACCATAATATTATTATGGCTCATGAATGAAGATGTGTGTACTAGTACTAACCCATTACAGAGGATTGATTGCTTGATATAGCAAGTAAAATCTAGACCCTAAACAATACAGTTTTAGTGACATAACTTCATACTTTTGATGATAGAATAGTTCCTATAATATTTCATATGGTTTATACGCTAAAATTTTTTAAATTTTGTCCGATTCGTCCATTTTATTCACCCCAATTTTGGTGGAAATTTCCGTTTCAAACGGGGTGGAATTTCCACTATCCACTGGACGGGCGCACTTTGGTTTTGTATCTTAAACCAAACTTGGATAATTACTTATTATGTGCCTTTAGGTATATATTGAAAAGACTCGGGATGTCGTCCGTCTGTCCACACGATAACTCAAAAACAGTTTCACTTTTTGAAATTCTGTTTTCACTAATCACTATATTAGGTCAAACGTAAGGTCGAGTTCGAAGATGGGTCAAATCGGTTAAGGGGAACTACTAGGTCAAAGGTCAGGTCAATTTTTTGAATAGTAAGTATAGGTTGTGATACATCAAACTTAAGGTACTGGTAATACTAGATCAGTGATACTATTTTTGAAAGGTTTTGATAACCCCAGCGTGACCTATGACCATGGTAAGGTAAAATATTTTTTACATAGCAAGGTATGGGTTGTGATGCATCAAAATGAAGCTACTGGAAAGAACAGTTCATAAATGGGGCCCCCAAATTCTTGGTGATCCCAGTTTGACCTTTGACCGCATAAAAGTAACAATAAAATTCTAGAGGAGATCACTCACGGAGGTTTCTTGGAGAGAATCACTCAGAGGTTTTGAAATAGTAGGTAGGGAGGGATCACTAGAAGGTGTATCAAAGTGTTTAAATGTGTATCAATGTCTTTTAAAGGTACATCATTACATCTCGAATTGCGGGTTTATTAATGACTGCATATGTATCACATTTCTATCATATCATGCAAATACATAAATATGTATCTCATATCAGTCCAGTCCCATGGTCCAACGATAGGGGTAACGCATAATACATCTCACCAGTCCCCCATTCCGATTGACGAAAAATTCTATAAAATAATTGGTGCACTCAATTTATTAGATCAATGATTTTATAGATTTTTTAAAAATTTACATGGTGGAAGGTTATCACATATTTCACCACTAATTAATTTTTTTGGATCTCATCTAACCACTCTCCTTTATTATTTTATCGATCGTACTTTATATTTTATTTCTATTCTACTCTGCAGCTGTCAGTTGATGGATTGGCATATAATAGAAATGAAAGGGTCCTCTCATTTTTCATCCAAAATGAGAGAAAAATGAGATATGCTCCCATTACATCGAACTTGAAAAGTACACTACCAGAGAGTATCCCTAAAGAAATAAAACTCCGCTCTAGCTTTTTAATAAAAGCGGAAGGTAATATATGTGTGCGTTGCAAAGGACTTTTGCTTTGAGTTCACCGCCTTTCCAACTTTTCGAGAAAGTCTCCTACTTTCACCTACATCCATTATGTTCCAAACACGTTCTTTCTTCTATAATCTTCTTACATGCAGTAGTGCTTTTACACATCATATCACATGTCATCCTAGTCAACCGCAATATGCTAGCGATTTTACTTTCCCTACCAGCTATCTCGTTTGTAAACACAAAGTATGAAGTTTTTTTGAGTAGCATTATGGATTTTTATGACTTGTACACGGAAGGCAAAGGGGAAGGAAAGGATTGTTAGAAGCTCATTATATCAAGCAGCTCATATTCCATCAAAACATTTTCTTCGAAAGACGATAGCGCCATGTCAAACAATATCTCCCTCCAGAAGGTAACAAGCTAAGGAGAAAACGAATTTTGAAACCTTCTTAGCCTATTTTACATTTTTACATCTTACATTTGGGTTGAACATACGCACATTTTTTTCATCCACCTAAACAATCTTCTTTACGTCTAATAATAGCTACGAAAGTTGTTAGGTTCTTCTGCTTTCTCCCATGATAGCTGCATCGTATGGTATTGGATTATGTTTTTGTCACATCACGTCTATTTGTGTTCTCCGATTATGGTATTTGGTACAGAATTGTAATGTTAAAACACCACTCTATAGCTCATTGATCCTTAAGTTAAATATATAATTTTTGCATGATTTATATTATATTATATTATATTATTATTAAACAGTTCTTATATTTAAGTCAATCTTAGTCGTAAAAAGATAATTTTTATTGTGAAATAAATTGTGCATCCTGCAGCTGATGTCGTACGAAGAAAATAAACCTGGTCAACAGGGTATACGGCGTAGAATAAATGTTCTTCAATAGGTAAATGGAGTCTTATATATTAATTTTTCCCTTTACATGCTCATAAGTTACGCTGATATCATTAATGAACTTTGTCAATAGCATGGTCGAATTTTTTTAAATGCCATCATTTTGATGTATCATAATCTGTACTTTGTCATGTAAAATGATGTGGAAGTCGTGTGAACAGACAGATTATGATCCACTCTAAAAATCCTGCTTTTCATCTGCGATTTCGTAGGATAAAAATCCATGTTTCCTGCTACTTTTGTTTCCTGAATTCCATTGCACACTGAATGCTTGTTTCCCGGATGCTGTTTGAAAGAAGATTACTACGTACGTTGCTCTCAACAGCGAGGTTAGGCGTTGATGAGATTGACATGATCCTGTTTCTGTTTAACCTTTTTCAACCAAATGAAGCTCATTTGTATGGTGACTGGACGAGCAGCAGCAGGTAGTAAGACAATCAGGTTCCCGGTTGAGTAGTCATATTGATATGGCCGTGATTAAAATTGTGCTTGTCGTCTTCCAAAAAGTAAATCAGTCGTGTCTCTTCACTCTTCCACACATCCTTTTGTATGACAACTTACAAGCTAATCTATCACAATTCGCATCAACGCAACGTAATAACGATTCATAAGAAGAAAGCAAGAAAGAGAGTTTTGGTATTTATAGAATTCTCCCCCTTTCCTTCGTTCGTATTTTTTCATCAGCAAAATATGATACCAATTAATTGGGCAGGCGTAGGATATAAAGGAAGTTGGAACAGTTGCTTCATGTCATTACTTCATGAAATCCCCAACATTGCAATTCCTTTCGTCTGTTTCCTTTCATTTTGTAACAAAAAATGGTTGAAATAGGTGATAGGAATAAATCCGGTTGTGTATTTTGTTCTGTATAAAAGAGTTTGAAACTGAAATTTAAAGAGCAGATTGGAAAAGTATTTAAAGTTCTAGAGAAGATTAATTTTCTTTGAAACTGATTGATCTACTGGATTGTGATAGTGGAGATAAAAGAAAAGAGTGCATTGAAATTTTTTGGTTAAAAGTAGTGAGCTTTTTTATTACCTCTTTCATTATCCATATTTGTAATCCTCCGCAAAAGAAAATCCCGAGAAATTAATCAACAAGTAAGAGAAATCCGTAGGAAGCCATTGTAGATTTTGAAATGATGGTCTTTACTATTTCTTAGTCGGCAAATTATAATAATTTTGAAGAGGACGGTGATTAATAATCCGAATCAGAATTTTACTTAATACTCCAACAAGTTTGCTCAGCCTTTGTTCATTGCTCATATATAAGTTGCGGCTGGCAAGCGTCATAAACTCATTCTAATTTTTAGGGGAACCAGAGAATCTTCAACTACCAACTTCACCTCAACCTTTTTCTAGATTCTGTGACTTCATACAAATTTGAGATTTTCGGTGCAAAAAATGTGCACACTTCGTCGACCAAGCAGTTACTCTCATCCTAAATTCAAAATTAGAACGTTCATAAAGCCCCGAATGGTATGTGCATAAAAGTATTTGGCAATTCAGCATATTCCTTGTGATAATTTAATTGACTTTTTGTTAGACATTGCATAATAATTGCAAGATGTTTCACAGTTTTATTTTGGTGTTCAAAGTTGTTAATTGTAGCACTGGTAGTATGTTGGGACATTCAGAACTCCGTGGCGGTTTCATTTTATCCAGCACGAAACGTGAACCAAGTTCATGTACATCATTATCGTCAGAGTGGCGGAATTCGTTTGCGGGCACCTCCATCACTCAATCAATTATCATCTTCGGGCAAATCAATGCTGCCGCTTGAAGAAGCAGGTGTAATACTTTCAGACGAGACTGCAATAGCTGGTCCAGTTCGTTCTTCCTCTGCCCTGCTACCTTATTCTTTTGCTCTAGATACACAAGTAGGAGGCGTTTTGAGTGGACCCAAGACGAAGAAAGACTGTGGAGAACCATCAATCGGTACGGTTTGTTTTACTATAACTTCTAAAACCGATTAGATTCTCATAAAAGTTAAGTGCGATGAAAATAGTTGATGATTAGTATAATATATTTTGCTATGGCTTTTTCTAGCCACAAGAGGACTTTTGGGTCCAACTCTTAAACGCTCGTACTTTGCTTTCACTCAAGACGAAGTGGATCAAAAGCTAAGGGATGATGAGCTCCGCGAGGGTGCTGAAAGACAAAAAAGAGATGTGCAACAACAACTTTTCAAAGCAAGCAAGCGAAACAGCGCGACTGGTGGTGGGGAAGCTCAAGAGTCGGCCCTACCATGGACTTGTGAAACAAAGTATGAATGGAAAGGTACCCTTTTTTTGAACTGTTATATTAAATAGTCATGAGTCGTGACATAATCATGAAAACGCGTGCTCGTGTACATATTATGTTATTTGTCATTGTCGCGTTAATAAACTCAGTAATCTAATCTAAAATAGATATGGGAGCGGACCACTACCCGAGGTTCGTCCGTACCGCTGAGTGTAAATCCAGGCTCTGCTTTAATGGCTTCTTTCGCTGTAGACCCAGACGCTACAAAACAAAAGTATTGAAAAGGGTCACTCCTACGGATTCAACCTCTTGTGAAGACGATGACGTCAGCTTACCTGAAACATTGAGAGCCAACTGGAAGTTTATCACCGTCACCATTAATCTTTGTTGTGATTGCACTGGCAGAATACCTGGAAATACTGAAGTCTAAAAATGTAAGAAAGTGTACTGCACGGCATTGTCTTTCGTTTTTCCATCATCTTTCGCTTTGCTCGCCAGTTACTGACGAGTATGAGTATGTTTCATGCATGCTACACGATAAAAATGCAATGTAATAGAGGTATTTCTGCGGCTATTCATTCATATGTTCAGTATCATCCAGTTCAAATCAAAACTGGTTTTAAAAATAAGAATCTGTTTTACTTTCCCAGAAAATGGTAAATTTTTTACACAAAAATTATTATTTGTAAAATATGGACATTTCACCAAATAAATTTTAGTGCATACAGCGTTTGTTTAAAGTTTATAAGAAAGCGAACGCTGCTTCAGTATACAAAAATATTTCTTTAAGCGCATACAATGCACTTAAGGTAATTAATTATAAGGTAATTGATATTTACCAAGGAATTGGAACTGTTAAAAAAACAAAATAAATACATTAAATATTGTATGAATGTGTATGACATAAAATAATGACCATTTATGAAGTATCAATTCGGTAACCCTAGTGGCATTCACAGACGTTTTGATCATGAGATTTCCATAAATATTACAAAACTACGGTTTCCATTTTTGTTCATTGAAAATGTATGTTTTCTCTTTTTCCAAATGACATTCCAAATGAAACCTAAACTGAGAAGGTGTGCAATTACCAATGTCTGATTTAATTACAGTAGTTAAAGTTGTAATTTGTACAGCCATCTATTATATTAGGGACGATTCCCCAAACGATTTCTATGGAATAAAACTATTTATATAAATTTAAAAAAGTATTCACTGTTATACTGTTAGTTTTTGCTCTGTGCTGATGAAATAAAAATTTCGTGTATTAATGATGTCCTGCATGAAATGCATTACAAAAGATTCTAATACTTCACTTCTATTTCTTTCTGCAAACATTTACCCTTTTCAGAAGACATGCATACCCATTTTCAATTGACATTCATTAAATAACAGAACAAAGCAACACATTTTCTTTCCCTGCATCACAGTGGTTACTCTCATCGGGAGAAACGAACAGTTATAAATGTTAGTTCGTATTTTCTTTATTAGGAGCACAATATTATACTCTATATTATTCATAGAGAAGCTCATAGAAACACTTTTGCAAATTAATACATGCAAGCATATTACATGTTACAATAATTTATGTTTAATTAAATATAATACTATTCAAGGAGATCATCGTAATTTAAGTGTAAAGAAATAGATTCTGGTCGTAGTTTCCTTTAAATTTTTCAAAACAGTTTATTTTACTTCGCTAAAACACTTCATAGGATTATTACCCTGGTCTAGTTTATGAATTCATCCTTTTAATCACGGGTTGGGAAAATATGACAAGAAGTGTGAAACACCTATTGAACAGAATAATCATATTATAAGGAAACAACTAAAAGCATCTGCTTTATTTCAAAACACGCTTTACATATAAACAAAATAGGATATTTCATAGCTAACTTCAAAATGCAATTCTATTCCTTCCATGCATGTGTCTCTGTTGCCTTTGTCAGGTTAAGAGATTCCCAGCTGTCATATCTGTCAGTGGTGTTTGATGTTGAGAATAAATTTCACGAGTAAAACGTTTGTGTTCAACCAAATGGGACCATTTTCCATATGAATAATTCAGTGATGTAAATTGTTTTTGAGTTTATGGATAAGATGAAAGGTCTTGCCGAGAGATGGTGAAAAATGAAACAAAAGCAGTTGTATTTTCCTCGTTCAAAACTCATTTATTTTGTGCATTGCCTTAAGCATTCATTTATATATCTCATGTACTTTTGTTATTTTGAACAAACGATAGGATGCCAGTTCCATCAAAATTTACGCATGCAATGGTGGTCACTTACTCTGCTCGTACTCGGCAAATAAAAACTGAGTTTTTGGAGCTTCTGCATATGTAGACTCTGATTCTGCCAGAAGCTTACGTTTACTGCGCTACTACTAAATAGGAAATGAGAATATAATGGGTGGCTCGGGTTAAGGGCTTACTGTTATGTGTTTGCTTCAAAAGGGAAAGGATTTCCATTGCTCTTACACAAAGGAAACTCCTACATGTTATGGACAAAGGTAAGCTGTAAAACAGGAAGTTAGGTAGTAGTTGTTGAGAGCACCTCAGGTGTTTTTGGACAGAAATGTTCTCATGGCGACATATTTTGTGATCTTTTATCCTTTGCTTTTCCTGGAAGACTTGACGTGCTAGCTTAAAAAAGCATTCAGGTATCTTGAGGCAAAGTAGGTCAAAAATGCAAAAGGGAAGAAGTACACCTTTGACAGGATGATGATAGAAAAGTTTTGCTTGTCCTTCTCTCAAGAGATTATCCAATTAATTTTTGTTTTTGCAGCGCATAAATATTTGACCGATGCATGTTTTGTAAATGAATCTCGTTTTGTTACTGATTCACTGAGTAGTTACATTAACTAAACAATTAACTCATTACTAAAATGGCAATAAGGGAGTTCATATGTTCTCTCAAATACATTTAGGAAGAATCTGATATTACAGACTATTTGCTTTTGCCAGTAATCATTTGATAAATTGAAAATTATCCCTAAATGGAAACAACCCATACAATTTTAGTTTGAAACAAACGTATTGTGTTTATATCTCAACAAGCGTATTCTTCGTATTTGTCTATAGAAAAAAATAAATAAACGAGATTTCCTGGGAGTGCGTGTTTTTCTTTAGAATTATTGACAAGCTACAATCATAAATCTCTTCACTGGTAGGTTAGTCGCTTAGAAAAGCCGATTTCAGAGTGAAAAGGAAACCCCATAAGGCTACATCCATTCATCTTAGCCTAAGAGAAAAGAGAAAGTTTGCAGTATTCCATCTTGAGCTGAAGTGAAAGCCAAGTGAATAAACAGTGCTGGGGGCGTCCAAACCACTGGGTTTGAACGCTGTTCATCAAATATAACAAGTATGGACGTGTGAACAAAATATTTCGTTGCAAGAATTTGTATTTGTTGCTTGCTAATAAATCCTGAATCCGCGTTATAAATATTCTTCAGTGTTAAAAATGGAAATTCAACGAAATTATGCATTCTTTACTTTATATACATACATAGTCTATGAAAAGTTGCTCGGTGTTAGCACATAACAACTTATTACCACATCGGAACTTTCACCAGATTGAGATTTCCAAGCAAACAGAATTTATACAGCAGTTGTTTAGCAGATTAGAGATGGAAAACCTTGACAATGCCACCGGTTAATTTTTTATCTTTTATTCATGAATGCAAATTAAATTTTCCATATAGTTCGATGAAAAATTTGCAAATGATCTGTAATTTTTAAGTAATTTTAATATACTGGATTTGCATAGTAATGCTTACATGTACAAAAATTTACCGGTTTAGAATATATAACCAGGGTAGGAACATGTAAAAACATATTATGGAAAAACAACATGGAGAAAACATGTATTTACATGGAGAAAAGAAAATTCTTTTCTCCATGGATAAATGTTTTTACATGGAAAAATGGATAAATGCTGCTGGACTAATCAAAAACTCAGAAATAACACTCTGGTGAGATACGACTTCACTTATTTTGCCGAGCGTTGTGTTCTTTCATATTTTCTATAGTTGAGAATATACATAATACTGCGTCAATACTCGCTGAAACTTATAGTTATCGTTAGTATAATTTAATCACCCTATCTTTGAAAATAAATTCGATTGGAAACTGCTAAAAGTTATGATGGAGTATCTTAAAAATCACTGAAAAGGAGTTCAGTCTTGCTACTCTGAGTATAAATGTGCATTTTAAAAGTATTATATCCATTGTAGAGTGTCTAAAACATGCGAACGGAGTTTTTCCATGTATACAAGTATTTCCATGTTTTTTCCATGTTTTTATTATTTTTTACATGGAAATATGGAGAAAAGCTTTTCTCCATGTTTTTATCCAACCCTGTATATAACATTATCATAATCTACTTTCACATTTTCGTCAGTCTCTTATCTCCACTAACCATTTACGTTTCTCAATTCATCGCATATTTTAGTATGCTTTGGTACTGCAGCTGTCACTACCTTGCATATTGTGTAGGTAAAAACGGTTCTCTCATTTTCATAAAAAATGTAGTAAAAATTTATTTCTATTACTTCTTGTTTAGAAACCACCGTAACCATCTATATATTATAAGAACATGACTTGGGATAACTATATCTGAAATGCTTTCGTCTTATTTACCAAGTCCAAGTCAAGTTTAGTATGAAAGAAAGAAAATAAAATGGAATAAAAATGAGATGCGCATTCATTGAATTTAATAACTAAGTGTATTCTACTTCTCAAGAAAAATAAAGTTCTATACTTTCTTTTCGAGATGAAGAACCGAAGCGACGCAAGCTTGTTTCAGACTTACGCTAAAGATGACAAATGAAATTTGCTTTCATATGCTTCTGCCTGTTTTCACGCTTTGTGGGGGAAGTCGACTTTCTCCAGCTTTAAATAAAACACTTGCACGTAGGACGAACGTGGCTGGATATTCTTGCATTATATTTATCTTGATATATCATATCATCACGTGTGTGTCATCTGCCTCGTATCACGATTAAAGAAGTTGTTTTCTAAATGTCAAAAAGTCAAAGAAGAATGTTGAAAAAGTCAGATGATGCGCTTTAGTTTAAAAATAGCTTTGCTAAACGTTTTCTTTAGCACATAGGAAAAGAGGGCATTGTCATTAATCATCCTAAACATAATGGCAACGAAATTCCGTCCCAAAATATTAAACTTTTATCTCTTTTCTCCACTTCTTCTACTTTTACAAAACAAAATAGATTTTCATTTGATAGTAAATTCAACATATTAGTCATCTACTTTTAATTTTGTTTAGGATGCAATACATTATACATTAAATTGCAATGATGCAAAGGAAAGAGTGTCTTTAAATGGCATTTCCTTCCAGACATTTGGGGTCAATGCGAAGAAATAATTTTACTCAATCTTAAGATTGTAATTGAAGTCACCAATGGCAAGGAAAATTCTTCAATTTATTGTATTTTTATTCATGCATTCAAGTAAAATAGTTTCATTGCGACAGAAATTGCACATTTGGGCCTAAAAACGGCTTATACAACTGGAAACCATCTTCCATTAAAATTTATACAAAGAAATGCTACAATTCCCTTCCAAGGCAAAATGTCAAATAAATTTGGATAAGGTGAATTTAGAACATGCTTACTTTGAATGGCCTTTATTTCGTTTCTGATTCAAGTGGAAAATTCAGACTCTTTAAAACTTGCGATATTTATACTTCACAGCAAAAAAAAAGAATGGTTTCCGTCGCCGTCACCATACAGATTGGTAATAAACTTCATTAACATCCAAATGGCTAGTTAAAATTAATGTTGGATAAGTATTTTTAGTGTCCGTTACCAATCGACAAGAGATTTGCGAGTTCAATAAATTCTTTTGCAAAAACATTTCCTTGCCAAAATCAAAATGAGCGGACACGTAGCAGCACTATGGTATAATGCAAGCAAATTACATAAAAATTGCATGGCATGAGCATGAGCGGAATAGGCATTGTTTGTGGTCAGAAAGGGAAAAAATAAAGGTTGATGGTGGTACTTCAGCTCACAATCTTCTCTGAATACAAATGTTGAATGAAGCTCAACCGGAATGATTCCGTGTCAGGAAATGTCAAGTACAAAAAAGAAAATGTGAAATCATGAAATCAAAATGGGACGTAGTATAGTGATAGCGAAGCTGCTATAACCGGTATTGCGTCGGTGTCGTCTAAGAAAAATAAATAGAAATGTTTGAATCTTGATCACACGAACCTAATCGTGACAATGACCGTGTTCATGTTCATGCACAACGACGTGATTGAAATTCTTGAAAGCCAGAACGTTGTTCCTTTTCTCGTTAACTCTCTCTTCAAAAGGAAACGGAAAGTAATTTTGTGGGATATATTGGATATGTGGTTTGTGCTGTTCCTTTTTCATTGTAAACATTCAAATAGATTACCAAGCAGAATATTTGACCGGCGCTTTCCAGTCTCACGAAACCAAACCAAATCCTAAATACATCCTTTATATTGACCGTGACTTTACTTTCACATTTCATGTATCGTTGGCAAATGAATAAGGGAGGTTGGTTTGGTAAATTCAGATGCTTTTATTTTGTCTATCAAGATATTTGGAAAAGTATACATACTTTTGTACTCAAGAATTCAGGGAATCAGACAAAGGCAGTACAATATAAATAGACACATGCAGTAATTTTCTAAAAAAGCTACGTAGAAGGAGAAAGCAATCTAAAACTACTTTCTCTCTTCCCTGCTTCACCTTTCACCGAGTCTGGGGCAACAGGACGCTGCTAAAAGCATAATAGCTTAAAGGCTGTACATACAAAGCATAAAAAGGTAATGCTCAGGTGTTTTGGATCAAAAGAGTTCACATGATCTTGTTTGACCTTACTTACTCCACCCATCATGTCGATTACTTTCAAATTTTTTTCTTGTGTTCACATGAAATTGATGGAATACTGAAATCCGAGTATTTTTTTGAAAAAAACCAAACATTCATGTGTTTGAGTGTAAACAAAATTCGTAACGTTTGCGTTTAAATCCTTACACAAATTGAAAGATTTTTCTTGCAAGTGGCTCTTTTGTTTTATTAGTCAAAGATGAAAGATGAATTCCAGAAAGGTTTGAAATTTTAAAAATACGTTCATCCTGTACCGCAGCGGCATTAACTTTTAAATTATTTCACAGAAAACCTTCAAATACAGCTTGTTCATATTATGCAGTTAATTGAGTCTTTTGTCTTTGTCAAGTTTACAGGATTTCATCTGTCACTTGTGATATGATTCCGAGAAAAAAGTTTAAGATGATGGAAAAGTTTTCTTGTGTACCCAAATGGGATCATTTTTCATATGAATAATTTACTAAAGTACATAAATGGTTAGTCGGTGGTTTGGTGTTGATGTGATAAGTCGGGAAAGCTTGTGGAAATTATATGAAAAATGAAACAAAGGCGTTTTTGTTTCCCTACCCTCCTTCAAAACTCATTTGTGGAATGGATTGCCTTGAGCATGTACTCAATTCCTTTACACATTTTCTTTCATGTAAGCAAAAGAAAGCATTTTCATTTCATGCATTTCACCAAGCATTTCCTTCTCCTCTGCCTTATCTTTTTATCCACCCATCTTGAGAAATTCTTTTCACAAGTAGAAATCTGATTTTAAAGTGAAATGTTGTAATATGGAGCTAACTCATACCCGCTTTTGGTTTAATTGCCTCTCCCTAGTTTGCTTTTAGACATGGTGGTTTTATTTACAAAAAAATGTACTGCCCACTTTCCCTTTTGAAATCTGATCGTACGTCTCAAAAAAGGTTTTTATTCACTGCGCTGAATGCCGAATCCCCTTTATTTTAGCCCCCATTCCTTTTCATTCTTGTGAACTGAACTCAATGAATGACGTGATTGTCATTTGAGATAGCGGTCACGTAGTATTCATCCTCAAGCAATAGAAAATGGTAGCATGTTTTCCTCTTTCAGAATCACATACATTCTTATTTACCAAGTAGAAAATGAGAATTTGATGGGCTGGTTTGGTTTGACTAAAGCTTTCCTGGTTTCTTCATCCAAAAAGAAAAAAAAATGATAAGCATTTCCTCGTTATTTCTTACTTTCACAAAGGATAATGCTATGTATGCGAATAAAGGTAAACTAGTAAAGTAGAACACATTAGAGAAAGTGGAGGTTGAGTGAGTAGATAGGCTCAGGTGTTTCTGGTCTAAAATCTTCTCATGATGAGGATGACATGCATGTTCTGATCTTTTCCTTGAAGACGTGACTGTCACGCTATACCTCAAAACAAATCTTTTCCTCTTGGGGCAAAGTTGAAGGAAAGAAAATAGGTCAAAAAGTAAATGTTTAAGAAAAATATACCTAAAACAAAGTAGAAAAGTTTAGCATGAGTTATTTTCCTAAGAGATTATCTTACTTATTCTTATTAAAATATTATGGATGCTTGACCACTGCAATAAAATGAAGTAGCGTTTGTGTTTTGACAAATAAGTGGTTTCTACTTTAACCCCGTTCGGATTAAATTGGACTACAAAAGGGATTTACATTTCTGATCAACTTAGAAGCCATCCAACGATCCAACTTATTCGAAACTTGAAATGTGGTTGCATGAATATTTGTAACACGATACAAGTGGGCGAAACTAATCCTTGCCTTGGCTGGAAGCTTTGTTTTAAAACCTTTTGTTAAATATTTTCTACAAAAGATATAATTCACGTTTGATATAATTCTCTTTATAAACACACAAGAATCTCAACGTTATCTGTGTTTCTTTATTTTCTAGAAGAATGGACATCACGAACAGGTAGTTTGTCAAATTGCAAGACTGCGAATACTTTCCTGGAGAAAACATCGCTTGCTTTTAGAAAGTGCTTTTACCTGTATCCCATCCCACTCACAATTACCATCCAACCCATGACCTATTTTTATGTTTGCTGATGTTCCATTTTTATGTTTGCTGATGTTCCATCGGGAATTTATGAGTGTCTTGGGACACAAATAATAAATACGTGTATGCCTTGCAACTTGCAACCGGTAAACTCTACACAGAAACCGAAACAGAACAAGGTTTGGGCTTGTCTCAGAGTGTAAAAGTATGAAAGTATGAATAATATTACTCACCGTTTTATGGCTCGTTTACGAATACTTGTAGATGTACGCATAAAATATTTATTCAATGTCGTTTTTATTCACCCTACGGTATTTTCAACCGTGTTTTTTGTTTCATCTTTTAGCTCTCTCTAAAAATGACAAGCTTTTAATTCCGCTTCAAAGCTCCCGGTTCTGGTCTGGCATGGCAAAGGAAAAATAAAATCAGATGAACATTTTCACAAAAGTGAAAAAATGCAACGAACCGGAAAAAACCAAAACGGCGTGTTAAGCAGACAACATATAAAAAGCAGTTGAGAGAGGAAGTCGTCTTGAACAAAACGAATTTGGACCACTAGGCAGCTTTAAATCATTTTGAAATAAATTGGACAAAGCTGTAAACGCCGTCAAAGTAGTAGTAAAACTTCCGTGTGTTAAGTTCTCGGAAATGTACATCATCGTCATCATCATCATCATCATATCACTGTTAGAAATATATATTAAGGGGCTTTGGATTTACGAACTTTTCAGTAATAATATTGTACCCCAACCAAACCCAACCATATTCTCTGACCCACTCAATCTTCATCTTTTAATACTAATAATGTTTGACTTTACGTCAGGCTTATTGCATCAAATTTGACATACATAAATCCTTTGATATAACATGTTTTTAACGTTGCAGAAAAAAATGCATGACAGACAGCCCAAATAATCATTCGTCCGAGAAAAAATTTCTTACATGGTAAAAACTCACATAGAAAATGAAAGCAGGTTAGGTTACCATCCTCCTGTCGTTTCAACATAAGCTTCACAGGAGAAAACTGGGTGAAAGCAGTCTCATCTTCTTCAGTTGGGCGAGAGCACCACACCTGTGAGCAGCGTGGTAGAGCGCACGTACGTACTTTTCACTTCCAAGTTACAAACTCAAACCGAGACCAAGACCAACGCAAAGCATATCACATCCTATCATCATATTCATCATATAGCTCGCTCGCTTGTTCGCTCACGTAGGCCCAAACACACATATCCATATCCACAACCCTTTTCTGCTGGCGTTCAGTCAGTAGCTTTTGGTGTTCTGCTAAAGTGAGATAGGTTATATTTTTTTGTGTAAACTTGGGTCGATTTTGGTACATTGCGTAAGCGAACCAGCCACATCACATTCACATCTACTCTACATATCGGTACGTAATATCAGCTGGAAGCCCAGTCTTTTTTGTGTTTTTTGGTGAGTAGAAGTAGCATATTGCATTGCATTTTGTTGTGTATTTCATGTACCTTGTACACTTTCTGTTCTCTAACCGTACTCAACTTCAATTTAAGCATGTAGAATAGAATATAGCTATTATGTATCATGTGTCTCTGTCATCTTTCACACAAATTATGGTTGGAGTGAGTGAGTGTTGTTGTGGCTTGTGTTGTGTTGTGTGGGACTGAGCTCCCGTACATAAAATAAATTAGTAAATTTTATTTTGGTTTGTAAAAGTTGAATGTAGATTTTAAATTAAATTATATTATATTCGTGCACGAATCGATACGAGTCCTGACTTCGGCCTTATACGATAAAAAATATTGTAGCTCAGAATTTTTTAAAAATTATATTATGATATGTTTTTATTTACATTTTATGGCATGAAACTTTTACAAGAGAATTGAATTTTCGGAGTTTTTTAAAAATTAGCTGAATTGTAGTTATACTCAAGCTCACAACGTGCTTTATAAATTTTTACTAACATCAAAGTAAATTTCAAACTGATGACAATAAACATGAGTCAGTAGCCTTGCCTTTAAAATCATAAATTTCTAGCTGAAGTTGTTCGAATGTAATAATTTATACATTATAGTTAGTTAACTAGTCAGTCAGTAACTGAAGCAGCTTAAAAAGGTACAGAATTATATTTAAATTCAGGTTGTTATACGATTTTGTGTAGGATTCACTTTCTTGTTCAAATTTAACCAACTTGTGGGAACTAGACACTAAAATTTAAAAAGAAACGAAGTGCTTGCATTGTGTTCATCGCTGGAAAAGTGAAGAAAAAAACTTTGGTGATGAAGTAAAATAAAGTTTTCAAACAAAAAACTTTTTATGCTTTCAATAATAGTTTTCCAGTTGAGAAACTATAATGAAGCTATCAGCTTAATTTTCCAGTTCAACAAAGGGATGAACTTGTGAATGTTAAAGTGTGTGTCTAAAGTGAAGGTAAGTCTGATTTTATATGCATATATTTGTTTACGTATTATGTGTTTTAATTTGGCTTTAAATATTGAGACACATTGGCTCATCTACTCGCCGCTATGCAATATTTTTACTTGAAGCGCTAGTGCAATGCCGAACGACAATTTTTTTTGTAAATTACACAATTAGTTTTGGATTTATTTTTATATCCAAAATTCTACGTAAAAAGTGTAGCAATCTAAAAAAATTCAGTTGACGATGCTCCTTTATATTGACGTATGTCTGTGTGTCTCATCCAGATTACCGCACATGTGAAATGCCCCCACTGTGTTGCCATTATCTTTTCATCATAGTGGTTTTCCATTACTTCATTATCTTGCTGTCATTTCTTGTTAAACATAACGAGCTTGCATATGTATATTGCATATCGTAAACGTCAGTCATTACAAATCACTCTGGAATGGATTAAAGGGATCAAACTCATGCTACATATATGTGAGTCTGATCAGATGAACTCTAGGAAATTGGTCGCTGAAGGATTTACCTATCTCAATGTTAACATTGAGCAGTGATCATAGGCGGTAAACTAAATCTTTGAACAATGGGCCGTCCAAAAATTATGGTAAATCGAAAAGGACTTAACCATGGGTGGACAGTCCAACTTTTTAAAAATGATAGTTAGTCTTTTAATAATATATTAACTCCGCCGAGAATCGCCCATCTCTCGTTTTTGTTGAAAACTAAGCAAAACACATAAAAATGAACAGCCCATGACGTCATTTTTTTTGAAATTTATGTCAATTTTCTTTTGTTCATAACTCCTGGTCGCCTGAAAATTACTCCTCAGTTTTTTTTGAGTGGGTTCTTAACGGCTTGAAGGATTTTATTCAATCATAAAAAGGAGTAAATTTTCAGGCGACTTGCCGTTAAAACTTGTTGAAGTTTACATTGGTAACGGCCAAAAATTTCGAAATTTCAAATTTTCAATTTTTTGGCATGTTTATCAATAGTATTCATAACGTTTTGGAATAGCCAAGTTGTCTAATACTTTTTAGTTTTCATGTAAATAATTATTTTATGTTACATCATAAATTTGAAAAACTACTATATTTAAGTGAAAACTGCAAATTTCAAAAAACTAAAAACGCTTTGTTTTTCTCCTTTAAAAACTGTATTTATTTGCATATGAAATTCCCGAATCAAAATTTTGTCAGCGACCAATAATCTAGAGTTCATACGATCAGACTCATGTATGTATGTATGGTGTAATTGATCAGACCAGCAGCAATAGCAGCATTAAAATTCTGTTATGTTATTTTATACGGCAGTTAGGAGTTTTACAAATCCTAGCTTTTTGGCATTTTCCCTTTTATATGCAAATATTTATGGTATGCTGGTAGAAGATAAGGCTTCGCTAAAAACCGTTTTTTTTTATCCTGAGGTTTGCCTTTGATATTTTGTATGCTCCATTTGCTTAAAATTTTCCAATATTTCCAAGGCAAACAAATGAGAATCTAAATCACAATGGAAAAGTGAGTTGTGAATTATTTATGCATTGATAGTCAATATATGGGTTACCTATTTGTATCGATATTCCAATCCACAATCCACCGGCATCCTTTTTAACTGGAATTTGTGTAGGAAGTCCTTTTTCTATGAGCAGACTCAACCCCAACTCCACCGCTCAGTGTTGCTTGTGGAGGAAAGTAAGCACATATTAATTCCCAATTTTGCTGTGGAACATGCTGATTCTGTTTGCATTGTCCAGGGAATTAGCTGGATTAATTACCAAACAGAAAAACACGTACATATGATGGATCGTGGTGTGTGTGATGTGGTGACTATTCTCGAGTGAATTCGTGCATTCCATTCATTCCATATATTATTATTTCTGCTTTTGCACAAAATGAACATAAGCAACCTACCGTGTATGATAGATATTGTATTAATTTTCAGTTAGTGATCACTACACCGGGTTTTAGACAAATTAATGGTTATTGCGTGGCGTGGCGTGAATATTGTCATGTCATTTTCTTGTCTACCTTCAACCTTTCCTTATCCATATTTATTAATTTGACAGGAAATGAGACAGATGATGAGTTATGCTTATAACATACCTACAAACATTGTGATCGTGAGTTTCATTTCAATTCGCATTTTCTCAGGACAAGACACACAAGATAAAATAATTATTTGCAAATTTGCATTACTAGAAATGGAGTTGGCGATGTGGTCTCACCAAGTTTGAAAATGACCAGATGAATATAAAATATAAATTCAACATTTCTACCACACCACAACACCACACGCTTTCTACGAGTTGGTACTTTGTCTCTTCCCAGAATTGAGAGCGTTTTCGTTTTCTCTCTTTCACACAACACACATTTTAATTTCACATATAGCAAAATAGCCAGGGGCGTATAAATAAATCTTGCTCGAGCAAGCTCATTTCTATGATGACTGTAACTGTAATTCCCCTGCAATATATTTCAACGATGAGCCCTTTCTCCGGCTAGCTAGCTCTCTCTTTCTCTTGCTTTCAGCATGAAATTCCCATGTAAAATGTAAATAGGAGTGATACATAGAAACACAGAGTGAAATGCAAATATTAGCATGCTCCTAATACAATTACATGAGTCTCTACACAAGGAAACCATTCTGGAATGGAGTTTTAAGCCTTCATTTTATCTCTTCTCACATACATAAAATACACAACCAGCACTATAGTATCCTATCATATCATCCATATTCATTTCCATAATCATAATCATATTCATTTTCCTTTCCTCTGATTTTCAGAAACGAAACGAGGACACGAAACCAGACCAGGAAAAAAGGATCTAAGACCAGACCAGACCAACGGAAAGTTTCGTACCTGGAGGCAAAAAACAACAGGATCTGGCAACCAACTGCCGCCTAAACTTTACAGTTGAACTTTCTCTCATATTCATAAGTTAAAACAAAAAAAATAATAATTCGTGAAATATGATACGACGACCCGACTCCGACTTACAAAACCAAAGCCCATGACAACAGAGAGATTTATTGACAAGCTGGAAAAATAAATCTGAAATAATCCTCTCAGAAGAAAAAAGCTTTAAAAGGGAGAAAAAATCAGCTTTTCTATCTACTATCTACAATAAAAAGGAAATACAAAACAAGACTCAAAACCATCATCCTTATTTGCGTCCTCTCGTCGTCTTCCATCAAGAAAGAATAAGCCAAAAACTGAAAAAAAGTGTTATACATTGTGAGTGAGTATTAGAAAGGTGACGTCAGCCAAACCCACTCGCTTGGAAGGAATGTGGTAATAAAAAGGGAGTAGATTTGGACACCGAATAGCAAAAACCAAACTAAACTCGTCAGTTCAGTTCTCTCAACACTTTTATTCTCCACTCGAGTGAATCCACCCGAATCAAAATGTTTCGAGCTGGAATGTGGAGTTTGGTGACTACATCTACATTTCCATCATCATGTAGGTCAGTAGTAGTAGCATCCCCATTTTATTCCCAAAGCTCCTCACCAATATCTTTCCTCGCCACGTTGTTCCAAGCCGAAAGTCCACAGCAATACTGCCCTCGTCGTCAACAATATGACTACTCGCCAAAAGTTCAAGATACAGATAAATTAGGAGTAGCTTTTTCTTTCACGAGTCCAACTTTATTTGGGAGATTGAGTAGGAAAAATACAGGATATCATCATCATCCCAATCACCAAGAGCAGCTGCAGTCATTTAACCTTCAGAAACGTTTGTATCATTATCATCATCAGCAGTTCAGTCTTTCCTCAACATCTACCACCATCTCAACCTCAACCTCATGTATCTGCCCTCGTTTGTCTAATGATCACTGCCATTCTCATCAACAACAACAACAACAAGCCTCCATTTCCTCCCAACGACTGTATTCCTCCCAAACTAAAAAAGATGGAGAAGGTGATAAAAGTAGTGAGAAAGACTGTAAAAATCCAGAATCACCAGCAGCAGCAGCACCTAGTGATCCTGACTCATCTTGTACTCCTCCTTCTCAGCCTTTAGTACTGACAATAAAGAATGGACTCGCGACACGAGAAGCTGCCACCGATTTCCTTGGCCAACTCTCGGATCACCAACGGCAGCTCATTTACCACACGCTAAATATTGAGATTCTCAGGGATAAATATGAAGGGACGCTTGGCTCAAGCTGTTTGGAGTCACATCACTTTCTATCAAAGTATGGGAGACCAGCCACCGCAGATCCGACTGGGACTCTATGTGAGATTTCACCAAAGTGGCTAAGTGCTCGGCTTGGTAAGTAGAAAAAAAGTTTTTTCTTTGAGATTTTGAGAATGTCATGGGGAGTCATGTCCATGATCATCGTAATTAGAATTAGCAACGGTAGGTTGACCACACCACGCGGTTTTTATTGACTTTGAGAAAAGTGGAATTTAATAGAAGTTGAGAGTTTCCTTGCTGAGCTGAGGCAGGAATTTATGACTTTGATCGTTGTAAGTTGATGGGATTTTTAGAGAGGTAGCCAGGTGGAAAAGGGAACAGAAACAGACCAGGTGCAAAAAAGTTTGGAAAGGCTTTGCTTAAAAGACTGAAGTGAGTAGTGAGTACTTAATCTAGTAGCCTCAAAGATTAGGATGTCTTTTTATTGGCGTTTAATCTCAAAATTTTTAAGAAGGTTGCTCTGACGCTGACGCAAGCAGAAATACTTAGGTTCCTGGCTATTTTATGTGCATTTTTGCTCCGTATTGGCATTGGCATAAGTATTCTTCTTGGCTTCTTTCTTTTTCTGAGAGAATTCTCTACAGTTTTCGGTACCTTTCCTTTACGTCAGAGTCAGAGTTATTGGAAGATGTGTATGTGTAGCATAATAGCTTATAATGGCATACCACCGGGAATATGATACGTAGTATTCTTTGAAAACGCGCATCAAGAGCTGAAGCGGATGCTTGCATAGGAAGAAGAATGAGCAAGCGGGGAAGACCTACTTTTCCGTACTTTTTACTCCCAAAAAAATCCCATGGGTCGATGAATCAATGTCTGGTTGGTGCGTCTTTCGTTCCAAGTTCCAAGTTAAGGGGACACTGAGAAAAAAGTAGTGGCTTATTGTCATAAAATAGGGTAGTTGAATATATCTAGTCATGTTCTTGAGACAGAGACAGGACAAAATACACATCGCATTCTTATTTTCGCCCACCTGTCACCAAAGTTTTACTTTTTACTATTTTATGAGCCATCCGCCACGCCAAAGTAGATAGACCAGACCAGGCCACATACATATTTAAGAGCTTGTTTTCTACCATTTACTCAGCTACTTTCAATAAAAGGAGAGGAACAACATCCTGATTTATTAAAACAAATGATATGAATGATAGGAATAGGAGAAAAGAAAATACGTTTGATTTTAGGGGGCCATTAAATATTACTGTAAGAAATTTTTAAGCGAGTGCCACGAAAAGGGGACGTTTATAATTGATAAAGTATGAGCATGAATAATTTAGAGACCATCCAAAGTATTTCGTTGTCCAATTCTCCCCTCAAAACCAAAAGAATTTATAGTGAATAAATATTACGTCGTCTTAAAATTGTTGACAAGAAATTTTTTTTTGCTTTCCACAGATGAAAAAGCGCCACCGGCTCCCGCGTCAGCTATTTGGGCAGGTAAATAATTCGTAATCATTTTTTGTTTCGTAAAAGCATGCTATATATATGTATATGTATACATGTTGGGTAAAAGGCTAATATTGTGATTGTACATATTTCTTTTGTGATTCGGTGACGGTGAAAATGTTGACCATATTGCATGACAAAATTCTTTCTCTTTTTTGTATTTGTATTTTCTCTCATTCCCTCTTTGTCTGGACTCTACTCTCGGATTGAATTGAATTGAATTGAATGTACACAACAGTTGTGGTGAAGAATGCCTTGCCTTTCATTGGTTTTGGGTTTCTCGACAATCTCATCATGATTCTCGCGGTATGTCGTCCAAATCTACCATATATATTGTTTGTTAAAAGAATAGTAGCCTCATTCTCAATGCTTTTTCTATCTTTTTTCTCTTTGAAAAAAATGTTCTTTGTTGTTACTCAAAGAGTGAAAATGAAGTGAGCTGACGTGAGAAAAAAGCGGGTCCTTCAGAATGCTAATATTATTTTTTTCTTTCTTTACCTTCACATTCTCTTTCAAACATATAGGGTGACTACATCGACCTGACAATTGGTGCGGCTTTGGGAATATCCACGATGGCAGCTGCCGCTTTGGGTAACACAATTTCGGACGTGGCAGGCATAGGCTCGGCATGGTACGTGGAGGCCATGGCGTCGAAAATTGGGATCAGGGACCCAGATCTCACTCCCAGTCAAATGGCATCCGGCCCTGTGAGGTGGGCTTGTAATCTCGGGAGGGCTTTTGGAGTCACGATTGGATGTTTGCTAGGAATGTTCCCGCTTATGTTTCTCCCCAGTGCTGAAGAAAAAAAGGCGAAAAAAGAAGAAGAGGAACAGAAAGCAAGTGCCATGGTTGATAATTCAAAATTTGCTTAGAATAAAATAGTTGGTTTAAATGAAAAATTGCAATATATTTAATACTCTGTCGCTACATAATAACCCAAAAAAATTCATGCATAGCAATAGCAGCATGTAAATAGAAAGAAAAGAAAACCAGTAACTTTTAATAGCAATATATATTGCAGGCGGCTAACAAGTTTTGCAATGAATTTATGTAAAAAGCATTTAACATTAGACGTACGTTGTCCAGTAACTCACAAAATATTTTGCCATGGAGTCAGTGTCAACAACGAACAAATGGACAATGCAATGCACAAAATCAAGTCACAAAATTTGAAAACGAATTTTTAAAAATATATAAAAATGCTTAGAAAATGTGTGCAGCTAACAAGAAGTAATTAAAATGATATATAGTGTGTAGTTTTACCAATAATTTTTAACCATGAAAAGACATGATCAATCCTTATAGGAATTAAATTTACAAAGTTTTAGAAATTTTAATATTAATAAATATAAGGCAAGGTGTGCTAGTTGGTGCTTAGTAACTAATCAAGTCAAAACAATTTTAAAGCCTATCATTCCTTCCTCATTCTTCCCAACCAACATTTTATCCGTTCTTTCAAACTTAAAAGTATTACAATTAAGTATTTCCTTTAGCAGCTACTGCTGGAATGGAGAGAGGCTGGCTAATTTTAACCCAATTTTATTTTGTGTGATTTAAACGTCGTGCAGATGTAAAATAAGAAGACTGGTCCAATATAGTATGATTTTGTTCAAGTATTTCTAACATCTATCTATGTGCTGTATTATGTTTGTATTGTTATGTAATTTTAGAAGAAAAAAAACTAGTGAAAATTTTCCTATTTGCTCACAGTCTGCCCTAATAAACAAGTTTGTGCCTCGGCCTTCCTCCATAATATTAATTAAGAACTTTTCTGTGTGTAAGTTACAAAGTCATACATTAAATTTTAGACGACATCCAAATTCAAGTTGACTCAATCTATGTATGCGTATGTTACGTTACCTACCAGTATAAAATGAGTACTTATGAATGTATTATTAATTGAGGTTGTTGAATTATCATGTTATTAAAAATATAGTATTATGTTAAAGCCGAATTATTAATATTACTTTTCGCTAAATTATTTTATGCTTTTTTTCTTACAAAAAAATCTTTCGGCGTTGAAACAAATCGATATAAATTTTGCATAAAATCCTGAAAGTGAAATAAATGGTAGGGTAGACTAAAAGCAAGATGAAAGTACTTCACCAGACCAAGCAGAAGCAGGTATATGCTGAATATTGTATTTTTCCACTGCAAAAGCCAAGCACCCCACAGAGACTTGGAAAGACTTACGTTGTTCGACTAATTAGGCACTTGCTTCGTGGTCTAGTTTGGTTTGGTGAAAGTGCATTGTGAACAAATTCCCGTGCTTGGTTGATGTCGATGTTATTACGTAGTTTTAGTTATCCTATCCATATTCATTAGAAACAATGCTACTATTATTACTAAGCTACGCGACGGGGCACACTGCACACTGCATGATGATTTATAGGCCGGTGGGTTTGGTGTTATGTTATGTTGTTCCTTTCGTACCACGCTCCAGAAGATTAGGAGCATTATTAGTTCCACTACTCTAATGTATGCTGCTCTTTTCCTTTTTTCGTGGAACTAACGACTGTAGTTGAAAACAGGGACAAAATGGGACATTGACATATTGAAAGTGTCCGAGCGACAGACCTTGAAGCATTAAGATATACTCCCCAAAACAAAACAAAAAAGTAGCATTACATGAAAAAATGATTTATGATGATATATTGTAAAAAAAATCGCAAGCTTTTAGTCGCTGACCACACAAAAGGAGATTTATTGACACGCCTTTTGCACATAATAATGAAACTTAAATCCGATAAAATAATCATGTCCAAGTAGCTTTCGAAGAAATACTTCAAAACCCATTTTCAAGACGTACATACGTAATACATCAAGGTCTGTGATTGACAATGAAACATTGTGTTGCATGCTGCTGACGACATGATGTGAAGTGGATGAAAATACAAACAGAAACAATCTTTACTCTCTCTCTCTCAACACTTCCAATGTCCAGTCAAGTGTATCCACTCGTATCAAATCAAACAGGCAACATGTTTTCTGTTGGAATCTCCGTCGTCCTTGTGTCTAGATACTCTACATTGTAGTTTTTTCTCTCCAGTTTTCGCAATAGTCGCAAATAACAAATATATATTGCATGATGATGGCCAATACAATTCAATTATTGGTTCCCTAGCCATGGAAATGTTCGTAGGAAGAAAGCAACAACAACCCAAATCTTTTGACAAGATATCAAAATCATCCAGATCAACAAGACCAAGACAACAGCTGCAGCACTCATTTAACCTTCAGAACTGTCTATATTCTCATCCCAAATTTTCTTGCTTTATCTTCCATCATCTTTTACATGCTCGTTTATCTAATGATCACCATACTCCACTACCAATGCCATGCCATCATCATCCTCCTCATAATCATGATGATGATGATGTCCAAGTAGCCTTATTTAGAAGATCAGGAGCACGATCACTACGATCAGCAACATCAAAAAGGGATACAACTGGGAAGGAAAAGTACATGAGAATGGGATTTCTCTCTCAAGGGATTATAAGACTACATGCTTGACTATGTACGTAAAAGGATTTTCTACCTGCTTTTTCTTCTGCTTGCTAAGCTCAAGCTCCTTTCCCCGATTAATTTGTAATTAGTTTCTGCTCTGAAAAGGCTTCTTCAGCCGTACTTTCTTTTTATCGACTTTTTAGTGGAGTTTAATGTCCCTTGAGTTCCCGAATTTACGAGTTTAATCAATGTTTCGGGAAAGCTTGCCTTGGTTTGGTTTGGCATTTCTCAACGAAAAAGTTAAGCAAGAGTGAAATACATACATAAACGGAACAAGTTTGGAAACTCAATTTTCTCATTTGTCGCTATTGATTATTCCGTTGTAACTAAAAGAGACTTTTAACGACTTAATGTTTAAACCATGTGCATTTTTATTTGTTGCAGTCAAAATAATTTAAACAGTTAAATCAACTCAACTCAAGCGACATCAAAATTGGATATGTTTAACGTCGTCAGAAAATATTTATTTAGGCGAACTTATTTAGCTTAATGTAAAGATAAGTACAAACCTACATGGTTAAAAAGTTAGTTCTTTTCATCATAACATTTCAAACAGAATACAAATGAGAAATGCATACGAATGTGGTTTGGTTTTAGCTGAGCCCAAGCCAGTCATACTAAAATATTGATGTTGATGTTGACTAGGAATTACATGGAGCACCAAATCTACAAGAGTATGTAAGAGTAGTCAAGAGTTGACTTTTCAAACACTCAAAAAGCAGCCAGGAACAAAGAACAACCCACTTCCCTCTTGTTTTGCAACGTTTGCTATTTTGTAAATAAATCTGGAAGCTCTCTACTCCAAAGATTCCTTTCCACTCTAAAATTTGTCATGTCATGTTCTTGATTGAAAAGATTTTGGTTGAAATTGAAGTGGTGACATGACAAATCATTTTGAGCTAGGGCTTTCATCAAATAATACGAAGTAAAAGCTTCAAAAAGCAAATAGGAATCAAGAGAAAAGATTGGTATCTATGCTATCATCAAAGCTAAAAGACATGTCATGACAACTCTCTACTTTTGACTTAGATTTTGTTGGGTGATATACACCAGCTTTGGCTGACTGCAATAGCTTTGATAATGAAAGCAAAGCTTTATTTTTTATATCAAGATAAATATTGATTGGTGTAAATGTTGTCGTAACATATTGGATTTTCACAAGGTTTCTAAAATATCTTACTTTTTGCTTTCTTGCTAATTTTACATTTGGTCTATTTTATTCCATTTGTTTATAAATTTTCTTTACATTCAAGATCCTTGAAAATATCTTCCTATCTATCTATTTTTGTAAAAGCTAGAGAAGTAAAGAATGGTTGAATAAAGCCCTCGCTTTCGTTCAATCTTCGAATCCAGATTATTGTTGCGAAAAAAGCAAAGACGGTTTTTGGCTTGGCTTGGAGAAAGCAACTTGCATGAGCCTCAGTGAATGAATAAGCACCAAAGGAACTAAACTCCAGGTGTTTCCAAAGATACCGGCTCTCATGATGTTTTTCTTGTGGGGGATTACGTTTGATTACTTCCGTGAGAAAATGGATTATCAAGGAAGGCGGAATGAAAGTGGAGAGAAATGGGAGCCCATTCTATTTACGTCACGATGAGATTTTGTATATTCCAAATGGGATGGGAAAAACACAAAATGAAATTGGAAACGGGATCTCGTTCCCCATGCAATTCATCTATTTCACAGATCCAATCCAAGGTAAAGAAGGAAACACCATCTCCAATAGATTTTGATGCTAAATAGTAACGGAAATTAAACAAGAAACCCCATCCATCTCATTTCAATTTGGTGACGTTTACAAAGTTTGATTTGGATTAGGAGAAAAATTTACATTGGGAACGAACGAACGGCTTGGCTTATAAATTGCTAGTTTTACCTGGTCTGGTCTCCTTTCCTACTTTATTTATCCAATCTAAAATCACCAAAGTAAAAACACATTGTAATTTTCCTTCTCGATGTGATGTTTATTATTATTATTATAGTTGCTCCCAAGGGAATTCAAGGATCTCTAGGGAAACACAAATAATGTGTTACTGAGACAAGTAAGAGTACGAAGTAGAAAAGGATGCTTTTATTTCGTTTGCCAAAATAAAATGCGTCGAGTAATATTATACAGTAGTGGTGTTTACATCTTTTTAAGTCTTGAGGAACTTCTTTGTTTGTCTTTTCTATAAAAAAAGAGGATGTTCTTTTTCATTTCCCGTATTGTATTTCTATCCCTGTATCTTGTTGGAAAACAGCGAGAAAGTAGAGCGGAGAAAAGGGGAAACGATCAGTAATGAAATGATATTTGTACTTCTATTTCCCTCCTAATGGTATGACTACATACTCGACCTACTTCACATTCACATGACTACTAAAACCTCTCTGGAAGTATTGATAACGGTAGATCCTTCTCAAAACCATTTTCTCATCGAATAGGCTGGAAATGCATAGTAGTTAAAGGTATGTGAATGCAATTTTCAATCATGTTCTTAAGGAGATGCACACATGCATGGAGAATCAAAAAGTTTTAATTGGTTCCGCCCTTAGCAAATATTTAATTAATAGATGCAGTGTTATAAAACTAGGGAAAGCAAAGTCGTATAGGCTCGGCTGTGGTTTACATAAGACAATAGAAAATACACACACACACACACACACACTATTTCTCCAGCTGATCCAATAAAATAACCACTGTTTTCACCACGAATGCAATGTGACGTATGCACGTACATAATTTTATTCAAGCTACTGTGTGCTTCGGTTTTTAGGTAAAGAAGCTTGACACCATTTTTAGTGAAACTTTTGGATGCTACTTTAAAGAGTACTTTGACACGGGCAAAAAATGCATGAGTGATTTCGCTACGATTTACTACGTAGTTAAACCTCTGACATGCCGGATCGATATTTCCTAATTGATGTTCTCCTGAAGCGGAGTAAAAATAAAAGCTAGATATCCATCGTCCTCGTCACATGCTACACGACACTTTACCCCATATCTATGCGTTTTGCATGCCGGTTTTCTGTTGCTCTAGTTTACTTTCTCATGATTTATTTGCGTCGTATGTTCACAGCCTGCTAATGTGTGTATGTGTGTGGAAAATGCATGCGAGACTTGCACGCACACAGACTAGACTGCAATTCTCGATGGAACAACGTTTTGACTAACAACTTTGTTAATATTCGAGGACGATGTCATTTTCGTCGTAAATAAAATGTGAATGGAATATTGTGCATCAGAGAAACAAAAGAGCCATTACAAATTCATTCAATGTCCTCTCAATCATTCATTTTTTATATTTAAGTGGGCGTGCTTCATGGCATTAAATTTTTTGAATGCTTTTCGCGTTTTACTACTGCATAATATTTGACATATTACATACATCGATCAGTTTTATGTATCTGTAAAGTGCAAATACATATACATTAGTATGCTCAGAAACATCCTTATATTCTCTTTCCAATTCCTTAAAACAATTGCACCCATAAACCCCGCTTGAGGACAAGCAATTAGGAAAGAAAATTAAAATTTATGGGACCATACCACCACTCAACTCCCAACTTTCTCTCACTTTCCAATTCCGCATTATATTACAAGAAGTGTAGTGCATTACTACTCTGGCATCATCTGCTTTACTGCAGTCCTAAAAATTGGCATTATATGTCGTCGTAACTCTTGATAAATTGTCATATTAGCTTCAAATGACAGTCACATACGCCAGTTTTCCCTCAATAATAACTGCTTCTTAAAGTGTCATTTTATGTTACGTGTTTGCTTTATTTACTCACAAACTTTTATGTCGTGCAGTTGAAGTTGAAAGTATTCAGAAATTACTTTTTATTCTCTGACGACTGCAACTCACTCCAAGAGCTGAGACAAGAATAACTTTGGGAGAAGTGAAATGGATGGAGATGATGATGGTTCCATCAGCTTGCACTTATTTTTGGGTAAGCCCTTCAAATTTAGAGCGTGGGACGTTAAAATAAAACTTTACAAAGTAACTTGTTTTATTTATGCTGAATAGAAAACCAGAAATATACAGTTACATATAATTTTTAGTTCGAATTTTTTTCCTCGGTTTACTCCACTTTCCATTTCCCATTAAACATTCTGTTAGATACTTTTCTAACTGTAGAATTTTTGTCTCGATCAATAACATTCTAAAAGAGTAGCTTTAATTGAAAGTTTTTTTTTGCAAAATTAATTAAACGAAACATCAGGGAGCTCTCTCTTGGCTCTATTTTGTAATCAGGTGGAAATGTACAAGTTTTTCTATTTTCTCCTTTTCTTCATTCATCATTAAAATGTAAGTGATTGCTTTGGGACGAATGGAATTCTCTAGTGTCTACCTCCAAGTAGTTTGTTTTGATTTTTTGCAGAAATTTCTCCATTCTCGATTTGGTTTCCATACATATTTATGTAAGACATTTTGTTAATCGGACGTGGAGTGAAATGATGAGATGGTGGAAAGCAAAGGTTGAAATGAAAACCTGCATCGCATAAGTTATACATAAGTTATTACACTTGTTCTGTAGAAATATGTTTCAAATATTAACAAGCATTCTTCCCAAAAGAAAACTGAAATGAAATCCTTTTGCTTCTCAAATATATGCTCAGGCTTGTTATCTTTAGTATCTTCTTTTGATTCTGAGTTTGAAAGTTTTGTAACTATGTATTTCGTTTTAATTTCATGTCGACCTCACCACCATAACCATACCACGAGCCTAATTTGGAAATGATGTCCTCCTATATTCCTCTCGGTACATTTTACTCCTTTTCTCTAGTTTCTTATCATAATGTTCATGTTGAGAGACGCTTGAAGGCAAGATAAGTACATAAATGTGGGATTGCCTTTCTATTGCATGCATAAAATGGTAGAAACAGAGCTGAGACCAAATTATATTGCGTGTAAGGAGAGCAGCAACTCATAAAACGGATGGAGAAAGTAATTTGCTTTCAACATCTTTTCTCTGAGTTTTTCAAGAGTTCCACTTTCACTTTCTTGCTCCAATTTTTTACCGACCTTATGCTTTTATCTGGGTAGCTACAGAGTTACTTCTGCTTGCCTATTCCATCATATCACAAGGTTATTTGAGCTGAAACTCAACTTCAACTCATCAACATATGGTTCAAGTACTTTTTTTTTAGAATTTTAATGGATTTTCATGAAAGGCAGCTACATACTTTGTGAAACAAAAAAGCAAGGGAACAATTTGTTGACAACAGCTCATCACAAAATGTGACAGTTCTTATCCACCGTCCTTCATTTTTAGAAAACATGAATGTAAGAGCGATAGCCCTCAGGGAATTATGGCAACTCAACCTTCAGTAACAGAATCTGTTTAAAGTGAGATTTGCTTTTAAATCTTGAAGCATATTTCCGTATTTTCATTTCATTGTGCTTTTGCTTGTGAAACAGAATGGTTTCCGGAATGTGAAAGGCTTTATATAATTATTATCCATTTATTAAATTAAATTTAAAATAAATTTCTCAGCCTTGGCTCAGAATTCTCTGAACATTTACAGTAAGCGTAATACAATTTAAAGGTCTGGCTGCATTCAAAAACTGAAAGTATTGAATGGGAGAAACAACAAAAGTGGATTTAAATGGGAATGATGTGTCTCTAGATGACAATTATAAAGTTTTACCATTTTTCAGCCAAGTAATTGTGCGTAAAATGAAGATAAAATGATACAGTTTACTTCTTCAATGTATTCGTCAAGCAATATGTGCCCAGAGCTACTTTTCCTGCTGTGATTGTCTTCCGAAGTAAAAGTGATTAAATCCTTGGGAATTCAAGTTTTTGGTTGAAAAATGATTATTAAAATACCTAGGTTTGTGTGAATATGTTTGTGTATTTCCTATTACCTTAATACATTCTAAAGCCAAGAGTTCAGTCTTCCATTTCCAGTTTAAATGACATAGAAAATTAAAAGAGAGTCCCATCCATCTCACTCCAATCTATTGACATTTACAAAGTTTGTAGCTGTGCCAGTTTAGTGTGATGACGAAATAACTTGTGTTTCCTTCCACATTCCCAAGTATTCTCTGGATTCTCTAGACTATCCACATAAAAGAAACAAAGCATATGCTCCCATAAGAACTGCAATTTGTGACTGTCTAAGTACTAGGCTAGCACACCATTAAAGTGAAATGAAGCTATTTTGTTTATCTACTGGAGCGAATGCATTTCTCATGTTTTTGTCATTTTATGCCTTTGTAATGGATTGCTTGCATTACGTTTTCTACTTGAAACTTCATTTTCTAACTGTAAGTAAGGAGCTTTCAATTTTTATGTATTCATTGCAAAACACGTCCATCATGCTCATTTACTTAGAATCTTGTTTCAATATAATTGTAGCAACTAATGCAAATATTGTGCAAAGCTCAAAGTTATAATGAGCTGGATATTTAACAGAGACATGTAGTTTTGTTATTAGAGCTTGCATGCTGTAATTTTTTTGTATCGAATAAAGATAAATAGCCGACAATGCTATCGCTCATTCATTTTTCCCCAAAAAATATAATGGTCTTCAACAGTTGCTACCACATACATATTATTAAATGTTAACGCCAACGTTGCATAAAATGCTTGGAAATTGCCAAGTTTTATTTTTTATGATGAGATGCACACTTTACAACTATATGAAATAAAAACTTTGAGAAAGTTCAACCCGGTACTACTGAGTTTCGGTTTGAGAATTTTGTGCCGGTGCGGTGCTCAAAGAGGTCCAATTTCCAGTACAAAAGTTGTAGAGTTTGCTCATTATTATCAAAACCTTTTTTATGTCTCGAGTACTCACATCGCATCGTAGGCAATTGAAAATGCAATGTTAAAAAATGTCAACGGCAAAAGAGAAAGAAAAAGGAGTTGAATAACGGAAAAATACAAAAGGCGGGAATACATGACATATTATTGTACCACATAATAATATGCTCGTATTTCGTATTAAAGAAAGTTTTATAGTAAAATAAAAGTTGGCTTTTCCTGCAAGTATTTCAACACCGAAGAGAAAGTGAGCGCTCGACAAAATTCATTGTGGAGAATCGATTTTTATTTTGTGAGAGGAAAAAAGTGGGTTGTAATAATGAATGCAAACTTAATATTTTTTTATCGTGGGATTCCTTCTCCAGTAATGATCCTTAATGATCTCTAGGGTTATCAAATAATGAAGCTGGCATAAAACTCGACAAGTTTTCATTCTCATCTTGTGTAAAGAAAAAAACTTTATGTATCTTTTCCTCTTACTTAACATCAAGAAAGAAGTATAGAAAGTCAAGGAAATGTGAAGGATTAGGTTTTCATTTAATGTTCCCCTTTCTCTCTCTAAATCTTGAGAAGGAAGGGAGGAGTGGCAAAGCTCCTTTTCGTCTTCCTTTCTTCACTTTTCATCGATCAGGATTATCTTCTTGAACGAAACAGGATGTCTGACAGAATGGAAAGAAGTTACTAAGCTTCAGGGAATAAATGTAATCTTCTTGAGCTCAGGTGTTTCTGAGCATGGATGTTCTCATGATCCCATGTGATCTTTTGCTTCCATTCAACATAGGAAATTACATTCCTCCCGTGAGAAAAACGGAACACGCAATTTATCTGGGAGTGAAGTAAATGAAGAAGGAATTGAAGGAAAATGAGAAAATTATAATCCCCGTCAAGTCACGTAATGTTTTTCAATACATGCAAACAAAAAAGGGGAAATCTGAGACTGACGTAGAAATGAATAAATTATTCTACCTTTTCGATCTAAAGACGAAAATAGGAGAAAAGGCATTCCATTTTAACAGGTTCTGTTTTCTATTAAATGTGTCAATATTTTTTTACTGTCTTATCCTGGGAAAGCCAAATAATGCTGGTGAAAGTCAGAGGAAAAATTTTTTATTTTGTTTACCTATAGAAAATGTGTTGTACACTTTTACTGAAAATATTTATGTTTCATTTCATCTTTTTGTAAAAGCTTGGCTTTGGGTAGTTATTTAGAGTAAGAATTGCTATTTATTTACTGCTTCTTCCTGCTTTAAGATGGAATTGCTGTATTTGTTTACGTTTCTTACTTAAAATGAACTTCTTTGCTGCTTCGCTATTATTTATGGAGGAAAACGTGATGTATGTGTCTCTTTTCTGTGATGAGATTGTTACATCTTCGCAGATAATATAGGGAGTGGGTAAGCGGGAAAAAAATCTGATCAAAAATATTTTTTAATTGTGTCACAAACAGACAGACAGTAATGATCTTAACGTTGGATACTAGAGATGTTCTGAAAATATGTAATATTTCGTTAACTTTGTTTTGTGGCCAAGAAATTATTAAACTAGAAGATTACCATAGTTAATTAGCTTCTGATTTGTTTAACGCGTAGTATCGAGAAAAAAGGTAACTAATTTAGCTTTTTTATTGACTTGCAGTAACCTTGAATAAAACTTCGAAATGAAGTTTCAGATTCTTTCTTCACAGCCCACTTTTCTTTTTTTTGTAACTTTTCCCTACATGTAATCAATCGTATGCATAATAGCAAACCGAAAATTTTACTGTTGACTTCATAAAGAAATTTTTTTAACCCAAACCACAATGATATCATTAGTGATCTACTCAGCAAGTAATTGACAATGACAAGATTTTACACAAATCGTTCGTTCACGTTTCTCTTCTTTTCAAGCTAGCAGCAACAGCAACGAAGATGCAAAAGGCAGTGACGACAAACGATAATACAACTAGCTTTAAATCGTGACTTACGTTTTACAAATGTACGAGTACGATGACAATTTACAGTTTTCTTGTTCAAAACGCATGACCTACTTATTTACTTCCCCCTCAAAAAGATTCTCAGTTGGTGTGGAAAGTCAAAAGGTTTATATCTGTCACTTCCGGGCGATGATAGCAAAGCAAGTCAAGGAGAACGATGGAAGGAAGGAAGCAAAAAAGGAAATGCTGCATCCGCCATGGGACGCTTGAGTGAAAATGTGTCAGTTTCACTTACGATCAGATTTTTTTTATAAAGTTGATGACGTTTTGTCAAAATATTACCTACTATGGAATGTATGTATATGGTATGTATATTGCCCATAACCATCGCAATATTTGAACTTGAGTGTTTTATAAATTAAATGTTTCTTTATTATTTTGAAAGAAATCGAGTTAGCAATCATAATACATATCATAGATGTATCATAGTCTAATCTTATAATCTCCAATCAATCTCTGACGGCTGCAAAGCTAAATTTAGATGTGGGTTGTTGGAAAAACGATTTTGTAAACACTCGTTCAAGTCAAGTGTTTATTTTGGAATAGCTCAAAAGTATACTCGAGTTTGCTTACGCTCTTCGTGTTGTGCAATGCAATGTTTAATGTGTACATAAAAGTTGGTGAAAGTATTTAGCTTTTGATTTGGTGCTCGACGATGTGAAATAAGAAGTAAAATATGTTCTGTCTTTCCAAATTTAGTACCCTCTACAGTTGGTTTAAAATATCTTGTAGAATCAAAACTAGATAGTTATATAGTTAAGTATTTTTATGTATAAAACAAATATTTGCCTTAAAAAATCGTACCTAGTTTACCGTTAAAAATGCGTTGTAAATTGAACTAGCAAACGTCAGCAATAAAATGCATTTTTAGCAAACGGTGTCGGTGTCTGCCTGCATGATTATGTATATTCTGTTACTGCTGACGAAAGCGAAAGTACGTCCGCTGGTGGTACATGGTAAAAAGTTTGCTTAAATTTTTCTCTTTCTTTTCCATTATATTATGTCATGCAGTTAATATTGTATGGTAATTCAAATCTGCCTGTTATGCACCATCTGCTGACAGCAGTGACAGCTATTCTCATATGTTCACGGATGAGCAAATTTGTTATAAGTTTGGGGAGTTGGTGAGAATGTTTAACTTCAAAGAAAAAAGGAGAGAGCTTCCCCTCATATATGTGTACCCAGTTTTTGAATACATCTCGGGTTTTCCTTTCGATTTGTAATTTGAGCATACTAGTTTGCTAACGAGGCACACCATTAGTGAAATGAGATGAATGAGGAATATTGTCTATGGTGAGGCGTACGAGTACTTACATAATATGTATGTATATTTTCAGCGTCCTTGGGCAACATGGGAAAAGTTTGGTCGACACAAAAAATGAGTGGCGTGGCACAATAACCACAGAAATATTCACAAGCCAGTGCAAAATAGGTATATTCTCTATTTTTCCAATTGAGTATGATATTTCATCATCAACAAGGAAATTTAGGCTGAACTACTATTTCTTTCATTTTAATGCTTACGTTTTGTCAAATTACTAAAAAGTTAGGGGTAAAAAAGTTTCTACGTAATATTATTTTTTCCCTTATTTTCATTTGTCACGCTTACTGAGAAAGCAACAGGATATGGATATGGGTTTCTTGATTGAGCTCATAGGTGCTTCAAGGGATATAAGTTCTCATCATTTCGTTTGTTCGTTCCCTTCCAGTATAGAAAGTTTCGTTCTTCCGCAATGAAGAATCTGGTCCGGTTCAGAATATTTAATTTCATAATATCAAAATCACCTCTGCGTAATTCCATTACAGCTTAATTAATTCCAGCTTACCCTGGAAAACCAAATATGTAATAATAAAAAGCTGGGAATCTTTTCTATATAAAAATAAAATACAATTTCCTGCCATGAATATTAAGCTATACAAGCAAACATGTATGTTATGTATATAAATACATGCATACATATATCTATACTCATTAAACTCGCATATTATATTAAAACCCTAACTTGATTTCGCTTGTAATTTTGTTTTTGTTGTTGTTTTGCTTTAATCTAGGTTTCCTTGTGGTTTCTCAAATTTCTGTTGCAGACAAAAGGAAAATCTTTTCTTGCCACATCCTTTGTCTTGTCGCGTGTTGCATTCAAGGTTCATTCGGCCAATTCTCTCACTAATTTACTGCTGGCATGATACAAAGCTAGTACCAAGAAAATTACTGATCGAGAGTGTTCATAGAAAATTTTGGCTTCTTAAAAGGTGAGTTTATTTTAAACTACAAAAAATGGATTTAAATGCTAAAGCTCTGCAAAATTTTTGTTTGAAAAGTTATGTATTTCTTAAGTGATTTTATTTTGTTAATAAAGGACAGCAAAATGACTAAAACTATGGAAAATGAAGTAGTCCAGTTGGAGCTGAGTCAGTTGGTCACCAGTTTGGAAGATGAGTATACAAATACGATCACGTTGCAGAAACCTTCCAACGAGGCAAACTCTACCAATTACTTGACCAGGATTCAAGCACTGCATGCTAAAACCAAGAAATACATAATTCAAAAAGGGGTGAAAACGTTTGAAAATTACCTTTCTAACAAGATTGACAAATTATGTGAAAATTTTCGGGATGACTCCATAGAAATAGAAAAATCAACTGCGGAAGCAAAGCAAACAGCAGAAACTTTGGCTCAACTACATTATCTAAACTTGAAGAATAAAGCACAGGATCTGGAGGAAAATGGACTGGAACTACTTCAGGAATTTCATGAAAGGGAAGGTCAACTAATTTTGGAAGATTTCCAAGTACTAAGCCACTTCCCAAAAGACACCGCTTCATTTGAAGCCCTCAGATTAAATTTGGCAATAAATCTTGAAAAACAGTTTCAAAATCTGAAAAAGGAGCATGTCGATTGGAAGCTGATGATTGAAAAGGTCAGGAAACAAGTGGAAAAGGTTTATGAAAAAGATCTTCAAAAGGCAATTGGACAGTATGACCGAAGTCTCTTGGTGCCCCCACAAGTTTGTTTCAAACTGCATGAGAAAGTAGCCCAAATAGCCATTTCCAAATGTATTTTTGAAAATTCTGTCCCCATCATTCCTGTTTCAACCCAGGTTCTTCTAGCGTTAAAGAAGATTTTGGATTCAAAACATCGCCAGAAAATCAGTGATCATATTGTAGTCGGAATTGACCTTGGAATAAAGTATGCGCGTGCAGCGGTCTACTATCAAGGAAAAGTTCACAATATTCCTCATGTCAACAAAAATGGGAACCTTTACAATTCCATCACCGGAAGCTTTATTGGTGGTGTTGAAGGCGATGACGGTTATATTGATCAACAACATTGGGAAACTCCAATGAAACCTGACCTCAAGGAAGTAAAATTTTCTTGGGCTCATACTCAGAACCAATCATCGGTGGTTTGGTCATTTACAGGACAACAGGCGGACCAGCCGGCGGAAATACGAAGAAAATCTAGTTTGCCTTTGAGCCGAAAAAATAGTAGTGCCCGGGAAACAACTGCCCAAATTGTTTCAAAGTTGCTGGAAAGGATTCGTGAGAATACGAAAACTTTTTTAGACATTTCTGTTTGTCAATGTGTCATTACAGTTCCCTTTTATTTTGATGATGAGAAAAAAGCTATGATTTTAGAGGCTGGTCAAATGGCAGGGTTTACAAAAATTATGCTTCAAGATGAAATTATTGCTCTGGCATTAGCACACCAATTTGTAAGCAAAGTAACAAAGAAAGTTATGCTTGTCAACGCCGGTGAGAAATATTGGGAGTTTATTGTTTTAGAAGGAACCCCCAAAAAGTATACGCTTCGTCCCGTTTACAGGTATGATGGAGGGTTCCAGTTGAAAGATAAATTGGTAAATTACTGTGTAGAACAGTTTTGTCAGGTAGAAAGTTTGTCTCCAAATCAATTAGCTTCAGATACATCCAACGCCAAAATACGGCGACGGTTATTGTTTGAAAGTTGTGACAAAGCGATAACCCTTCTTTCCTCACAACATTCAACAGTTATTTCAATCCCTGACTTTTTCAATGATATACCACTTAATATAAGAATTACACGGACAGAGTTTGAACTGTTGAATGAAAAGGAATTCAAGAAATTTGGTGATGTTGTCAATGGGAAATCAGAACCAGTTACTTCCGAGTTAGATGGCATTTCTGATATCATTCTTGCTGGGTATTACAGTGGAATACCAAAGATGCAAAAGACGGCAAAAACTTACTTCAATGGAACAAATGTGATTATACCAAGCAATGAACTTGATATTGAACCGGAAGAAATTATGGCGTATGGTGCCGCACTAAAAGGTGTTATGTTAGCTGCAGTTGAGTTGAAGCAGAAATCATCAAAGTAATTGAGAGGAATTACAAAAATTACAAATCTTGTGAAAAATAATGTGGGCGAGGTTTTAAAAATAAGTATTTCATAAATATTCGTACAATAAATAAAAGTGTAAAGGATATAATATTATAACACGTAATGATAATGATTATAATTAAAACCTTACTTAAAAGAAAATGATTTTTTACACAAGTTATAGAATACAATGAAAATTTATTGAATTAAATCAACTGCTTTTAATAAAGATAAATGATAACAGACTGGATTTTATGCAAGTTATCTGCATCATGGAGAGGTTGCTTTATTTACAATCCTTGAGTTCTGCGTGTTTCTGAAAAGGATACAAAAAAGATTATTAATGCATGTTTATCTCTCTGAAATAAAGAAAACGTATGCATGCAACATGCATAGATTAAAACCAATGATTACCTTTTGTCTGTTAGAACGATTTCCCTGTCGAACTCAAAATCCGTTGGGTAGAAATTCTTCATAAATTCAAACCCCGGATAATTTTTTAACGGTTGGAGAGCTAGCCAGGTAAGTGGAATTAAAAGTGGAAATCGACTACACCAATAGTCCACATGTGCATAATCTTCTGAAGACAATCCAACTGATGTTTTGACTTCCTCAGGAATTTCGCCATCCATATCATGAGCTTGCAGATTTCTTATCAATCGCAAAAGTTCGCTGACTTTATTATATTTGTAGTTATTTCTTGTTTTGTTGCCTAAATGGTTTCTCAACGAATGGCAAAGTTGGGACTCCCATTCCATTCCATTTGAAATGACATAAAAACTCTTCTCTTCCAACCAACCTTCTTGTTCATTGACCTTGGATAGGGACTTCTTTCGATTATCTTTGGCCCTCAAACATTTATCAGCTTTGTCCAGAAACTCAGATTTCTTGTTATTTGTCCAAAGTGTAGGGAAAGCAAGAGTTGCCGATGCTGTTGGTCGTTTTTCTTTACAATTGGATAGCAGCAAAATGATTAGCCATTTAGCGTCATCATGGCCCATTCCATGGAGCTTTTCATAATCAATTTGTAGCTCTCCATTTAAGATGTTCCCTTGTCTTCGAAGAGGACTACCAAAAGGATGTTGTCCGTCCGTCATTGTGTAAGCGATGACACAACCAAAGGAAAACATATCTGTTTTATTGTTCTGTAAATTTATTTGATTATCATTAAGTAACAAAAGGTTCAAAACAATATTTACTGTTTAATTTACTCACCATCTTTTCTGAAACGCTTCCAGTCTCGTTTTCATCAACAAACCGAAGTACTTCGGGAGCCAACCATTCGAATGAGCCAGGTGCTGAGGTGATAGTAATTGAGCTTTTTTCTTTCGGAAAGTTTTTGCAAAAACCAAAATCTGATATTTTAACGGAAACCCTTCCAGTAACATCATCAACAGCTAGTAGAATATTATCGGGCTTTATATCTCTGTGAATCATCTTGTTTTGATGTAAATACTCTATTCCCTTTGTACTCTGCAGAATAATTTCCCTAACGGAAATGTTTACTTGAGTTTTTGCACTTTCATCCTGAACCCAATTTTTGAGTGACATGTCACATAGTTCTAGAGCTATCAATATGTAACCATCTTGTTTATCTTCGTTAAAATAACGCACAACATTTTCATGAGTTAGTCTCATCAAAGCTTCTGTTTCTGTTTTTGCTCTTGTCGCTATATCAAAATGTGTGGAATTTAGGCGTTTTACAGCTACATTTAGCTTTCCAAACTCTCCTCTATAAACGACTGTCTCATTTGAACCTCGACCTATTACTCTATCTTTACGATACGTTAATTTAGGAATGCTATAGTTACCAATTGTTTCAACAATTTTATTTTCAATAGTAGCAGATATTTTTCGCTGCTCTTCTATGCTGTGGTTGTGCTCAATAATTCTGTTTGTTCTTTCAGAAAATGTAGAAATAAAGTTATTTAGATTTTGTGGTTCAAACACAACGTTTTCACCACCAGATAGACTTTCGTATAGACTCTCCCTAGTTTTAGTTAAGGACCTGCGACATTTTTCCACGAATTCTTCAAGTTTTATCATTGACAGAGTATTATTTGTAATTTCAGCAATGGAATCTGTAACTTGTCCTATATATTCATTACTCTGCTCTTTTGATATGATGCTGGCTGTCCACCTGATAACAAACTCGATCATTTGGTCTGCGTTAACTCTATGATGCATAACTTGTTTACTGAATTCATGCCAGTTTTCTATGGAGGCAAGATAATGCAATATAATGTTTGCAGCTCGTTCATCAGCATTTTGGTAGCAATGATTATGATTATGTTGAGAATTTGGGAGCTGCGTTACGTCAGAGAAAAGAGAATAAAGTTTTTCACAACTGTTTGAATAATTTATGCAGTCCAGGTCCAATGCAGAAAGGAGTATCAGTTTCTTATTGTGGTGTTGCCCACAAAACCACCTTTGATTTACAAACAATTCAAACTTAAAATGAGCGAAATAATTGCAATAATTGTCAAATAATTTGAGAATTTACCTAATTTCGGGAGCAACATTTTCAGCCCACTGATTTTGATCAGTGCCAGTAGTTTCCACAAAGATGTTGACAGATGAAAGCAAAACTGAGAGACCGGTAGTGTTTTCGCTAATCTTGAAAGGTAACTGTTGCTCTATAGCATCGTTTGTTATCATCAGAATAACTCCAATTTCCTCCTCTCTCGTTTGAATAAAAAATGGTTCATTCCACACATAAATCCCATAGTAATTTGCATTTGTTCTTTTGTAATTAACTATCTCCGTTCCTTTTGGTGTGTTTCTGCTTGAATTTTGTCGAAAAAAATTTGCAATCTTATTTACTACAAATATTTTCCTGTCGCACCATTTTCCGTTAACTGAAACTAGAATTGTTTGTCTGCTTCCTACTTCAGATAATAGCTTAAGTAAAGGAGAAATGGATATTCTATATTGTCCAAGGCCGCTGTGGGAAAATATCTCACTAACTATTTCATCTCTGTTAACATCGTAAGAATTAGTTATCACATGGTAGTAACCATATATACTTCCTAAGCCAGGTAGTTTCCGACATCCAAGTTGCTGTAATGATCGCAAAAGTTCACAAACAGTTGCTTCTCTGCCTTTACCCCACACCCAGTATGTAAGGATAGTTAGAATTAGCTTGAGAGGATTTTGGAATTCCGCAAATCCATTTTCTATTTCTTTCACCCGATCCTCACTTATTTTTAAGGTGGTGTAAAGTTTCCTCCAATTTTTTACCAAATCCTCATTCTCTCTCATTAGCCGTGCAATTGTATCAGTACTCACTGTGGTGTCGTCACATGAATAAAAAATATAGACATTAATTTTTAAACAGCTTATTTTAAGTGCCTAATAACCGTTCTCTCAACTATTATAAATGGGCATTGTTTTACTCCATGGCTTACCAGTTTTGGGGGCTTGAGTTACGGGTGAAGGTAGTTTTCTACTTTTTTGGTACATGATGCACTACACACAGGAAATTTTCCTAGCAGTTAAATTCACTGTGAAAAGTAAATTATGGGAGAACAAAAGTTTATCAACAATTAAGGATCTCGTAAGAAGTAACCGGACTGCGGAAATAATTTATATTTATTTATTTTACAATTAAAAACATTATTCCACCAAACACTATTGGCTAAAAATACTGAAACGTGTGGGAAAACACGTTTTTAGACTCCTATTGCCAATTCATTACTGTGTTCTAGATCCCTTCAACCCATTGAGTTTTGGTCTCCATTAAACAAGCTTTCAAATGATGTGTAACACGAAAGATGTTATGTTGTATGTTCAAATGCGAAAGCATTTATCGCAGTCCGGTTACTTAATACCAGATTCTTATCAATAACCTTTTTCATTTAGTAACTTTTCTGTAATAAACGGGCAAGCAAAATCCAGTTTGTAGTAATTTTTAATATTTACAATTAGTCAAAAGGTGTTTTTGAGTACTGGCTTATATTAGCATTTAAACTACAAAATTCCTGTGGACCATTGATTTCAAATAAACATGAATAAACGGTTGGAGGAGCCTACGAGCAATACTGATTTATATTTTCTGTTTTGTGTGTTTGTGTTGGTACATGACGACCTGAATCAATATCAAGTTGAGATAGGGCTATAAGTAGGCGAAAGAATACGATAAAAAGTTAGGTGATACAATTTGCAAGCCTGTGTAAATATTTCCTTGTTGTAATGTTTGTACATTTATACTTGTATCATCAGCCTCTTGGTATTTGATAAGAATCGTATACTAGACAGTTTCAGCAGCCTGAGTCATGCAATCATATAGAAACGAGAAATTGTCACACACATAATAGTTATAAAAATTAAATATTGTTTTCCAGTGTTGGATTTCGGTAAGATTGCATAACACAAGTAAATTTAGCCCAAGTTATAGTCAGTGCTTATCAAAGGACGCTGATAAGAAGCAATCACACAATGTATGAAAAAGTTCATTGTCCTACTTTACATTATATATAACATCAAATAATGCAAAGATAAAGCATAAAACGGTTCCGATTACATTCATATCAGGAATGCAAACCTCGGTTTACATTCAACGTTGAATTACTTCTATCCCTGTTCCGTATGCATTATAATAAATGTTTGTCCCCGTTCAAATGGAAGACACTATTAAAAAGAATTTAATTTTCAGATACCTAACAAGCTCTTTGAATTATAGCAAAATACCAAGAAATTAAAATTTAATTTCTCATTTCATAGATAAGCCCTAATTGACATGTAGTATTAACTTCTTAGAGTGAATAGTTATCGATTTTTTGGGAATTCCAAAATTTTATGGTAAATAAAATGCACAAATGATTGATTTTGTGTGTTAAACCCAATAATATGCTTCAGAATAATCCTGGAAATGATTCCATAAGGCTGTATGGTGGATTTTCTATGTTCAATTTAATATACTATATTTCACTCTGCTTTAATGTCTTTTCAGCTTGGCAGCATTTTAAATAATTAAGTGTGCCAACCATTTTCCTGGTTAAAATCAAATATGATTCAGTTAGAGAAGGGCTGATTTGAGTGCGTATGTATTTTCCTTTGCTTGTGCTTTTAGCAACAACTTCGTAGTAGGAGAGTTTTAGATGGTTGTTTAGTTGCCTTCCGTTGAAAAATAGACGAATACCTAGCATTGGTTTGTGATGGTTTTGGAAATGGCCCTCTTCAAATCAATAAACTGCTAGTAAGCAGGCCAGAGACGTAGCTGAAGAAGGCGTTAAGTGATCACCTCCAAACCCCCTCCACCACCTCTCTCTCTAAACCCACATCTGCGATCCTCTCCCAACGTGTAGTAAAAGCATTACATGTAGGATACCATTCCGTATTTTCGGACGTATGCACATGCTTATGCATACTATGTTTCAACCAAATCGATGAGTTTCTGAACTTTCGAGTCTATAACTATCGAACCGTTTGACCGATGTGTCTGAAAAGTATTCCCAGAGGTCCTCTTGAGTAGTAATACCTGTGTACCAAATCTGAACCAAATCGGTCAATGTATGTGACCAGGAGAGTGCACACGGACAGACAGACAGTTTGAGTAAAACCATTACTTCGCTGAATGCTCTCGATTCAGCTAAGTAGTAATAAAATGATTTTTAAGGGGCTAGTTTAAACATTATCGTTTGTTACCATAATTGAGGCATCCTGGAATTTTCGAGTTTATATACACAGATTCAGATATTGGAAACTTGTCATTGTTTTTAAATCGATGCCTGAAAGGAATTATTTGTTCTTGTAGGTAATACGCCAATCAAAGGGAATGTAATTCAATTCATCCATCTGCAACTTTCCTACTATTTCACCATTTCGTAGGCGTACTATCTAAGTAAAAAAATTCCATAAAGTACAAGGTCTGGTATGTATTAATTAAAATCGAATATCAATCTATATGTTCACTAAAATTCCCATGAATTTTAAATAGCAGTTTTTAATTTGAAAAAAAAACAAATTAAATTTCTTTTTGGCGAGACATTTTGGGCAAACAAAAGCCAGAACATGTTTCAAGCTGCTTCAGTGTGTTGCTGACTAGATGATTTTATCGCATTCATTTTAAAAATCAAAAGAGCCAAAATTTTGAAAAACTTAGTCATAATTTATTACCATTCCCAACATTTCAATTTTTAAAACTCTCATTAAAATGGCATCTCCATTGATGTTGCAGTCACTCCAACTAAACCAGTATTTATGGGAGAAGTCTCCTTTCTTCAAGTTTTATTTGGGGTGGAATGCAAACACTGGACAACTTGAAGTGGAGTCCAAACGATTTCACCTTTTTAAATGGTATTTTGGTAGCTTTGTGCCACAACTCATCAATTTCTTTGATTGCCTATTCTTGTTATTTATTGGACTCTACAAGCCGGAGTTTAATGATTTACTGCACTGGGCATCAATCATGATATATTCAGTACTAAGTATTTCGTGTGTTGGAGTTAATGGTTACCTTATTCAAAAATCTAATGCAAACACTGTGGCTTCCTATTTCAACTATATGACTACTTATTCTGAGCACCTTAATACGAAACAAACCCAAATGCTAAATTCCACCAGAAAGAAGACACCGAAGAATTTTAGCCTATTCTCAGACGTAGCGAAAGGTGAAAATAATTGAATTATTTTGTTACAATATTTCTTGTAATTGTGTTTTAATAATTTTGAATATTGAACATTTCAGAACTGAAAAAGATTGTGAAAACTAGACAAGGTGACTTCATAGGCGTATCATTAAACATGGTACTGATGTTTCTGGCACCTATTCCACTGGCATGTTCTTTGCTGGTAGCATACCTTTCAACATTACATATTAGAATCGATACCAACTTCTTAACTTTTGCCTACTTTTATCCCGACGAAAGCTACCACTCATTTTATAATTCGTACAAATATTTATTGCTACTTATTGTACATAGCAATATCCTACTTTCGGAAATTTCTCGAACTAACTCATGGTTTGTGATTTACGGTGTGCTGCTGATTCACTGTAAGAAGGCGTCTCTGATGGAAATCGACAATTTAGCAAGTAATAATTTTTTGCTTTGCCTAAATGAGTAATTCACTTAAGAACTTGCTAGTAATTCACGAAGTCGGACAGGAATCCTGCAGCATTCTTTTAGCTTTAATTTGTGCAGTCGGGTACGGAATGGTAGTGATATCTGCTTCTGTAACCATTTCCGGGTTCGGTATGTTACCAGCCGAAATATACTGGGTGTTTCCTTCACTTCTAATTGTTTGTGTGTTGTTCATCATTTTAGCATTACCACAAGCAGCATGGTGTTCCGAGTTCAGCAATGGAATGATAGGAAATTGGAAGCGTAGAATGAGTGGAAGTAATGGATCAAAATATAGACGCAAAGTCTTAAGATCCTTGCCTCCAATCTCATTCCACGTCGGCTCTTATCGAAAAGTTGATAAAGAGTTTCAAGCCAATTTCGTAGAATCTATGGCTGAGCGTGTTATGGATGCAATTTTGCTGATGAAATCTTAAAATTTATAGATATTGGTTTGTTGACCTTTTGCTGTAACACCTATAATGTTCCAATTTGTTGTATAAATATGATATTAAATCTCATCTTCAGAATAAATTTTAAACCTTTCTCTATTACGGTAGTCAATAAACACCAGTAATAACACAGATTTTGTAATTTTAAGAAATGAATTTAATTACACAAATTGATTTCTCTTAGTAGAATAATAAATGTAATATTTCACATGCATAAGAAAAGCACTAAGTAAATTTGACATCATTTTATGTAGGAAAAAGGGATATTGCACTCGTCTTCAAAATATTCTGTATTAATATTCAATGTCAAATGACAAGATTGCTTTTTTACCTTTACAAGCAACATAGAGCTTGTGAAAGCTGGTTTTCTCCATGTTAAACTCCATAAGAAAAATGGGAAATTTCAAAAAACTGACCCCAATAAAATCAAAATTTTCATACCTCGGAAATTCGTGGTCATGAAGTCAAAACACGTTATATAATTTAGTTTCTAACCAAAAGGTTCTGTTACACTGCGTCACAGCCAAATAAATAAAATAAGACCTGGCTAAGAAGTGTGTTTTTAAAAATTGCTCTTTGTTAAGTATTTGGGAAGTTTGTATTATTTTTAATTTTGATACAAACATCCAAAACGATAAACGTTTTGGTTTGTGTCATTTTTGGATTACGACTGGGAACCCAGAAAAAGTTAAATTCCACATAATGGTTGCTTACAATGTTTGAGAAAACAAATTTATCTAGACGTGTAAGTAAATGTGATGCAAAAACTTCGAAGCTTTTTTTGATAAAGGGTTGCTATTTTATTGAATCATACATTGATGTTAATAAATTAATTTGCTTATAAGCATATATTTGTGCTATAGCCAGATTAGGTGTGTGTTGTTTTGTAGCCCCTCATATGTATACATTATCTCGTCTACACATCCATACCATAAAATCAACCACATCACTCAAGGAAGGCAGCAGTCGTGAAACGAGGCTCACCTTGAGATAGCTGAGGAGCTCCAGCTCATCTCTATACATTACTTACATTATTTATATACATATTATTCGGCTCTACTTTGGGCTCTTTCAGTCTTCCCATTTATGTAGAAATTTACGCCTTAATAAAAAGTACTTTCCATGTACAATAGTTACATATAAAGTTGTCTCTCCCACAGTTATTACAATCAATATTATGATTAATTAATATTTCCATACCGAACATTACGCATGACAGCCTGGATTTCATTAAGTAACCTCTGGCCCGTCACAGTTTAATAAGAAGTAAATTGACATCTTGTCCAAAACAATTCTCAGCATGCTTAAGACTAATCCTGGGAATGATTCATACAATCTGTATGATGGATTTTCTATATTCAATTTTATAATCTATTGACATAAATATAGCCATAACATGCTTGCCAAAATTCATATTACTGGTATTTCTTTTGAAAAATTCCTTGGTTTACTCTACTGCACAAACCGAAAAGCAGAATATGTTTCACTCTGCTTCAACATCTTTTCAGCTTGGCAGCATTTTAAATAATTAAGTGTGCAAGCCATTATTGTCATGGTTTAAATCAAATTTGATTCACCTTAATAAAAAATATTTCCATAAAATAATAGGTCTGGTAGTATGTATTAATAAAATTCAATATCGATCTATACATATGTTCACTAAAATTCCCATGAATTTTAAATAACAGTTTTCTGTTTGAAAAATATGAATTTCTGTTTGTCCAGACATTTTGAGCAAACGAAAGCAGACATGCTTCAAGCTTGCTTCAATATCTTTTAAGCTTGGCAGTATTTAAAATAATTAAGTGTGCGTACCATTTTCCTGGTTAAAATCAGGTATGCTTCAGTTAGAGAAGGGCTGATTTGAGTGCGTATGTATTTTCCTTTGCTTGTGCTTTCAACAACAACTTCGTAGCAGGAGAGTTTTAGATGGTTGTTTAGTTGCCTTCCGTTGAAAAATAGACGAATATCTAGCATTGGTTTGTGGATGGTTTTGGAAATGGCCCTCTTCAAATCAATAAACTGCTAGTAAGCAGGCCAGAGACGTAGCTGAAGAAGGCGTTAAGTGATCACCTCCAAACCCCCTCCCCCCATGTCCACCAAATCCTCCTCCACCACCTCTCTCTCTTTACCCACCTCTGCGATCCTCTCCCAACGTAAAGTAGAAGCATTGCTTGCAGAATTCCATTCCGGATACTGGCTTTATGCACAAGGACATGAGTTATGGAGTTATGTATAAGCACATCCACACGGATGCTATGCAATTCTTACGTATACGTATACATTTCAGCCAAATCGATGAGTTTCTGAACTTTCGAGCCTATAACTTTCGAAACGTTTGACCGATTTGGCTGAAAAGTATTCCCAGAGGTCCTCTTGAGTAGTAATACCTGTGTACCAAATCTGAACCAAATCGGTCAATGTATGTGACCAGGAGAGTGCGCACAGACGGACAGACAGACAGTTTGAGTAAAACCATTACTTCGCTGAATGCTCTCGATTCAGCTAAGTAGTAATAAAATGATTTTTAAGGGGCTAGTTTAAACATTATCGTTTGTTACCATAATTGAGGCATCCTGGAATTTTCGAGTTTATATACACAGATTCAGATATTGGAAACTTGTCATTGTTTTTAAATCGATGCCTGAAAGGAATTATTTGTTCTTGTAGGTAATACGCCAATCAAAGGGAATGTAATTCAATTCATCCATCTGCAACTTTCCTACTATTTCACCATTTCGTAGGCGTACTATCTAAGTAAAAAAATTCCATAAAGTACAAGGTCTGGTATGTATTAATTAAAATCGAATATCAATCTATATGTTCACTAAAATTCCCATGAATTTTAAATAGCAGTTTTTAATTTGAAAAAAAAACAAATTAAATTTCTTTTTGGCGAGACATTTTGGGCAAACAAAAGCCAGAACATGTTTCAAGCTGCTTCAGTGTGTTGCTGACTAGATGATTTTATCGCATTCATTTTAAAAATCAAAAGAGCCAAAATTTTGAAAAACTTAGTCATAATTTATTACCATTCCCAACATTTCAATTTTTAAAACTCTCATTAAAATGGCATCTCCATTGATGTTGCAGTCACTCCAACTAAACCAGTATTTATGGGAGAAGTCTCCTTTCTTCAAGTTTTATTTGGGGTGGAATGCAAACACTGGACAACTTGAAGTGGAGTCCAAACGATTTCACCTTTTTAAATGGTATTTTGGTAGCTTTGTGCCACAACTCATCAATTTCTTTGATTGCCTATTCTTGTTATTTATTGGACTCTACAAGCCGGAGTTTAATGATTTACTGCACTGGGCATCAATCATGATATATTCAGTACTAAGTATTTCGTGTGTTGGAGTTAATGGTTACCTTATTCAAAAATCTAATGCAAACACTGTGGCTTCCTATTTCAACTATATGACTACTTATTCTGAGCACCTTAATACGAAACAAACCCAAATGCTAAATTCCACCAGAAAGAAGACACCGAAGAATTTTAGCCTATTCTCAGACGTAGCGAAAGGTGAAAATAATTGAATTATTTTGTTACAATATTTCTTGTAATTGTGTTTTAATAATTTTGAATATTGAACATTTCAGAACTGAAAAAGATTGTGAAAACTAGACAAGGTGACTTCATAGGCGTATCATTAAACATGGTACTGATGTTTCTGGCACCTATTCCACTGGCATGTTCTTTGCTGGTAGCATACCTTTCAACATTACATATTAGAATCGATACCAACTTCTTAACTTTTGCCTACTTTTATCCCGACGAAAGCTACCACTCATTTTATAATTCGTACAAATATTTATTGCTACTTATTGTACATAGCAATATCCTACTTTCGGAAATTTCTCGAACTAACTCATGGTTTGTGATTTACGGTGTGCTGCTGATTCACTGTAAGAAGGCGTCTCTGATGGAAATCGACAATTTAGCAAGTAATAATTTTTTGCTTTGCCTAAATGAGTAATTCACTTAAGAACTTGCTAGTAATTCACGAAGTCGGACAGGAATCCTGCAGCATTCTTTTAGCTTTAATTTGTGCAGTCGGGTACGGAATGGTAGTGATATCTGCTTCTGTAACCATTTCCGGGTTCGGTATGTTACCAGCCGAAATATACTGGGTGTTTCCTTCACTTCTAATTGTTTGTGTGTTGTTCATCATTTTAGCATTACCACAAGCAGCATGGTGTTCCGAGTTCAGCAATGGAATGATAGGAAATTGGAAGCGTAGAATGAGTGGAAGTAATGGATCAAAATATAGACGCAAAGTCTTAAGATCCTTGCCTCCAATCTCATTCCACGTCGGCTCTTATCGAAAAGTTGATAAAGAGTTTCAAGCCAATTTCGTAGAATCTATGGCTGAGCGTGTTATGGATGCAATTTTGCTGATGAAATCTTAAAATTTATAGATATTGGTTTGTTGACCTTTTGCTGTAACACCTATAATGTTCCAATTTGTTGTATAAATATGATATTAAATCTCATCTTCAGAATAAATTTTAAACCTTTCTCTATTACGGTAGTCAATAAACACCAGTAATAACACAGATTTTGTAATTTTAAGAAATGAATTTAATTACACAAATTGATTTCTCTTAGTAGAATAATAAATGTAATATTTCACATGCATAAGAAAAGCACTAAGTAAATTTGACATCATTTTATGTAGGAAAAAGGGATATTGCACTCGTCTTCAAAATATTCTGTATTAATATTCAATGTCAAATGACAAGATTGCTTTTTTACCTTTACAAGCAACATAGAGCTTGTGAAAGCTGGTTTTCTCCATGTTAAACTCCATAAGAAAAATGGGAAATTTCAAAAAACTGACCCCGATAAAATGAAAATTTTCATACCTCGGAAATTCGTGGTCATGAAGTCAAAACACGTTATATAATTTAGTTTCTAACCAAAAGGTTCTGTTACACTGCGTCACAGCCAAATAAATAAAATAAGACCTGGCTAAGAAGTGTGTTTTTAAAAATTGCTGTTTGTTAACTATTTGGGAAGTTTGTATTATTTTTAATTTTGATACAAACATCCAAAACGAAAAACTTTTTGGTTTGTGTCATTTTGGGATTACGACTGGGAACCCAGAAAAAGTTAAATTCCACGTAATGGTTTTTTATAATGTTTGAGAAAACAAATTTATCTAGACGTGTAAGTAAATGTGATGCAAAAACTTCGAAGCTTTTTTTGATAAAGGGTTGCTATTTTATTGAATCACACATTGATGTTAATAAATTTATTTGCTTATAAGCATATATTTGTGCTATAGCCAGATTAGGTGTGTGTTGTTTAATAAGAAGTAAATTGACATCTTGTCCAAAACAAAATCTAAGCATGCTTAAGACTAATCCTGGGAATGATTCATTAAATATGTATGATGGATTTTCTATATTCAATTTTATAATCTATTGACATAACTATAGCCATAACATGCTTGCCAAAATTCATATTATTGGTATTTCTTTTGAAAAATTCCTTGGTTTACTCTACTGCACAAACCGAAAAGCAGAATATGTTTCACTCTGCTTCAACATCTTTTCAGCTTGGCAGCATTTTAAATAATTAAGTGTGCCAGCCATTATTGTAATGGTTTAAATCAAATTTGATTCACCTTAATAAAAAATATTTCCATAAAATAATAGGTCTGGTAGTATGTATTAATAAAATTCAATATCGATCTATACATATGTTCACTAAAATTCCCATGAATTTTAAATAACAGTTTTCTGTTTGAAAAATATGAATTTCTGTTTGTCCAGACATTTTGAGCAAACGAAAGCCAGACATGCTTCAAGCTTGCTTCAATATCTTTTAAGCTTGGCAGTATTTAAAATAATTAAGTGTGCGTACCATTTTCCTGGTTAAAATCAGGTATGCTTCAGTTAGAAAAGGGCTGATTTGAGTGCGTATGTATTTTCCTTTGCTTGTGCTTTCAGCAACAACTTCGTAGTAGGAGAGTTTTAGATGGTTGTTTAGTTGCCTTCCGTTGAAAAATAGACGAATATCTAGCATTGGTTTGTGGATGGTTTTGGAAATGGCCCTCTTCAAATCAATAAACTGCTAGCAAGCAGGCCAGAGACGTAGCTGAAGAAGGCGTTAAGTGATCACCTCCAAATCCCCTCCCCCCATGTCCACCAAATCCTCCTCCACCACCTCTCTCTCTTTACCCACCTCTGCGATCCTCTCCCAACGTAAAGTAGAAGCATTGCTTGCAGAATTCCATTCCGGATACTGGCTTTATGCACAAGGACATGATTCCGGAGGTATGTATAAGCACATCCACACGGATGCTATGCAATTCTTACGTATACGTATACATTTCAGCCAAATCGATGAGTTTCTGAACTTTCGAGCCTATAACTTTCGAAACGTTTGACCGATTTGGCTGAAAAGTATTCCCAGAGGTCCTCTTGAGTAGTACTATCTGTGTACCAAATCTGAACCAAATCGGTCAATGTATGTGACCAGGAGAGTGCGCACGGACAGACAGACAGTTTGAGTAAAACCATTACTTCGCTGAATGCTCTCGCTTCAGCTAAGTAGTAATAAAATGATTTTTAAGGGGCTAGTTTAAACATTATCGTTTGTTACCATAATTGAGGCATTCAGGAATTTTCGAGTTTATATACACAGATATTGGAAACTTGTCATCGCACGAAATTGTTTTTAAATCGATGCCTGAAAGGAATAATTTGTTCATGTAGGTAATACGCCAATCAAAGGGAATGTAATTCAATTCATCCATCTGCAACTTTCCTACTATTTCACCGTTTCGTGGCGTACTATCTACGTAAAAAAATTCCATAAAGTACAAGGTCTGGTATGTATTAATTAAAATTGAATATCGATCTATATGTTCACTAAAATTCCTATGAATTTTAAATAGCAGTTTTAATTTGAAAAAAAAACAAATTAAATTTCTTTTTGGCGAGACATTTTGGGCAAACAAAAGCCAGAACATGTTTCAAGCTGCTTCAGTGTGTTGCTGACTAGATGATTTTATCGCATTCATTTTAAAAATCAAAAGAGCCAAAATTTTGAAAAACTTAGTCATAATTTATTACCATTCCCAACATTTCAATTTTTAAAACTCTAATTAAAATGGCATCTCCATTGATGTTGCAGTCACTCCAACTAAACCAGTATTTATGGGAGAAGTCTCCTTTCTTCAAGTTTTATTTGGGGTGGAATGCAAACACTGGACAACTTGAAGTGGAGTCCAAACGATTTCACCTTTTTAAATGGTATTTTGGTAGCTTTGTGCCACAACTCATCAATTTCTTTGATTGCCTATTCTTGTTATTTATTGCGCTCTACAAACCAGAATTTAACGATTTACTGCACTGGGTATCAATTATGATATATTCAGTACTAAGTATTTCGTGCGTTGGAGTTAATGGTTACCTTATTCAAAAATCTAATGCAAAAACACTGGTTTCCTACATCAACTATATGACTACTTATTCTGCGCACCTTATTACAAAACAAGCCCAAAAGCTAAATTCCACTAAGAAGAAGATACAGAAGAATTTTTACCTCTTTTCAGACATAGCGAAAGGTGAAAATAATTTAAAGATTTTGTTACAGTATTTCTTGTAATTTTTTTAGTAATTTTGACTATTGAACATTTCAGAATTGAAAAAGATTGTAAAAACTGGACACGGTGACTTCATAGGCGTATCATTGAACATGCTACTGATTTTCTTGGCACCTATTCCACTGGCATGTTCTCTGCTGATAGCATACCTCTCAACATTACATATTAGGATAGATTCCATCTACTTAACTTTTGCCTACTTTTATCCCGACGAAAGCTACCACTCATTTTATAATTCGTACAAATATTTGTTGCTACTTATTGTAATTTGCACCCTCTTAATCAGTGAGATTTCCCGAACAAATTCGTGGTTTGTGATTCACGGTGTGCTGCTGATGCACTGTAAGAAGGCGTCTCTGATGGAAATCAATAATTTGGCAAAGAGAAATATTTCTTTTGGCTTAAATGAGTACAAGAACTTGCTAGTAATTCACAAAGTCGGACAGGAATCCTGTAGCGGTCTTATAGCTATAATTTGTGCAGTCGGGTATGGAATAGTGGTGATATCTGCTTCTGTAACCATTTCCGGGTTCGGTATGTTACGTGCAGAAATATACTGGGTGTTTCCTTCGCTTCTTATTGTTTGTGTTTTAACGATCATCTTAGCACTGCCCCAAGCAGCATGGTGTTCCGAGTTTAGCAATAGAATGATAGGAAATTGGAAGCGTAGAATGAGTGAAAGGAATGAATCAAAATATAGACGCAAAGTCTTAAGATCCCTACCTCCAATCTCATTTTACGTAGGCTCTTATCGAAGACTTGATAACGAGTTTCAAGTCACTTTCGTAGAATCTATGGCTGAGCGTGTTATGGATGCAATTTTGCTGATGAACTCTTAAAGTTTATTGATATTGTTGGTCATTTTGCTGTAACACTTATAATGTTCCAATTTGTTTGCATGAATACAATATTAAATCGCATCTTCAGAATAAAATTTAAAACTTTCTTTATTACGGTAGTCAATAAACACCAGTAACAACGAAGGTTTATAATTTTAAGCGAAGAAATTAACCACACTGATTTCTTCTAGTAGAATACTAATTTTAATATTTTGCCTGCCTAACAAAAGACTAAGTAAATTTGACATCATTCTATATAGAAAAAAAGGATATTGCACTCGTCTTCAAAATTAATATTCAATATTAATAGCAATATTAATATTCAATGTCAAATGATAAGATTGTTTTTTTACCTTTACAAGCAAAATAGTGCCTGTGAAAGCTGGTTTTCTCCATGCTAAACCCCATAAGAAAAATGGGAAAGTTAAAAAACTGACCCCGATAAAATTAAAATTTTCATAACTCGGAAATTCATGGTCATGAAGTCAAAACACGTTACAAAATTTAGTTTCTCACCAAAAGGTTCTACTACACTGCGTCACAGCCAAATAAATTAAATAAGACTTGGCTAAGAAGTGTTTTTTTAAAAATTGCTGTTTGTTAAGTATTTTGGAAGTTTGTATTATTTTTATTTTTTATACAAACATCCAAAACGAAAAACTTTTGGGTTTGCGTCATTTTGGGATTGTGACTGGGAACCCAGAAAAAGTTAATTTGCACATAATGGTTTTTTACAATGTTTGAGGAAATAAATTTATCTAGACGTGTAAGCAAATGTGATGCAAAAACTCATATGTGATGAAGAAAATCTCATAAATGATTACGTCCTGTTGAATCCACTTGTAGAATCGGAGTAAAATTTATAATTCTCGGTAACGACGCAGATTTTCCCCAAATGTTTTCGAAAGCAGATGATGTATTGATTAAAACAACAGGCTTGAAGGTAAGAAAACACTATCCGAAATAAGCTGTCGCTAAACATGTCCATCAGAAGCCATACAGAAATTTGAAGAGTTAATTCGTGTAATGAAAACCAGGCCCAAGGTAAAGACGCCCCATGCACACATTCAGCAATGAGATTGTAACCGAACAAACTGCTAGTAAGCAGGCCAGAGACGTAGCTGAAGAAGGCGTTGAGTGACCACCTCCAAATCCCCTCCCTCATGTCCACCAAATCCCCTCCATGATGTTCTCCAAACCCACCTCCACGATACTCTCTCAACGTAGTAAAAGCATTACTTGTGCAATAACCATTCCGGATTTCAAGTATGCACAAGCTTTATGCTTTATGTACATTCATGCACTATGCATTTGCTATGCTAAGCATGCCTTTATGTATATGTTTCAACCAAATCGATGAGTTTCTGAACTTTCGAGCCTATAACTTTCGAACCATTTGACCGATTTCGCTGAAAATTATTCCCAGAGGTTCTCTTTAGTAGTGCTACCTGTGTACCAAATTTGGTCCAAATCGGTCAATGTATATGACCAGGAGAGTGCGCACGGACAGACGGACAGACAGTTAAAGTAAAACAATTAATTTCGCTGAATGCTTTCGCTTCAGCTACGTAATAATGCGAACATACAAGGTTTATTCTATCGCATAATTGTGTAGAAATCCACATTTCACACAAGAATGCTATGGGAGCTTTTTGCTTTTAGCTCAAAGGCTGAGCCAGCGCACAAGGCGCATCACCCTGTTTCATAGTATGCCATCAGCAATGATGATGATCATGATGACCAAGTAAAACTGAAAGGTAATTTATGGCACGTTGGATTTGATTAGGATCCAACCCAAATAGGTTTACATTCTTAGTAGCTGAGTTTTATGGAATGGGAAGAGAATACTCGAGTTAAATCTGCATGAGACTCTGTTTTTACCTTATAAATTTATCTCCATGTCATAATAATAATAACTATTTCATCCACCTACTTTACCACGACTTATTCAAGTTAAATAAAAATACAATAGACAGTAGTTTATTTATACTACGACTGACTTCATGACTGTGAGGTCTGCTTCACCTTTGACTTTATTAACATAAAAAAACTCTCAAGATAAAACGCCATAATATTTTTAAAGAGCTTTAAATTATTTTTCTCCTTGGGAATCGTTACTACAAAGGAATTCCATGAGGCCAAAGTCGAACAAAGTTATCTTAAGTTCATTAATTCGTGGTAAATTTCTTGCTCTATCTTTCTATTTATATGCAAATTTAATGCCAATCCCCAATTTAAAAACACTGAAAATTTTTGATGGAAGTAAAATAGTTATTGGTAATTGAAGTATTTGGACATTCAACATGATAAATTGCTTTCTTGCTAAGCATCAATCGTCTTAGCAAACTAATACTTTAAGCAGACTTTCCGAATCCACTCTACAATTTTGTGAATTTTGTAGTCAAATCCAGCATGAAAATACCCATGTAACTGTATTGGGAAAAAGGAAAAAAATTCCTGGGTTTCATCATTCATTCCCGACTCAAAAATACACTCACTTAATTCAGTACAAAAAATCCTCAAATGTACTATGAGCATCGCATCTCATTCGTTCGCACGTACAAAACCCTAAAAATAGTGAAAAGGAATGGGGTGAGAGGGTAATCCGGTGAAGGCTCCCTAAAACCTAATCTATTAGCAAAGGGACGCGTCCCGTCTCCCCTTGAACGGAGTCGTTTGGAATTTTGTGCATAATAATACATGTAATGTAAGGACTTGGGATACAGAGAATAATATTGAAATGTCTGCCATGAAGTTATAAATAAGTGGCGTGGCTTGGGTTTGGGTGAAAAGAAAAACCTCATTCAGCTTTCAGATGAGCAAATGGACAGAGTGAAGTTTTGTTTCATCTTCAGTTGGTGTTAATAAAATAAAATATTATTGGTTGAATTCATACCTGTTCTGTTTCCTTGTGTTCGTCAACCTTTAATAACTGTTGAAGAAATTGTGAATTGGGAAAAGAACTTACATTTTAAGTCCAAAATTGGTGTGTTAATTGTCAACTCCTTTAGAACACAAATGCAACTTTCCGTTGAGCATTTCACGAGCAAACTCACATTCAAACACTAAGGTCAGCAAAAAATCAAGTTTAAATCTTTTCTAATGGGGTGATTGTGATTATTAATTACTGATGACCCAACTAATTTACATGATTTTTAAAACGAATTCAAGGTTCACTGATTTTAATCAGGAGTGGGAAAATGTCAGCGACAGGAAAGATGGTCAAGGAGGAATTAGCAGTAGTTGTGGAGGCGGGCGTGGAGGGTGCAAGCACTAGCGTTCATGCTGAATCAGAGAAAAGCCTGACGAGCGTCAAAATTGCAACAGAGTTTCCCCGCTATCCAAACGTCATTGATGATGTAGGCAACCATAAATCTATTTTATAACTTTCCTTGCAAGTTTTTTTTGATGAGTATGCAATTTATGCACATTTATTATAAACATGATATCTTCCTTTAATTACCCGCTCTATAGGAATGGCTTCACATTTTTGCAAAACTGGATCCTGGAACCAAAGCCAAATTTTCTAGAGTATCTAATGGTTGGCATGATATGGTGGCTCGGAAACGACCTGAGTTCCTATCCAAAGCGGTAATCAACCTAAACTACAATAAATAAAATGATGAAGATGCAAGTAACGATTATGTCTTTTCGTGTCCTATATCCCAAAATGAAATGCTAAATATTTTCTCTAGATGGCACCAATCCTTATTGACAACTTCTCAAAGAAGGCTTTGTTGAAATCCCGGGAACTCTGTCGATCATGGACGACCGAATTGAACCATCACCTTCAAGGAGATCAATTCCAAGTTCGCCAACCTTCTGAAATTTATGAAGACAGGGTCGTGGAAAGGGTCCCTGATGTGGACCCTGAGAGGTTAATCAACGTTTTCACGTCTGCTGAAGACATTCAAAGTTTTCTCAATGATATGGAGGGAGACCCTAGCAATCCTTTTCCAGGAGGAACCATAGAATTATGGTGGAAAGCTGCAAGAAAGCCCAGTAACAGGAACCGAGCAGACTTGGATTTAGATCGGGAGGAGTTTTGGACTAATGCTGTCCTCTTATTAAGAGAATTTGGAACACACATTTCTTACTTCCGATTTCATAATAAGAGAAATGCGTATTATTGCGCCAGGGCTCTAGCTGAAAACTTGAGAGACTGTTTACTCAACCTTCCAAATCTTAAAAGACTGAGCGTTGACGGGTGGTTCAATGTATGGGATCTCACCGAATTCGATGGAATATTCTTTGAATGGGATTCCTCCGAATTGGATGGTATGCAAGCTTGGCTAACAAGAAACCCGCTACCTTTACTCCCAAATTTAGAAATGTTTGAAACGACCCAAGGCAGTAGTAAGGACGCTAACCCTATCCTGACAAAAGCTGTATTAGATAACTGCCTTATAATGGCAAACATGAAAGTCGTGTTTTTCGACTCAATTTCGGATTTGGACGAGGACGACCCATCAAGACGCCTTCCTGATCAAGTGTTGAATTTTGTTAATTTGGAAGTGCTCAAGGTTCCTTTGGAATTACAAGTTTTGGAGAGACTCGGCAACTTAGCTCAACGACTACCTCTAAGGGAACTGATTTTAGGTTCGAATGATTCTACGCCAACTCCAGTAGCCGCACATCAACTATTCAGAGCGCTGGAACCTTTTGGAAATACTCTTACGCATTTGCAAGTTGATGACTTTTCAACTCCCGACCATTTGAGATGGATGAGCACTCAAATCAACCTGCCAAATTTGAAGGAACTATCTTTGCCATATTTTACTGGATCACTTGATCCCTTGATCCAGTTGACTTCATTGGCTGTCTTGAGGTTAGCAAATTATAATCCTTATGATTATGACGATCCCATAGAGGAAGGAAGCATTGTGGAGTTCAGTGGGTTTCGAAACCGTTTGTATGATTCCAATATTTGGCAACTGATCCCCTCACTTGAATCAATTGACATTGGCACTTTCATCTATGAGCGCCGCTATCTTGGTCGGCTTTCTGGAGCCCAAAATGAAACTGCTGAGTCTGGTTCTTCTCCTGAAACTTCTGATTAAGGTAGTTTCTTAGTATGTTATGTTTGTTTAATTTTTTAAGCCAGCAAATAATAAAAATGGGCAGATTTGGTTAGGAACTGTGACAGTTTATTTGAAATATAAAGTATGGTTACAGTAGATTACAATGAAAAGTAGGAATATGATATTTTGAATGTGAGTTACCATTTAATGTAAAAAATCAAAGGGATTTCACTAATGTATATCATTCTTCGTTCAATATTTGTGAAACAATAAGCTGTCAATTTAGAAATTAGGATAGAATTGTAACAATAAAGTTGTGCTTTATATGTTAATTTTTTTCGTTCAATGATAAAAAAATACTCTTTTGATACTCAACTTCTAAAACATTTTGGTTAGATGCTAGCCACACGTAAACCACATGTATAAATAGAAATTAAATTTCTAAACAAGTACTTAAATTTCTAGGAAGAAGTTAAAGTATTTAATTGGAAGGTTAAAATATTGTTGGTATTAATTTGGTATGCTCCGGCATACGCACTATTTCCGAATTGTACAAGAACAAATAATATAGTAATAAAATGGATAGGTGTTAAGTCAATTCATTACTTTATTAACTAGTTTCTTTATTATTTGATAATTTAATGACAAGATCAACTGCTCATTAAAAGACGCATTATACTCTGTAATGCTTGATAAGGATTAAAGACGCTAGTGATTGCTACTTGAATACTACACTCATACATTGGCTCAAATACATTTAAACTTTTAAGAAAGCAAATTTGGCCGTACGTGAAAATGAACAGGATGCATTGCATATAGGCAGGCTGATAGAACTTAAGCGTTTATTGATACTTGATTTCCTTTTTATTGAATCATAAATTTATGTTATCCATAAGCCATACGATATAAGTTATAAAAAACTTGCTAACTTTCTCTTTCTATAACCAATGTTGAATGTAGGTACGAAGGGATTTTCAAAAAGGTCCGGTCAACTTTATTTTGCTCTCATTTTATAACGACTTGACATATTCAATCGATTTTTTCTACATAATCTCCCCCAACTCCCGTACACGTTTTCCACCTTTTTTCAAGAGCCGAAATGTAAGTAGAGAAGAATGCTGGGCCTCTATGTCCAAGCCATGAAATTACACTTTTTTAACATTTTCATCCGAATTATACTTCCTCCTACGCATGTAATTTTTTAGTTTTGGGAACAAAAAGTAGTCCGATGGAGCAAGGGTACGGTTGTACGGAGGGTGGCAAAGTTGAATGAACCCGACGTCCGTAGTTTCTGCTGTGCGACCTTCGAAGTGTGAGATGTGCATTATCCTGCAATTAGCAAATTCCGTCATCCCATTGGCTTTGATCACATTTCTTGATGTACGCTGATTTCAGCCTGGCAAAGATATCAGCATATTTTTGTCTCGTCAATGTAGAACCCTTATGGAAGAACTCGGTCTACAAAATTCCAAACCGGTCCCAAAAAACGATCATCAGAAGTTTAGCACTTGACGTTTTACGTATGGCCTTTAAAGGGGGTTGTGAACCAGCTGGGAGCCATTGTGATGACTGTCTTTTAGTCTCTGCCTGATAGGGATGAAGCTAACTTTCATCCCCAGTCACAACTTGCCCCAGAAAAGAATCTTTATCCTGTGAAAAGAGGTTGAGATTATCTCGGCTCGTTTGCACTTTAATTTCTTTTGTTGATGTGTGAGCAGTTTGGGAATCCACCTTGCATAGCGAAGAGATAGACCCAAAGTCAAATGTATAATTCTCCACACTGACATGACACTTATATTGACCTTTTCTGCTATTTCCCGCAACTGGAGTCGTCTGTCCTTTTCAACAACAACTTTCACTGTTGCTACATGTCTGTCGTCAGTCAAACTTAAAGGTCATCCTGGGTTTGTCTTGTTTTCTAGCGATGGGTCACCACTACGAAATCGCTTGCACCACTCAATAATAGTTGATCGCACTGGCAATGGATCAAAACCATCTTTTTGAAGCTCCTTTCTAATTAAGGGCAAAAAAAGGCTCTTCAAAAATGCAGTTTCATCTGCGCACGAATATCTTGCGTTGTAAAAAACATTCGCGTTTACGTTTCCAGCTCTAACTCTACAAAGCAAATGACTGCTACTACAAGCAACCCATCATTCAAAAGCCATAATCTTTATCTTTCAGAGGATATGCAGAACATTGTATTTAAGGAAGTCCTCTTTGAGATAATCGCTATCAAAGTTGACCGGACCTTTTTGAAAATCCCTTCGTACATATTATTTAATAAGAAGCAAATTCACAACTTGTCCAAAACAAAAGCTAAGCGTGATAATTGGCGTTGTTCTTTCAATAAAATTTGCAGCTCCCAAGTTAATTTTGAGAAGTGGAAATGACCTTACATATTTACTTAGGCGCCTTCCTTCATGAAGCTTTCACTTACTAAGCGCTAAAACTAACTTGGACTCCGTATTCACATCAGCAGACGATTAAACGACTACTACAAACCCCAACAACGTTTCTATTTAAAGGTTTCCGAACAGTAGAAAGAAACCCTTCCTCACTTCAACTCAAATAAATGAGTGCGTACAAAGAGACGACGAACGTGCACATTATTCTTAAAAGAATCGTATAAATGATCACGTCCTGTTGAATCCAGTTGTAGAGCTGGAGCAAAACTTGCATTTCCCTGTACCGATGTAGATTACCCATTCGAAATGCAAGTCTATTTGCATCCAAACATTTTTGAAAGCAGATGATGTATTGTTTAAAACAACATGCTTGAAGGTATGAAAACAATATCTGAAGTCGCTAATCATGTCCATCAGAAGACATATGGATACAGCAATTTGAAGAGTTAATTGGAGTAATGAAAACCAGGCCCAAAGTAAAGACGCCCGGTGCAAACATTCAGGAATGAAATTGTAACCGAATAATGCGGAAGTACAAGGTTGGCTCCATCACTTAACAGTGTAGAAAACTACCACAATTGCCATCCCTAAGGCTCCGCAAAGCTGTAGACATTTGATTCTGTATTTTTCCTTAGATTTTAAACTGTAATATTAATGTTTAATCTTCAAGTGCTTTTCAAACTCAAGAATCATATTGAATAACTGCACAATAAAAAGACGATTTACAAAACATATTGATTTATTCAGGGTAACTGCAAGAAAAATTTCTGCATACAGCGAACTTTCTAGTATTGTGAAAAGTTTCTCTTTCCCCCGGTTTTGGAAAATCTGGAGCCACAAATGGACATGACAATTAAAAAAATCACGAGTTTTCGTGATTGCCACGCAAGTTTCTTTTGGGAAGACAATTCCAGGTTTGGACAATTTTCATTTGTATTGAAGAGAAAGGGCGTTGTTCCAAAATTGAGCTTTAAATGAAATTTGAACCCTGAAGAAAATTTTCATGTGTAATCATTTTTATTATACGCTATGTAACTTCCTTACAAATTTGATCAATTTGATGGTTCTGAAAGCTACGATCAAACTTCGAAACTGACGGCTTCAGTAAAACAGTTAAAGTCATAGAACGAAAAATATTTTTTAAGCTGAAACTATCCAATTTTATTACTGGGTTGCTATTTAAATCCCAATAATAAATCCTTCAAGTAAATCAGTTAACACACGAATGTAACGAAATAGCAATTTATGATAAAAAGCTACACTCTATGCCTTACGCTTGAAAAAAGAAAAGGATATGATGATCTACGATGAAAGGGATGAGTATGAGTATTTACACAAAAGCCAAATATTGTGGTGGCACTATCAAAATACAATAGAAATTCACATCCCTAGAAATACATTCCTTTCCCAAACTGTTACATACTATAAACTTTGAGATGTTTTTAGCAACCGGGGATATCATATAGGAAAATATTTTCTTCTCTAATCGTAAGGTTATTTTTTAGCTAAGAGTTATCGGGTTTAGATGTATATATGTAACAGTGAGGGATGTAAGTATTGCAGTGAATAATATCCAACTACTTGCTTCTCATCTCATCAAGACATGTTTTACATCATAGAATGCACCAAAATATTTTGATGTTTTTTTTTTACAAATATTGGTGTTATTTAAAAGTATTGGTAGCACAATATTTGTTTTATTAATCTTTCCTGTTCCTATTTACACTTAAAACAACATTGTAAAAAATATTTCCAGCAACTCCAACTTGAACTTTCTACGCTTACATTTTCTGATAAATAGGGTCTAATTTCGAACCCTGTTGTTTCAGTAGCGCAGTCTGAGTCTGACAAACTACGTTCCAATTTCACAAGACTGCACTTCTGTTCTGAATATTCTGTAATATTACAAAAAACGAGTAACATATTGGAAAGCTATTCTATTTAGCAATTTTATTAACCAACTGAAAACTTCTTGTCGGCTTTGAATTAATTCTTACCAATATAGTTGCTCACGAATGTGTGAAAATCTTGCTCCGTTATAAAAGGTGCCTTACAAACACAGCAACCTTTTATATCCTTACATTTTCGATGAATTGTATGGGAACAATCTAACATAACCACATCTATTTCCTTTCCAATCATTTCATTACAACTAACGCAACTGTATACTGACTCTGTCTCTCTTACAGTGCGAATCTCTATCAAATCATAGTTATCCTTCTTACCATTTGGATATAATTCTGTGTATTTTTTTAAACCTCCAGAAGACTTCAGCAATATCCACTGATGTTCACGGCATCCTTCTTTCCTAAATCTGAAAAGAGCTTGCGCTGAGCTAACGAGAAAGTTGGTGGGCGTGAAGTAACTTTCACACGCCGAACACTCAAACTTATTCCTTTGTTTCTCCAAACGAATATCTCCATAACCCACTTGACAAAATGTTACCGGATTAGAAGACAAATTTGACTTGCACAATTTATTAGGACATATTCCATGTGGATTTAAACCTGCACCATAAGTCCTCCACTTGTGTTTACCACGAATGCCACTTTGTAACACAGGACGTTCGTTCAAATTAACCAATTCAAATTTAACCTCAGCACCTGGTAATCCTCCACCTCTTAATTTTAAAACCGCATGAAGAGTACTTTCAGCAACAACGTTGTAGTAGGAGAGTTTTAGATGGTCGTTTAGTTGCCTTCCGTTAAAAATTAGACGAATATCTAGTGTTGGTTTGTGGATGGTTTCGGAAATGGCCCTCTTCAAATCAACAACATAGCTGTTTGCCTGGATATTAAACGTTTTTGTTCCTACGGTCAATATTTCCACATAAACTTTCATTGGGTTCGTATTCATTACGGTGGGATGAGAATCTGAAATAAATTAAATGGCAATGCACCAATATATTGAGATTTAGGATTTAAGTGAAATAAACCAATGATTTTTAAGGGGCTAGTTTAAAAATTATCGGTTGTTACCATAATTGATGCATCCAGGAATGTTCAAGTTTATATACACAGATATTGGAAACTTCTCATTGCACAACATTGTGTTTAAATCAATACCTGAAAAGAATGATTTGTTCATGTATGCAATACGCCAATCAAAGGGAATGTCATTCAATTCATCCATCTGCAACTTTCCTAATATTTCACCGTTTCGTAGGCGTACTATAGTGTTGAAATCCATATTTTTTTTCAAGGATAGCAACTGTAACTGAATCATTCATAAAATCATTTTTAGGTGAGGACGACTTTTGGTCGGATTTTAAAAACTTAATGTAATTTATTTATAAAACTACTTGGTTTGTTTGTTCCTTTGAGTTCAGATCAGGAATGTTAATTGCTGACGGTGGCGGCTCTCCGTCCTGATTAGATATTTCATTCAGCAGATTTGCAGATTTTACTGTTGTTGGCAATGTATGGTGTTTAGGACAGCCTTCCTGTAATATCTTAACCGCACCAGTCTGCTTAGTGAACTCAAGAGCAGAGATAAGATTTTCGTAGGCATTCTTTCGTGTTTGTAAAATTCTATAAAGCTCAAAAACCTCTCCCATGTGACCGTCAGTGTAGCGTACTCGCTTCTGTAGCAGAAATTTTAGTTAATTTATTTACTTCTGGTCTTTAAATAAATATTATATTCATATAGTTTAAAAGTAATTAAGTTTGTTCCTTACTAAGCAATCGACATCGTTAGAACTCAGCAACTCATTTTCTAAAAGTTTTGCGATTAGGCTAGTATTGCAATCTGTTAGGGTTACCAAGTCGGCAATTTTGCTTTTTATGAGTTGACACTGCCACTTCTCCATTTTTTAAGGAAAATGGATTCCAACAGATGTGCGAGTAATTTAGGATTATACACGCACTCACGCACAGCACGATTCAGATAGTATCCCAGGTGAGTCAAAATGTGAAAATAGTTACAAAAGAGCTCCGATCAAGTAAAAATTGTGAGCTATATTATGATTGATTGATAATAGATATGAAAGTATGCCAAATTCACAACGCTTGATCCTCAATGCCTTTATTTCACTCATAATGTATGTTATCTGAAACCAAAATACAGTACCAGCATCATCCCGTCTACAATATTGATAAGAAAGATAAGGATGGCAAAACATCCAGAGCCAACAATTCGCAAGTGGACTCAGAGCAAAAACCCATCACTGAAATTAAAATTAATGTATGATGGAAGTTATTAGTAGTACTTCAAAGGAAAAGCAGTATTACGTACTGAACTTGACCATTTCTTTCCATAGTTTCATACAAAAAATGCAACAGGATGTTCTCATCACGACTGGAGCGATGATATATGACTTTAATTCATCAAGAGCAATGTTCGTGTAAGTAATGCATTACAATGAAGGCTAACCCAAGTGCATTTTTTGTTACATTTCATTGACTAGCATATATGCACAACTTTATCACAGAGCTTAGGGAACCTTCAGGTATTTTTTTTGGGATTGCGTTGTTGTGCGTATCATGTAAAAGCAGAGGCAAAGGCATGCTGTACGATGCTGATGTAAGCTTTAGTGTTACATTTTGTATACTTTTGGTGAATATCAAGCCAAGACCAAGTTGAGCAGAACATTATACTCACTGCGTAGCACGGGTTTATGCTGCCACACTATTTCATCAATTACTGGTTACTTTACTTTCTCTGACCGAACATGAATGCTCAGTATTTACTTTCTTTTAAAACCGTGCATACTGTATAGATTACAAGGTTACTAATAATTCATGTTTACAAAACAAGCTTCTCAGTGGCAACCATTTTTATATGATTTCCTTACTGCGCTTATTTTATCGCTCAAAATAATGACCTTGCATGATAAGCCATCGTCACATAATACATGTACAAAATATTTGTGTTCTATAGTATCCAATACATTTTTGCGGAGTTGATCAATATTAACAGACAGAAAAATAAATGGCATATACGGGACGTGGCATAATAAAATAATGATTAATATCTTAAAATGTAAAACAAAAAAGTAATGTATGTATAAATATATATTATAATAAATCATTCTTCCCTGTGTTTACTTTTCCGATTACAACATTGTGACAAAAACTTCCAATAACTTTCATTTGAAAGTGATGGGGTTAAACTCTCTGTTGAATTGGACGCAATTTCATATCCACTTCTTTTTGATGAGCCTCCGACTGATACACTTTGTTCCAATCTCACGAGTGTAGACTTGTGTAACATCTCATCTGCAAAATCATTTAAAAACCAATTGAGAGGTTGAATATTTACTAATTATTTTATGCTTTAATTACTGTTTAGTAAATACCGGCATTGAATCTCTTCTTACCTAAGTACCCGACACGCCAATAGATTCATATTTTAGTAGGATCACCTTCGTAAGATTCGTAACGGTTTCGGAAACAATGTCTACAGTTCTCCTGAAAGCTTCACGAATTCAATACGAAGGTGGCCAAAGCGTCAGTAAACATTAACATACATAGCACGGAATATCAGATTCGGTAGGCATTCGTGTAGAATTCGTATATTTGGAAGCAACGTTTTCGGTTTTGCTGAAAGCTTTACGAATTCAATACGAAGGTGGGCAACCGAATTCAATAAGTATACAAAATAATAATGCATAAATAACTCAACCACTCAATGTTGATTTCTTCATTCCCCAACAGTGGCGCGCTCAAATAAATGGGCATGTGAGTTGTGGCAATGCAGCAATTGGAACATCATTTTTATTTTGCAAATCCGTTTTGACATTTTAACTGCAGAAATGTTTAACTTAAGTGACAGTAAATCCTATTTAGACACAAAACAAAACGATAATTACTGTCCCACTCATCATTGCAACACAGCATCATTTTATTAGTTCTACCCGAGTGATTTGAAGTTACTATTGATGATATTAAGTGTGAAAAATACATGCGGTTAGTCCACTTCTGAATTTTATTTCAAATTAATCATACAAAATGACGATTTTTTAAATTAATTGGTCATGGTTTTAATAATAATTGTACTCTCATACAGGTTCAACAAAGAATGAGCGAAGGAAAATTTTACGCCGTTGTCGAGTTTCCTCAGGAGGGTAATGCAACTGCTGTGGTGTCTTCAACTTGGTTGACTGGGAATGATGATTTCTGTTACTGGCCCAGTGGTCCAAACTGTAACTTTTCGAAACTCGCTAAAGCTCATAGCGTTGTGAAGACTCGTTGGCATCGATTCCCGTGCAAAGTTTTAAAAACAGCAGGTAATTATTGCTTTTTGGATATAAATTAATCAACAAATTACACCGTCATTTATATATATGTGCGTATTTTTATAGATTCTTTTCAGAACGCCAAAGCAGCCTGCGCAAGGTCAGAGTACAAGACAAGTCTTGACACCACAGCAGTGGAAACTGACGGAGAAGTTATTAGAAGAAGGAAGATAAAAAAGAAGTCAGCTGTCAATCATACCAAGAGACCTACGCTGCAGCTGGCTCCACTGCCCCAAAGCGATACAAGCAGCTCATCAGTTTGTTCAGCAGTATCAGACATCAATGTGCCTAACTGCCATGCAGGGGGATTTTTAGCAGTTTCAAAAAATAGAACACCTGGGGTGGTTGAAGGTAAATAATAATAAATACTTGATCAAACAGATGGATGGACAACAGTATTAATATGATATCAAATTCAGAATCATAGTTTCTCTTAACGACTTGATTTTTTACCTTTCAAATAGAAAATAAACCAAACTCTCCACTCCATCAATCAGCTGTTCCATCTCTACAATCTGTAGCACCCAATCATACCCAAGTAACTCCAAAAACGTCTGCCCAGGAAGGTAAGTAGTTTTATTTGCTATATATATTTGTATATTTAAATAGTGATACGAACTTCTTGCATTTTACGTGAATACTTTTTGAAATACAGATACTCAATCACAATCTGCATCACTTGGGGCAGGGCTCCGAACGGCAACCACCCGAGCAACTGAAAACATCTTGACTACTCCAACCACAAGTGGACTTCACCACCTACATGGTTTATCAGATGCACAGGGTAAAGAATCATTACTTGATTTAATCTTATTATTTTTTAATAATAGGCCGTTAAAATAGTATTGCTTTGTGGTTTGTAACCCACTAACTATAGTTTGGACATTGACAGATAGATACAAATATTTAAAATATGATTAAATAATAATTACCTACTTATAGAAACTGTGAGGTCAACTAAGGGCGGAGAGACTGCAACCCATTGTGAAATCGACAAGGCCATCCAAAGTTGGCTCAAGACTGCGCCTGATCGTGAAGGAGGTAGTCAATATCAGAGACACAAAAAGAAAAAATGTTCCGAAGAAGACAAGGAAGAGGAACGTCATCAAGATCCGAACGTAGAAGACGCGCGGAGGAAGTGACAAAAGTGTTATCTAATCTTAGCGATACTACAGAACAAGTTGACAATAGTTTAGTTGGTGATGAAACAGCTGAGGTTATTTCAAGTAGTGTAGTATCAGATGATTTAATTAATTTGTCGTCTAGTTATTTAAATAGTGATAGCGATGAAGATATAAACTTTCATGGGGCGGCGTCATTGTGTGAAATATCTTTTAAGAAACAAATACGCGAATGGGCAGTCAAACACAATATAACACACGTAGCGTTGAAAGATTTATTAAATATTTGCGTGACTCGGTTTCCCGAAACCGAATTACCAAGAGATCCTAGATCCTAGATCTAGAACTTTGTTACAGACGCCAAGGAGTTTAGAATTGATTAAGATTAGTGGTGGTAGCTTTGTATATTTTAATTTAGTTAAATTACTTGTCTCAAGGGCAAAACTAGGTCTAAACTTTAGTAATGAAGCGCCAGCGTCAATCATTGTTGAGCTCGGCTCTGAAAGTATTTCTAAACTTCTTACACTTTCTGTTGGTGTAGATGGTATCCCGGTTGTAGGAAGTAACAATAAACAATTTTGGCCCGTATGAGGAGTATTAGACCAGTGTAAGCTGAAAGAACCATTCATGATTGGGTTATATTTTGGGGATAAAAAACCTCATAGTTTAGAATTTCTAACTAGCTTTGTAAAAGATTGTAGCGATTTGGAGCAGAACGGATTGGTGATTGAGGGAACAAAATATATATTTAGACTTTCAAAAGTGCTAGCGGATGCCCCTGCTAGAAGCTTCCTAAAGGCTGTCAAGAATCATAATAGCTATTTCGGTTGTGAACGTTGTAATCACGGAGGAGAGTGGTTAGGGAGAGTAGTTTATAATGATAGTCAACATATTTTAAGAACCAATGAATCTTTTAGAGCAAAGAGGGATCATAAACATCACAATGGTGATAGTATTTTCCTTGATTTAAAAATTGGGTTGGTCACGCAATTTCCGTTAGATTATCTCCATTTAGTTTGTCTTGGAGTTACACGCAAACTTCTGAGACAGTGGGTTAAAGGAAAACTACCTCACAAACTTCGCAATGCTGATTTACAAAATATATCTAAAAAATTGGCGGAGTTTAGATCACATTTTCCAAATGATTTTCAGCGTAAACCAAGATCACTGTTTGAAGTTGACCACTACAAAGGGACAGAATATCGATCATTTTTAGTTTACACAGGTGTGGCTGCACTTAAATCAAACTTAGCTAAACAAAAGTACCGACACTTTCTGCTTTTTCACTCAGCTAGTTATATTTTACTTTCAAAGTATAATAATATAATATGGTGGAATAACTTAGCAAAGAATTTACTATATAGATTTGTCAGTAAGTGTTCCAATTTGTACGGAAAGGAATTCCTTGTGTACAATGTACATTCATTAACTCATTTGGCTGATGATTGTTTGGAATTTGGTAGTTTGGATAATTGCAGTACCTTTCAATTTGAAAGTTACATGCAAGTAATAAAACGAATGGTAAGGTCAAATTCTCACTTTTTAGAACAGGTAGCAAAAAGAGTTTCGGAGATGGATTCTGTGGGTTTATCAAGTAACACCAGTATTACCAAAGGTAGTATTATTTCAAGTAGGAGAGGAAATAACTGTTTTATGACTAATACGAATAAGATAATACTAGTTAAAAAACAACTGGACGGGAGTTACTCAAATCGCTTCGAGTGTGTAGAGTATCTTGTAAAGTCAAAAGTAAAGGATTATCCATTTGATAGTACACTACTTGGAATTTACAATGTCCGCACTGTTTCATTGCCTTTCTGCTTAGTTTTAAACGATGAAGATGTAATATGTAAGTACGTTCATTTGCCGTTTAGGAATTCTTATATATGTATACCAATGTTACACACACTTTAATGTTATCAAATAAATGAAATAATAATTGTTGAAATAATTTTGCACATTTATTTTACAACCCATAAAAGCATGAAAACGGCTACTCATTTCCGAAATAAATTAGAAAGAAATATGATTCGGATTTGATGCGGAATGAATTCGTTACGAATTCACGCTTTCGGTATACCGATTCGGATTGGAAGCGGGGGGCGCATTCGTTCCGAAGGGAATTCAGTGGCCATTAAGGAAAGTCTCCCGAAACCTTTTTACGACCCTTTTCCGAATTCGGGACGAATTCAAAGGCGTGTCGGGTAGTTGCTAATAAATGAGCGAAAATCTTGCTCTGTTATGAACTTTGCCCTACAGACATAGCAACCTTTCCTATACTTACACTTTAAATGAACAGCATGTGAACAGTCATATATGAACAATTGTTTTTTCTTTTCAATCATTTTATCGCACCGTACGCACGTATAGACTGACTCAGTCTTTTTCACGGTTCTGATCTCAATTGCATCATATTTTATCTTCTTTCCGTTTGAATACAATTCTGTGTAACTGTTTAACCCTCCTGAAGACTTCAGTAGTATCTGCTGATTTTCCAGACAATCTTTTTTCCGAAAACGAAAAATAGCCCGTGCTGAGCTTACGAGAAAGTTGTTAGGCGTGAAGTAACTTTCACAAACGGGACACTCAAACTTATTTTGTTTTCTATTTAAACAAATGTCTCCATAGCCTACTTGACAAACTGTTACTGGATTAGTAGATTGCTTTGATTTGCATGACTGATTGGGGCATACGCCACAAACATTCAAACCCGCACTAAAACGTCGCCATCGATATTTTCCTGCAACTCCATGACGCTTCACTGGGCGTTCGTTTAAATTGACTGATTGCAAATCTCCTCCTCCTCGTAGTTTTGAAACGAGTTGTAAAGTAGCTTCTTGCGTAATTAAGTAGTCTGACAAGTATCGGTCGTTTTCTAGTTGCGTTCCGGCTAATAATAGACGCATTTCTTCAACCGCTATTCCCTCAGTTTTGTTAAGAGATCTCTTCAGTTCAATAACTCTGTTGTTTAATCCAACATTAAATGTTTTGGTTTTCCCATTAAACAACTTAACAAAAACTTGAAACCTCTTCAGATATATTGCACGGCGATAGGACTCTGCGATTACTCAAATAAGTTGTATATTTTAATGCAATAAGCAAGATGGTGACATACAATTAAGATACTAAAACTAATGTCTGTTACCGTAGTTCATGTACACAGGAAATTTCATATCCTGGCTTATATACACTGAGATTGGAAACTTGTCATTGCACAAAATCCAATCAAAATTCAAGACTCCATGAAGTGATTTATTTTTGTAAGTAATGCGCCAACCCAGAGGAATGTTGTAGAAATCACGTACTTTAAGTTGCAATTTTCCTAATATTTCACCGTTTCCTGTACGAACTAGGGTGTTGAAATCCATGCTGGTATCCGGGGAAAGTATCTGAATCATCAATAACACAATTTTAGGTCATTATTAGTATTATTAGGATTTTTGTTGGGCTTTAAAAAAGTACATATAAAGCAGAAAAATGTTTAGCAATAAAATATTTGCTACTATAATATTACTGGGGCATTTTGCTCCATTGAGTTCAACTCAAGTATGTTAGTTGTTGACGGCAGCGGCTCTTCATCCTGATCAGATACTTCATTCAATAGCTCAGCAGATTTTGAAGTTTTTTGCAATATATGGTGTTGAGAAAAACCTTTCTGTAAAATCTCGACTGCACCACTCTGATTAGTGAACTCAAGGGCAGAGATGAGTTTTTCATATGCATTTTTCCGGGATTGTAAAAGTTCATAAAGCTCAAAAACCTCTCTAATGTGACCTTCAGTGGATCGCACTCGCTTCTGTGACAAAAATGTTACATATTATTTCTTACTCCTATGTTTTTATTAAAATATTTACAATGTTTTTCACTTACTAGACAATCTACATCGTTAGAACTCAGCAACTTACTTTCCGAAAGTTTTGCGATTAGGATAGTATTGCAATTCGTTAGTTGGATCAGGGCGGTAATATTGCTCCTTATGTGTTGACACTGCCACTGCTCCATTTTAAAGAAAATACATTCAAACAAATTTTTGAGTAATTTTGGGATCCTACACACTACACGCACAGCCCGTTTCTGATTTTAGATAGTACTCCCAGTAAATAAAAATGTGAAAATCCTAACAAATAACAAAAGAGCTCAGGTCAAGTAAGAAATATGGAGGTCGAGGCTATCGACTGATAATAGTTATGAAACTATGCACAAACGTGTCCATTCCGTGAAGAGAGTTGGAAACACTCATCAACTTTACAGTTTATATACAACAAAAAGTATACAGCAAACTCAACATTTTTTGATGCGAAATGTTTTTGTGTATTCCGAAACCAGATCAGTCAGTACAATAAAGATATGAATATGAGAGATACAGATAAGAATTATTAAACATCAAGTAAATGCAAACAATTTGCAAATGGATTCAAGGAACAAGCATTACCGAAAGGCATTGCTACATCGCTAACTTGTAATTGCATTGCCTTTGAGTTGAGTACGAAGTAAAGGATTCAAAGCCACATAAAATGACACCGTGCGAACAGTTACGCTACCAATGTACAACGTAAATGAATTGATTCGCATGTAATAAATGTATAAATAATGTTAAATGTGAAACTAAAGCTGACTATGAGTGTATTACATTACTATTTGGATAGATAGCAAGATAATGATGACGGGGGTCATTGATACTTCAAAATAAAAAGCATTCTTATGGATTAAACTTAACAAGGAATGAAAAGTATCCAAACCACCAATACTGGGCTTCATTGTAAAAGAAAGTAAAGACCGATAATTATTTGCTTGGACCCTCTGCCGATTGAAAACAAAAATTTTACTTTCATAAATCCTAAGTTGATTTTTTTAAAACTGGTAATATAAGATCATATAAGTATTATATCTTTTGCTAAGGTTTAAATTTGGAATAAATCAATAGTGGCATTGAACGCAATTTGTTTGAGTAGTCATTTAATATTTAACAAGTCAATATAATAAACGAAACAAAGGTGCATTTGTGAACCACCTTGCAGGTACAGTGAGTAAACTCATATCCATATTTAAGAAACTGGCGCATATTTAACAAACGGCGAACAACCTTGTACAAATGACATGCAATCGCAAGTAGTAGTCAAAAGTATAAGATTCTATTAACTAATACTCACGTAGAAATTTCACAGAATTATATCCAGGCAAAATAGATACAAAAACAGGAAATGCTTATTTAAAGTAGGTTTCAAGAAAGGGATTAAAAAAAAGTGGGCGATATAATATGCCTATTAATATGCTCAAGTAAAAACCCGATAAAGGTAAACTAATAATTTGTAAATAAAAATCTGCCAGACTAACATTTTACGTAATACAGGTTGAAAAAAGAGGCTGGATTACTAAAACGTTTAGCTATTACTTAATTGCCTTAGCAGAGTATTTGTGAGTAATATACAAGCTCATAGAAACTTCCATTTAATATGCATGCATATCAAACACGATGACGTTGGTTTATCTTCAAGATTAATTTTCTCTCAGCTAAGAATGATATGGCCCTATTGTCATATCAGCATGAACTACCTACTCCTACTCAGCTATAAAAAAAAATTTTCTGTTACAGACAACAACAAAAATGGATTTTGAATATTCTGTGGTATTATTTCAGTTACAAACATCCTTCGAATTCAGTAAATACAAATTACGTTTTCTAAAATAAGTTACATTATTTACATTGTTGTATAATTACATATTATAGAATTGTAGCAACGAAAATTATGTGAGAAGTAACACTACACAATGAATCAATTGCACAATAGAAAACCATAGAATTTGATTTCCGTCTGTCTGGCTAACAATACATACTTTGTGAAGAGTATGATCACATATTATCGAACAAAACAGCATTTAACAAGGACTCGTTGCCGTTAATAACCTTAGTATTGCCGGCTACTACATACATACGTACAAAATACAGATAACATGTAGTGCAAACAAAAAATCAGTAATCTACACTACTTTGTCAGTTTAACATTTTAACAAAAACGAATTTGCACGTCACGTTTTTCAGTACTCAAAACGTATTCAATCATCCCCCTACTACTTCGGTCCGGAAAGATTTTTACAATTAGTTGTTGAAGCTCACGCCACCTAAAACATAATAAAGAGAATCCTTATTAATTTCGGGCAAAATTAGTGTATTCCAAATTGCAACTAAAATTAGCAAAATAGACCAGATGAGAAACTATACCAATCGTAGGGGTCAGCCATGATGATGTAATAATTGGGCTTCTGTTAAGTGGTGACAGGTTATCGAAAGTTGTGGCTTACAAAAAACGGGATCATTAGCCGATGAGAGAAGTAATCTCCTGTTTCCTGAAACAAATAATATGAAATTGTTATTTAAATCACCGTCAAAATTATACATATATGTATGTACACCATCAGTCTTTTAAAATATAAACGAATGTAAACATTTAAATTTCATCAGAAAGATCATGTTTATTGATACGCGTTACCAGTTGTACACAAAACCCAGAGGAGAACGTTCTGAAGATGATATTTCAGATCATAATAAATAAATATAAATACAACCATTCTTATATTTTTTTCGTTTACGTACTTTGGTTTCCATGTCAGTGATGGCGTTCAATTTTCCACTTCCACTTGCCATTAGTTTTTTTCTTTATCACAATTTCCCTATTAAAGGACCGCCACAATTAATCACTATCGTAGCAAGACAATTATGTACATTCAATCTAGGCATTAACGTCTTTTAAGGTAATTTTTATCTTAACTTACGTTGCATATGGAATACGTGGTAGCGGTGCATTTGTAATCATCCATTACGCATAAAATGTTGACAACAGATTCGCATGGTTATCGCTAATGAAGGTGCAGACGTAATCTTGTAAACGGTTGGAATTTAAAGTCGAAACCAGGCAGTTTGTGGAACCTAAAATGAAACAAACAAACACACCCATGTTTAAATTATAATTATCATTATATTCTCAATCATTCTAACAATAATTGCAATACAATTGCTCGTAGCAAGGAAATTCATTTATGTATCTACCTGAATCCATATTATTCAAAACACTTGAGGCTCATCCAAGGTTACCTTTCATTCTTTCCTTTTTCCCAGAGCTCAAGCTTATCTACAAAATGGGAAATGGAATAAGTTTGTATCAATTAATCGCGGCACCAACACACAACTTTTAGAACAATTTTTAACAATGTTAACTTACATTTCACACGGCACCATTTCTTAGTAATCATCACTCTCTGGTCATCTATTACACATCAGTGAAAGCTCAAGTTTAACCTTGTAAAAGGTTGAAATTTGACGCTGACACCTCACTAGCCAGTCGGTTGGATTTACTTTCACCATCCTTACAAAAATAAATAATAAATTACACTAATGGGATAATTGTTTCAATACTTAAATTATTATCACCGTCATAATCATTTAACTTCTCATATTCATGCAATGGTATTTGCTCTCTTGTAGTTAACTTACTTATCTCTCCTCCTATTATTCAGCCTTTTCAATGCTTGAGCACCACCTTCACTACCGAAACTCCGTGTAAGACGAAATGCAAACAATTATGCTCCTCAGTATCTAAACTTACAAAACCAAAATCCCAATCAATGAATAAGTTATAAATTGCAGTGAATGAAACATACAATATAACGGAATTTTTCTTTTCGTGTTTGGTATTCAAATGATTTTAATAGTCCAACGACTTATTAATTAAAATTATGTAGCATGAACATTACCTTTAATTTTTATTTAAGTAACAGAAGAGCAACAAGTGAAAACCAAAACAAAGTGGAAGTAATGTAATGATATGCAGGCATGACAATTGTGTAGCGCAACATTCTCATCGGCAGCAGTATTACTAAGACGGCAATATGATTTTCCATGTCTATGGATTTTAAGTATAATTTGTGTGTTATATACTCCCCACCGTAGAGTTGCTAATAAGGCAATCTTCTGGCTCTGGGTTTTAAGAAAGCAGCTCAAATCTTGCCGTACTCTTTGGTTCATGTCTCACAGGGTTTAGTTGCTCATGTGTCGTACATTGTACACTCTTTTTGGTGCTGCTGTGTACCTTTGCCTTAGACAAACAAAGACAAAGAGAAGCTCTACGATGCTGCGATATGAGCTGAGTTTTGATACCACTAACAAAGTATATATATACTTCACTGTAGGATAATATACCGAATGTACTATTCCAGTAGCAGGCCGACTTTCAGCCTACACAAAATTATCACCACTTCTGCACACTTAAGACATCTCCATACCGCTGCTATCCTTGCATGATCATGCATTTTATTTTCAGCAAGATGGAAATTACAATTCATCATTTAATTTTGTAACCACGTACTCCACATATAGCTTTGAAAAAAATCCGTTTATAAAGCTACTGTCGTCTACCAAGCTTTCTTTTGAATTCTTAGTTTTAATTAATTCAAGTAAACCATATAAAATTCGTTATGTATGTCCTCATGCTTTTAATACACACACACTAGCGTATGAAGGTGAAGGTGTATGTAGCGATTATATTCAAAGCCAAGCGAACCACTGTCAAGCGAAATTCCTTGACTTGGACTCTAAAACATCCAAGAAGAAGCTGATCTTTCAGTACACTTCAGTACATGCATATAGTGCTCTCATTTATATGAAGACTTTTTATGCATAGACAAGACGTGTTGGGCATGCATCTTATGTGTGCAATTCCTTAACCAAATCCTTAAAAACGTTCTTTTAAGAACGGACTGCTTCTGGCTTATTGGCTTGCGTAGATAATACTTTATATTTTTATATTCCTTTCGCAATGGTGGAAACACGCAAAACGCCAGAGAAGCGATAAGAGTGTGAACTTCACACTGTGAAGTGAGTACTAAATTACTAAATGACAGACAGCCAACAGTGAAACATTTTTCTGGTTGGTGTTTTTAGACAAGCCGGAAATGTAAGAATTTCGGTTTACTGATGACTGGTCATTGGTATCAAGTTAAGTAGCGTATTTCGATTTCGTTGAACATCAAAGTACTAAATAATCAGAAACGATTAGGTTTTCCGTCGATTTGGGAAGGTCGTGGTTATTGATTTGATTCTGGTTTGCCGTTTGTAAAATCCAGTTTGAATTTTGTTTCACATTGGTGGAAGAAGGAGATGAAGTTTACTACTTTAGAAGTTTTTTAGTTGAAAAATGTGAAAGTTGAGCATTGAGGTGAGATAGGATTTTTAAATTGAGTCCTGTTTCAGTTTTATCAAAAATCAATCAAATAAAAAAGGAGTTGCAGTTGTCTAAGTGCTATCCGTCACCCGTTGCTTGAATCTAAACCGTTTGGTTAATCTAAGATCTAATAAGTTGTTTTTAATATTTTAAATCGGTTAAGTTGACCATACGCGGGTTCAGGCTATTGTAAATCAACCGCGGACGAATATAGATTTAAGCGGAAATCTAAAGGCGTAACGGATCCGAGGGAACCTTTTGCTAGGACTTCTGAACAAGAGTTCAGTTGGAAGGGGTGGCGGTTAAACAGGCCAAAACGATAGATTTAAATGTGTCAACAGATATGCGAGCAGACCCGTGCGAAAAAAGTCTAGATCCCAGGCTTCAAAGACGGTATCGTAAAGAAAAGGGGAAGCTAGTGCTGCTACAGTATCCAACAATGTTAATGCTGCGGATGATGATGATTGGGATAAGCTGACGACAACAAATTCATTTGATGTAGTTGGTGCATCAAAGTCCATGCATATTTCAACAAAGGGACCTGACCTCAAAACATTTACAAATGAGTGGAACAATAGGTGAAAGTTAAATGAAAGGGGCTAATCAATCTTCCATTACTGAGGACGATTGGGGTAATACGGAATCGCAGACGGCCCCAAATAACAAAAAGTTTGCACTTACAACTAAAGATTCTGTTGACTGGGACAACTCACCTAGTATGCTTTCGGCACAGGTTCAGGATGATGCTATACCAGCGTCTACTAATTATCGTATTCCAAAAAAACTTCAAATATACAAGGTTCTATGCAGTATTAATCACCGCTTCAATATGAGGATCCAGCAAAAACTCAGCATGTCCATACCCTAACTATAAAGGCTCCCAATGGCAGAGGTGCATGGTGCATCTTCCCAGAGGTAAATGTTCTCATTCCAATACATTTCGTAACTCAGCTCCACAAAACAAAGCATCAGGCAACTTGGATGCATGCAGATGGGCATAACTTTAGCTAGAAATCATCCAGTTTCAGTGGGACGAGAGCAATCTTGTTATAATGGGGCCAGTACGTAATTATTATGCATCACAATCATTATTTTGATGCGAGCCATAGACTATGCATTCCTCCCACATGTTGTTGTCAATTGTTTATTGTCTTCTAATTTACACATCCCATTATATTTGTGTGCATCATCGGAAAAGTGATCATCATGCTGAGGTGCAGTGCCATGAAAATGCTTTAAAAACTATCGCGATTTGTAAGATTCGTTGCTCTGCAAAGGATTTCATTTTTCAAAGTGCAAACTGTCTTCATGATTTAAAATAAAAAGTACACAGAGCCTTGACCACTTAATTCACAGCTATATCATCTACTATAAAGCTGGCGATTTAAATGTATTGTTTCTTCATAACTTGCTTCCGAGACAGCAAAGTATGTATGGTACGAAAATGAGAGATTTTATACGCTGCAATAATGGAATTTTGATGACTTGCACACCATATGGTAGAACAAAACAAATCATCCCACTACCTTGATTCTAGTTGACAGCAGTCGTAGCTGGCAATAAACCTACACATATAGGAAGAAAATATAAAAGATATGCGTAGGAAACAAACAATGGCTAAATTACCATACTAATTCACTCATTCCTCATTCACAGCCATTCCCACCAGAAGAAAGCCTACGTATATACAATACAGTACGCGATGCGATGGGTCTCAAACGTAATATTATGCAATGTGTATATGCATGACATAAAAGTCTTGCATCTCAATATTTGGCTCTGGCTGTTGATACCAAAAAGATTTGTGAATATCTACACAAGAAACGTCAAACGTAGCTGGAAGTTACTCTCATGCTCAACAAGCCGGTTACTTTATAAGCAAGCAAAGCTGTGCGTGCTGCTCATATTCATTACATTACATTATATCGCTTTTCTAGAAGTCATAATATTCAAGAAGGATACATTGATGATAATTTTTGTGGCAAGGTATAGTCAAAGTCAACTGGACGGTTGTAAAAGCAGCAAAAAAATCATTTCATTGAACTTCAACTCGCTCACTCATTGTCAGTTACCTTTTGCTTGTGGTTGTGGTTGGGCACGTTGAGCATTATCATCATCTGCAGCAGCAAGACGACTCGGATCTTTCAGTAAGGTGGTTTTAGTACTCAGGTTAGATAAAGTAAATATATATAACTATGCAGCTTATTGCAAATTATCTCTTCATTCTTTTGAGTTCTGTATAATAATTGTCATATATTATGTTCATCTTTTGCAAGAGAACAATTTTTTGTAGCATTTTGTGCCGCTAAACAATTTGTGTTCATATGATATAGTTTGTGTGCAACCAAAACTGTCATCATCCGTCTAAATTAAAATAAATTTCATTGCACTGTTGGTGAAGTTTGAGTTATAGATGCAAATATATTATACTTATGTACATCCGAGTAAAATTGTTACATACAGTTGGAATTTACATTCAGCATCCTTTTTAGAAATGAATGAATCGTGGATCAAAAACTAAAAATCTTTCAAGTTTGATATATTATGCAAGTGAGGATCGTCTGTTATGAAAATTAATTTAGGCAGGAAAGTATTTGCCACTAGCAAGCTTACAAAATCTTATAGGCACACACATAGGTGGTTTGGTTTTTATACTCTTTTCTCCATAGGTAGGTATATATATGTACTCCCACATAAATACTTGTCATCACACGTCAACCTTATCATCTTCATAAACTTATCGTTAGTGACTTACAACATCCATATGTACTTATTATTTCATGAGTTGATCCTTGCCATACGTTAAATCTAAACCACATGTTTTAATATAATATGTATCTTTATCAAATTGAAGTCAAAAGTCAAAATAATATTTTAGAATGTAAACCCACCAGCTCACCATTAAAACATTCGTTGACATTTGAAAGCTACTTTTCTAATAGTCGCTATCCTCTTCCCAAAGCGATTATATTCCAAAATCATTGCATGCTAGAAGCTCTGGCATGCAATGATTTTTAATCCAAATATTGGTATGGTATTGAACTTTGATAGGAGATATGCTGTACAAATAATGTATTTGAGTTCATGGGGTATTTCATAATCTTTTTTAACACATTCTGTTCTCACATGTGGTTTGGTTTGGTGGTGTGTTGTTATGTGATGTTGGATTTGGATGGGATCTCGTGTAAAAGCCAACTCGAGGCGAATATTTTCTTCTTTCATGATTGCATTGAAAAGGAATCTCTATATAAAAACCTGTTCCGTCAAGCATTCATTTCATTCTGTCCATAAAAGGAAGCAGGAGAGAGTAACGAATAAAACGAGAAACTCATTCCGTTCTGCTACGCTATATCATGTAACTCTTCCTTCACGTTTTATATCTGGTTCATTCCAGTATTTCCTAAATACCTACATACACACTTTATATACCTACTCAACTTACATTGCATTGACTCATCCAAATCAAATCTTTGCATACCTGCCGTGATTTTGCATGAAAAGTATAAAAAAAATAGGAGGGAGAACAACATCAGTTGAGATTCTTGTTGAAATTGGAATTCATGCCATTAATTTCCACCTGCTAATTTTTTACTCAAGGAGATTCTTTAGAAATTCTTAAAATCTGAAGGGATTTATTTATTTTGTGTTTTAAATTTAGGAATCTATTTTGACTGAAAAATACCAAGGTCAACCCCATAAAACGGGACTGATAGATCATGGCTGAAAGCAGAATCCTTATTCAAGGAGGGCAGATTGTCAACGCTGATGGGATTTCAGATGGGGATATCTTTATTGAAGGTGGTGTCATTAGGTAATTATGTTTTGTATGAAAAAATCCAACCGCTAAGAATGGTATTAGAACACTTTTTAAAAGGATTTTTTATGTATTCAACAGGGAAATTGGTTGGAATATAAGTGTTCCCAATGGAACTCGAGTAATTGATGCGAGTGGTAAATTAATAATGCCGGGTGGGATTGATCCCCATACCCACTTGCAACTCCCATTCATGGGAACCCAGAGTGTTGATGATTTCTACACTGGAACAAAGGCTGCCCTTGCCGGTGGAACGACAATGATTAGTAAGGAAAATTACTTAAAATATAATGCAAGTTCCTAAGTCGTGTTAAATTCTATTTATTTAAAGTGATTTATTTCTCTTTTTTATAGTTGACTTTGTCATCCCACAAAAGGGGAAATCTCTTATCGAAGCTTATCACAAGTGGAAAAGCTGGGCAGATGGTCATGTATGTTGTGACTATTCTTTTCATGTTGCTGTAACGTGGTGGTCCGAGCAAGTAAAAGCAGAAATGGAAACATTAGTGAGGGACTATGGTGTCAACTCCTTCAAAATGTTTATGGCTTACAAGGACGTGTTTATGGTCAGAGATGATGAGCTCTACGAGATTTTTGAGCATTGCAAGAAAATTGGAGCAATAGCTCAGGTTCATGCTGAGAACGGGGATATAATTGCTGAGGTAAGGATGATGATGATGATGATGATAAAATCATAATAAATATAAATTATGAAAAAATCATGAGTTTTTTAAAAATTTGCAGAATGCGAAAAAAATAATATCTGTGGGCATCACAGGTCCCGAAGGTCATGAAATGTCTCGCCCCGAAGATGTTGAAGCAGAAGCTACTCACCGAGCTTGTGTTCTCGCCAGCCAAGTAAATTGTCCTCTTTACGTAGTCCACGTTATGAGCAAGAGCGCCGCAGATGTTATCCGAGACAAGCGTCAGCAAGGAGTAGTAGTTTTTGGAGAGCCAATAGCTGCTTCCCTCGCAACGGATGGAACTCACTACTGGAATGAGTCTTGGCGTCACGCTGCCGCCCACATTTTGAGCCCTCCACTTCGTCCCGACCCATCTACACCTGGATATTTAATGGATCTCCTCGCCAGGGATGATTTGCAGCTAACTGCGACAGACAACTGCACTTTCACCCATGACCAAAAGAAAATAGGTTGTCATGACTTCCGGGATATTCCAAATGGCGTCAATGGATTGGAAGATCGCATGTCTTTGGTGTGGGACAAAGGCGTCCAATCAGGGAAAATGGATCCATGTCGGTTTGTGGAGGTTACTAGCACAACAGCTGCAAAAATATTTAATTTGTATCCCAAGAAAGGGGCAGTTGCTATTGGATCGGATGCTGACCTGGTCATTTGGGATGCGGGGAAAACCCGCACGATTTCTGCAGAGACACATCACCATGCTACAGATAATAATATTTTTGAGGGAATGACTTGCTATGGAGTAGCTCAGTATGTGCTTTGTAAAGGACAAGTTTGTGTTGATGATGGAGAGGTGAAGGTTTCCAAGGGATTGGGGAGATTTGTTGGTCGCCAGCCGTATACTCCATATGTTTATAATCCAATCAAGAAAAGAGATATTGTAATAATATACATATATGTAACTATAATCATAATAATTTATCTTGTGTATTTTTATTCGAGTGACAAAGTTTTCTGTTTTTTTAGGCAAAGCAGAATCACTTGAAGCCAGTCCAGCGCTCCGGCTTTGATGGGGAGATGGTCAGCCAAGCCCAAGACAATGGTCAAGGTTTTATTGAAGAAGTAGTCTATAATCAAACTGGTGTCGGTGGTAGTAACGATTATGTACAAGAACGCGTTGAAAGTAAGTCGAAAACGATTGTAATTATTTTTTCGTCATACTTTACTCGGAGTAGTTCCGAATCAAAATACTTTACTGTAGGAGTTGGCATTATGATTGATAATATATATTATTTTTACTTATTTTTTCGATGTAGGTAATGTTGACTACAATAGAGATACTAGGTCTGAATCCACCCCGGGTAAACGTCCATCTGTAAAACTTCATGCTCCACCAGGTGGACATTCCTCCGGGTTTTGGTAATTGGTCACCATGATGAATTTTGTTTTGCAATAAAAACAAAGTTTGCAATGAAAGTTGTATCCATTCCATTGAAATAATATGTTATTATAGCTTACAAAAATTTATAATGTTACAAAAATAAAGTAGAATTCATAACATAAACTTTGTTTTGAGTTGATATGATACTATAGTATTCCCTTAATTAGCTAGGTATTGATTTCTCGGTTTTTTAAATTTGTGCTTCATATTTCTATCCAAATATCATTAAAAATAAAACCGTAAGTGTACGAAGATACACAAGCAATGAAATTGGAATTTGCGAGTGAAACTACCTTGATTTAACATGAAAAATAACCTTCAGATACTGACTTTCAACTGAATCGATTGATTTTTTAAATTTTCGCGCGAAAACTTTCGAACTTTGCATTGAATTTAAAATCTAATATTGTCAGTTAATTCACCATGAAAAATAACCTTTAGATACTGATTTTCAATTAAATCGATTGATTTTTTGAATTTTCGCGCGAAAACTTTCGAACTTTGCATTGAATTTAAAATCTAATATAACCACTGGATTCGCCATGAAAAATAACCTTTAGATACTGACTTTCAATTAAATCGATTGATTTTTTAAATTTTCGCGCGAAAACTTTCGAACTTTGCGTTGAATTTAAAATCTAATATTGTTAGTTAATTCAACATGAAAAATAACCTTTAGATACTGACTTTCAATTAAATCGATTGTTTTTTTAATTTTCGCGCGAAAACTTTCGAAATTTAATTTGAATTTAAAATCTAATACAACCACTTGATTCACCATTAAAAATAACCTTTAGATGCTGAGTTTCAACTAAATCGATTGATTTTTTGAATTTCGCGCGTGATGACATGACATGACACTTACGCTCTACGCCCTACAAGCCCCCCAAAATGACAAAATTGACAACCTTAAGAAGCAATTTAATTGCTTAATAAAAACGATGACGGACAATACAATGGTACCAAACTCAGAATGGTCTTTATTTTTAAACTTCAAGGACAAGTAACGATTATACATCCATGAGAATTGTACAAATATTGCAATTCAAACGCAACCAAAAGTCATGAAATCATTTGGTCATGATTTGTTAAAAGTTACTCACTGGGTTCTCAATATCTTTGTGTGTCTATTTTTTGATTAGATGTGATTTTATGTGCCAATGTCATATATTTTTAAATTTAAATTTTCCTGCTTTGCTTCGTAATTTTTTAATAATTTTAATTTTAAAGACAAAACCAACTCAACCTGAAAAGTGACTTACTCTTAATGCAATTTGGATTATTGTTATCAGCAGATATTCGTGCCACAGTGAGTAACTAAACTAATCATAACAAAAATGATGTTAGAGACGTTTCTAAATCCATTATTTTAAACTTTTAAGGGTATTATAAACGACGATCACAGTAGGCTAGCGGGGACTTGTTCTCTTTGGTTAATTTTTTTTATTTTTCAAGTATTGGAATTAAAACTCGACACTACAAAACATCCTCCATCAAGGCACACTTGAAAAGCACTAAATAGGGTAAATATTGCCTGGGTTGGTAAATACGTTTAATTTTATTAAATACCTTACACCTTGGCAAACAATTTACAATATTTTTGTGTTTCACTATGAAGGTTTATTTCATACAATACACCAATAGAATGTACATCCTCATATACAAGACATTAAACTTATATATGCCCATACAAAATCCTGCGAACTTTGTTTCCTGAACTACTACAACACTACTACATTTATGTTATGAAAACTACAAAAAAATATGCTTTGGACAGAAGAGCAATTTTTTTAAAACTACACCAAAACCATAGTAGTTAGGGAAATAAGGTCCGTAGATGATTTTGTATGGATACCAAAAAAGTCTGTATATCCAATCTAACTATTAGTTTTATATCTATGGTTATTTGATGTTATGAAGACGTATTAATGCATGTGATTTTGGTGCTTGGCAACCAATTGACAGTAGTTTTGAATTTTGCTGACTGAACTGCAAAATTTACTTGTCTTGAAATAGCAAGAATTCATTCAATTTTTTAACAGAACCTAAGGCTCATTTTATATAAGATATAATGTGCTTACAAGAGCGAGCTCAGCCGATGTTTGAGCTTTGCGTAACATGTATGTATGTATAGATTATTCAGTGCCCAGTCGAATGCATAGTCAAAAGTCAGGCTAATGAGCGTGAGCGTAATATCACTTGCTTAGCACTCCGACATAGAATAGAAACGCAACTCGACCTGCATCATCATATTGTATTTACAATTAATGGAACAATGATGTACGGAGCTGAAGTGTATGCTGAATGAATTTATATAGTATGAATTAAGCGATCTGACTGATGAACATATTACCCTTGTTAATGACATGTATCCAGAGAAGAGTATTTTATGATAAAACGCTTGCAAAGATAAGATAACGAACTGGACATGGGCTTTTTATGATCGAAAGCAGACTGGTTGGAATTTATCAAGAATGCTTTCTAGATAGAACCGATTAATTTTACATATGCATATACTTGAGTTCAAAAGTGTGGAGGCGCAAGCAGGGAGACAAATTTAATAATTATGACAATGATTGTATTATATTGAATTCGTTATTTCAAAGGCGCATTTTATTAATCCACAAACCAGTTTAATTACGGTTTGAAATTCACACATTCTTGAACCTCGGCTAAGTTTGAAATACACAATGGAGGAGTGTGAGAAAGAAGTAATCGTTAAGAACTTGGATAAACTTGTTAATGACACAATTTGTAACCCTCCGTTATTGGCTTCGTTGCGAGCGGCTGGGGTCCTTGGTGACAATGATGTTGACGTGCTGGTAAGTACATATTATACAGTATTTTAGCCCGTCAGCATATATGATTAACAAGAGTATCTTCAACAGAACGGGCTCGAAAACAACCGGAGTAAGCAAGCGATGCAGCTTTACTCAATCGTTCAGAAGCGACAAGACGCTTTTGAATCACTTCTTAAAGGACTCAAGCAAACGAACCAGTCTGGAGTGGTAACAATTCTATCGGGCGTACAGAGATGGCAAGATATTGATAACACATCAATCAGTTATGACGTGAACAATGTGTTGGGAAAAGGAAGCTATGGAACTGTAGTGTACAAAGGGAAATTCGGGAATAGAGACGTTGCTGTGAAGAAGGTTCATCTTGACATGTTCGGTGGGGATCACGCTTTGCATGAGGTCAACGTTTTGAAAGATTGTGACGTGCATGAAAATGTTGTGAGGTACTTTGGGCTGAAGCAGACTGGGGACTTTATTCTCATTGCGTTGGAGCTATGCGAAATGTCCTTGAGAGAATGGGTTGAATGTAAATTTGGTGACATACCAGGATTAGAAACGAACGAGCTGCTACATATTGAGGTACTCAGGCAAGTAACTGTCGGGTTGGAGTGGCTCCACTCACAGAAAATTGTGCACAGGGACCTCAAGCCCGAAAATGTGCTAATAATGCAGCAATTGAAACGTGTGAAACTATCGGACTTTGGACTTAGCAGACGCATACTGGATGGTGTCAGCTTTGCCTTAGCTTCAAATGTCGGGGGTACAGCAGGCTGGATAGCTCCGGAGATACTCGCGCATGTTGAACAGGGAAACCAAACAAAATGCAAATTTGTAAGTTATCTAAATTCGCTTGAATATTCACATTGCTTGTATTTGTGTGAACGATAAAATTTACTTTTTAATAGACCTTCGCGTCGGATGTATTCGCTCTTGGCTGCGTCTACTACTACGTTTTGACGGACGGGAAGTTTGCGTTTGGCGATGCAGTCAGATGCCAAGGCAACATTTTAGATGGGAAATCTATGATTAACGCTTCTGAGATTAAGCACGGCTGCATGCAAAACCTTTTATTTATTAAACTTATGATTTCAAAGGAACCAAAGTCAAGGCTCAACTGTTCCAAATTACTTAAACTTCCATTGTTTTGGTCAAATATTCGCCGTGTCAGGTTTCTTGATGACAGTAAGGAGCGTATAGGTGTGTTTGAAGAAATTAAACGTTTCAGCACACAAGATCCTTGCAACTTTGATCACAGGGAAGAAATAAGCGTGCTGAGAATGATTGGGTGCCATGAGAACCAAGGAATTAAATGTGTCCTTCCATTTGCTTACCTTCATTGGAATGGAAACGAGTTAGATTCAATGACAAACTCAAACAGCTTAGCTGCTGAGCTTCCTCCTAAATTGACTTTAAAGGAAACTGCTCATTCTGCATCAAAATCACCACCCCTTCCATCCATGTATCCAAAACCTGAACGTTTCAAAAAAGAAGAGCACAAAGTTGTGGTAGCTACGTCCGGGATTTCTACCTTCACTAGTGTCAAGAACGAGAACGTCGCTTCCATATCATCAGCACCTATCAGTAACTTAATCCAACCTTTCAACAAGAAACCTGCCCTGTCTATTCAACCAAATAAAATTACACTAGGGAAAAATCTCACTGAGAATGGGGCTAAAAGTACTGGCCATAATGAGTCATCCAAATCAAGACAGGCAAAAGTCGACCGATTACTAAATGATTTGAAAGGAAAGAAAGCAGGACTATTAAAGCTTATCAAGGGAGAAGATTTAGACACAATTAATTGAGTTTTGGAGAAACGCAAGAAAATCAGCGGGGATGAAAAAGAAGAATTGTTGATATTTGCTGTTGCACACAGGGAGTATGAGCTTGTGGAGTATCTGATTCACGAGCAAGGGTTCGGGAGTTTGCTCACTAAACCGGTGTTCAAGGATACTCTCATACATGAATGCATGAAGGATATCCATAAAATTGATGATAAAAGATTTAAAGAGAAGTGCAAGATTCTTGGGCTCCTCTTTACCAAAAACCCACTGTTAATTGAGTCCAAAAGCAGCGGTGAATATCAGTATACGCCTCTTCATGATGCAACTGAACGGAAGTTTAAAAACGGGAAACAACTTGAATTTATTCAATTGCTTCTGCGTCATAACGCTGATGTTAATGCTAGATGTTATCATGTCAAAGAAAAATTCAACAATCGCACTCCGCTTCATGAAGCACTTTGCAATCATTGCGAAAACCAACTGGAACTGATTCAACTGCTTATTGACAACAAGGCGGATGTTAATGCAAGAGATTTTAAAAATGACACACCACTCCACTTCGCAGTGATGCAGAACACTATTCCACTGAACGTGATGGAAATAATCAAACTTTTGATTGAGAATGGCACTGACCCAGATGCAGTGGATCAACATGGACGCACGTTCCTTCGCAGGGCTTCTCTATTCCTCACTCCAGAGGTATACGCTCAACTTATCGAGTACTTTGATTCTACAAACAGGACAGAGACTTTCAAAATGGTTGATAATGATAATTGGACACATCTACATGGCGCAGTTTATCATTTAGAACCGCTCGAAAGCACGCTGGAGATATTCAAGAAGCACGACCTTGATTTCAATGCGGTAGACGTGGATGGGGACTCTGTGTTATTTTGTGCAATACAAGGTGGCAGATCTCTTTCATTCCTAAAGACACTCATTAATTTTGGAGCTGATTGGACGATACCCAACTTGGTGCTGGATAATCCACTCCATGTGGCTGCTCAGTTCGCGAACTTAGATATATTGAAACTTTTCATTTCGCTTGGATGTGATTTCAGAGCTTCCAATCTTAATGGACGCACCCCATTATACCTTGCAACTGCAGCAAAAAACATGAATCCAGAAATGATCAATGAGCTTATCAGGCATGGTGCTAATGTTAATGCTAAGAACAACAATGAGAATTACAAAGATCCAGACAACCGCACTCCTCTTCATCGAGCAATTCTCAATCATTGCGAAACCCAACTGGAAGTAATTCGCTTGTTTATTGACCACAAGGCGGATGTTAATGCGAGAGATTCTAAAGATGACACACCACTCCACTATGCAGTGATGCAGGAACCTCCGCCACCAAACGTGATGGAAATAATCAAACTTTTGATTGAGAATGGCACTGATCTAGACGCTTTGAATAAAAAAAGGCGCACGTTCCTCCACAATGCTCCTCAATTCCTCAACCCAGAGTTATACGATCAACTAATCGAGTATTTTGATTCTACAAACAGGGGAAACTCTTTCAAAATGGCTGATAGTTATAATCGTACACATCTACATTGCGCAGTTTATAATTTAGAACCGTTAAAAGACACACTGGAGATATTCAAGAAACGCGGCCTTGATTTCAACGCGCTTGATAATGATGGCGACTCTGCCGTGTACTTTGCAATAGTTGGAGGAAGAAATGCCGAGTTTCTTCAAATCTTGTTCACTTTCGGGGCAGACTGGACCATTTTGAATAAGAAACTAGAGAATCCACTCCATTTGGCTGCGTATTGTGGAAACTTGTCTGCCATGAAGCTGTTTCTATCGCTTGGCTGTGATGTCAACGCAAAAAATAAATTAGGACACACTCCTTTACACAGTGCGTTTTTAGGGGAAAAGGGCAAAAACGAAAGTATGACTGATCATCAGGTGGTGAAGGAACTCTTGGAACATGGTGCTGATTTGAATGCAAAAGACGACCAAGGAAAGGTTCCAATTGACCTAGCAAAACAACGGGCTAAAATTGGATGCGTGAATGAACGCACACTCCTGCTACTAAAAAGCTTCATGCCTAAAAACTCATTAAATAAACTGTTTAGAAAAATATTTTGGTAATTAAATTGTTAAATAAAAGTAATTTCATCGTAACAAATCGATCGTTTGAAATATTCTTGTAAAGTAGAAATTTAGTTTCAGATAATCAGGGCTTTGCCCCTCTACCGCTGATTTGTCATTACTTTCTTTTACTTTCGTGAGAAAGCTTATGCTCTGTTACGTTACATGCTATTATGCCTAATGAAATAAAAATACTTTTGACTTTTCGTATATCCCCAGCTCTTTAGCTTATGTGAAGAGAAACCAACTAATAACTTAAAGACTTTAAGTTATTAGTTGGTTTCTCTTCACATAAGTTTCGAATAATTCGCCATTACAAAAGGCACTGTACATTGTCATGATATTCAAAGCTGCTCAATTCACAACAACTGAGACTAAGAACCCCACTTTTAATTACTTATAAACCCTCTATAAAACATGTAAAACAACTGTTATAATAAAAACTAGCATTTGTCAGTCTTGGTTGATAATAAAAAAAAGTGCGTAAATTATAATAGTTCCTGATTACAAGCAACTGATGTGCCTTCACTGCCCCTTTTCTCAGCACTACCCGCTTGGTCCCTTTCACCAGTAACCGCCTTCCAGTCAGATAAACCTCCCTGATTTTCAGCATTAAATCCGGTCGTTTGTTAGCTGATTCACACAGATCAAAAAATCCTTGAGGTCTGCAATGTAGCAAGTCAAACACCCATGATAAAAGCATGACTATGAATACAAAATAAAACAAATTCCAAATAACAGTCACCCTCCTGTTTAGAAACGAATCCAAATTTGCTAACGACCTCAATTTGACTTTGTAGCACGTATTTAAAAACCTCAACCATATCATCCCCAGCCCGCTCCTTTACACTTTGAACCTTCGCCTCGCTTTCTGACAAGTGCATCCGCTCCAACATCACTTGCAGCGCCTCTGCAATTTAATGTAGTTCAGCAAGATAAAAACTCGTTCTCATAATCATTTAATTTTAATTTGCATACCTTTAACATTTTCAGGGGAAAATTCCCTCCTGATAACTTTGTAGACATTCTCCATATTTCAATAAGTCAACAACTTTCGAAAATATCCCTACAGTTACAACCAAATGTCAAGAGTTCACTCACAAAATGCAGAAGTATAGTATGAAACACGGTTTTCCAGCTGTACATGAGCATAGCAGAGTACAATACATTATGTGTGTTCGCTTATAAATACTGTCGTGCAAAAGCTTCTGCATGATACCTTTTACTATGAAATGAAATACTTTAGACTTTTGGTATATCTCTCGGTTCCCGAAGTTATCAGACATCCTTGAGAGTCCGTCTGCGTGCAAAATCCTTCATCCAGCACGTCATGCTTAATAAACATAAAGAATCACAATATTCTGAAATCAGCGACCCTGAAAACCATTTTAATTTACGAACACATATATTTATGAAATCTCATAACTCGCATCACCCATGATCTTCATTTTATACCTAACCATAACCATATTCCTATGCTCAAATTTCTCATGTAACAGCAACAACTTTCGAAAACCCCGATCTGATCATCATTTCAGTTGAAGACTGGCTGAAATCCTAAAAATAAGCACCAGCATGTTTTTTTATAAGAATCTCGTAAAAAGCACACGAACAAGACAAGTCTGTTCTGAATTCTTGTTTTTATGTTTCTCGAACGGAAAAAGTATGTACAAGAGTATGGGACCAAGGGTCTTGTAAGCACCCATCCCATTGGCAAAACGGCAAGCCCCTGATCGAGTGAATGATCTAAACACAAAAACATACAATGACTCCATAAGAACACCCCTTCGGACACTTGAAAAGCGCTAAATAGGTTAAATATTGGCTGGGTCGGTAAATATTCTTAAATGCGTTTGATTTTAAATACTTTACACGCTGGCAAACATTACAGTATTTTTTGTGCTTCACTATGAAGTTTTATTTGATGTCGAATTAATCTGAAGACGAATTAATGCATGTGATTTTGGTGCAAGGCGACCAATTGGCAGAGTTTTTATACTTTGCCGAATGCACTACAAAATTTGCTTCTTTTGAAATAGCAAGAATTTATTCAATTTTTAACAGAAACTAAGGCTCATTCTGTATAAGCCCAAGATAAGATATAATATGTTTACAAGAGCGAGCTCATCCGCTGTTTAATCTTTGCGTCACATGCATGCATAGGTTACTCAGTCCAGCCGTGTGCATGGTGGGGCTTTGGAGCGTAATATCGCTTGTTTAGCATTTCCATATAGAAACACAACTCGACCTGCATCAGCATTGTATTTGGAACAATGATGTGCGGAACTGAATTATATCACTATGAATTAAACTTTCTGACTGAGGAACATATAACTCTTGATATATTTCAATCCAGACAAGGCAAGGGTATTTTATGATAAAACGCATGCAAAGATAAGATAACTAACTGGAAATGGGTTTTTTATGATCGAAAACAGACTGATTGGAATTTATTTTGTGATTGATTGTAGTATATTGAATTCGTTAATTTAATAACACTTTTTACTAATTCATCAATCAGTTAATTTGAGTTTTGAAATTCGTGCATTTTTGCAAAATAGTTTGGAATTAATGATGGAGGAGTGCGAGAAGGAAGTAATCGTTAAGAACCTAAATGAACTTGTTAGTGACACTAATTGTACTACTCCGTTACTTGCTTTATTACGGGGGTCTGGGACTCTTAGTGGCGATGATGTTGACATGCTGGTAAGTTGCGTACATGATTAAGTACTTGACAAATTCTTCCACACTTTGAAAATAGAAATCAGTAACCGTTACGCGAGATTTAAAGTTGCGGCTGTACAAAATGGGTGCATCCTCTGATCGGATTTTCCTTCTCCATGAAATCGAACAAGGAGCACCAGCCGTTTCCAGAGTCTATATATAATATTGTGATGGTTGGAGGATCCAACGTCTATACAAAAAAAATAAAGGATTGAATTAATACCAGAAAAGTATTACGTTTGTTGACCATAAATGTAGCATCATAGATTGCAAATTTACCTCTCATAAATGATGGATAAAAAATGATTCCCCCTTCAACTTCCTCCGTTGCAAAGACCCCAGGAAGATTTTTAACAACATGTTCAAAAGTCAATGGCTCCAGAAAGGTTTGTATGGTGGTCTATTTGCCTTTGCTGAAAAGCTTAAAAAATTTCGGAAGAGAAATTCCTAGCGGATGTTTGGCAATCAAGATGTACATTTCATTGTACAATGTCTTCCAGTTGAACTCCCTTCTGCCACGCTCACTCTCACTGTCAATTTCTCTAACAGTGTAATAGGGATCCTCCGAGATCTGAGTGGAATTGATAACACAGCAAGTCTACCAGTGGAAGCCAAACTCCTCCACAACCATCCTAGTTTTCTCAGGAATTTGGTACTCTGCCAAATGTTCCAGTTCCGGGGGAAGAAACGCGTACTGCATAAATAAATGGAGTACACACAGGGCATGAGGAACCAATCTGTGTAAGTCTCGTTTGTCATTGGGTTCAGGTCACGGTATAGCGACACGTTATCTTGGATACTTTGTAAAAATCCCTGAGCTTGTTTGCTAGCGTGTTCCTTCAAAATCTGGAGTAGGCTGAGAACCTCATGTCCCCCAATCATCTTCACCATTTCTGAAAAGTAGTAAGAAAAAAAAAGAGTTTTACTCCACATTCATTTTAACGGCGCGTGATGGATGAATTATTTCTATTTTTATTTTGATTCCAACTACCTTCAATAGGCGGTCGCAAGCGGAAGTAATCCCTCTCATATTCATCTTTTTGTTTTGCGTACCGCCCGATAAACGGGACGATTGAAGGTCAAACCAAGTCAACTGGTCCGTAAGTACTCATAAATTCTTTCTCAATATCTGACCTCGTTTGAACTGCCACGGTCCTTTGAAGGTTACCATTGAATAAGTCTCGATACAAATCTTCAGCGTTTTGCAACTTCCACTGCAACCATAATGCAGTTTGTAGATGGTAGTAACTGAAAAACTTTCCTTCCAGCAATACTTCTGCACTCTGTGTTTCGAGCTTCCATGAAACATGCTCTTTCGCCGAATTCAGACTCTACCGAGCTTCCTTCCTTCACTCAACTCCCAATCCCTGTATTTTGACATGGTGCAGTGGATTACAATCACTTATAGAAAAAATAGATTTCAACTTGATCAAATTAAAACCTCAGATTGCTGATAACACCAAATAAATTAGTATTTTCTAAGCTTGCTAACGTTTCCCAAAAGCAGCCAATAAATCTACAACGTCTGTTGTATTTTAAAGTATTCATGGGTGAAATCCAGTCGTAAGAAGCAACGCATAACGAACAAAACTTAAGAAGCTGGAAAAGTACTTTATGCAAAAACATGATTGTGCATAGTCAAAAGAAGTTTTGAATAAAATGAAGTCCAACTCAAGTCAAATTTTCTTTATAATGAAAGTTTGTGAAAAATATAATATTTGTGATGATTTATAATTTTGAAATGCGACCATGACGGGGTGGTAGTAGGAGACCTTAACAAAAGGTAAACGAACAAACATAAGTAAATAAATATGTTTTTTTAAGGATTTACAAGTCGAAAAAAAGAGAGTGACTAAGTTGTTTACTTTCCGACGGTACAAAAAAAACTTTTATTTAACCTAATGGCACAACTCATCCAGCATAACAATTATGACAATGCTGCAGTCTTATGACCGTTTTACATTACCTACATATATTTAGAAATTATTAGTAGTAAGGAGATTACTATACGCGTTGACCTTTCTACTACATTATTTTGTGCTTCGAGCAACACTGTGGCGAGTATCATACGGAAAACTGGTTTTTACAAGTTTATTGTAGAATAATATGAAGATCTTGATTCCGACAGTAACCTAACTAAACCACCACCTTCAGTGTCAGTTTAGTTCTTTGACCTTTCAACCTAGAGAAATCATAACTTACAAATTCAGTGGAAAACGCTTCAATAACTTCCCAATCAATTAAGGTTCTATGACTGTTTGCATGCAAACATTTTTCATACATTCACAAAGTATCTTTTCTAACAGCAAGCATCTAGTCTATCTAATCATTGTTGAAGTATTTACTTATAAAAAAATATGGCAATCATCAAAATAGTTTTAAATATACAAAATATCTTTTGATTTCTGCTCAACCAACCCGTCTGAGTAACTTTAGTTTTGTTGCACCAACTGGATGAAGTGGAGCAGTTCCGGAGTGAAATCACTTGTTATATTAAGGACAGTCCTGATCTCTTCAGTGGTTTTGCCAATAATCATATTGCAAATCTTACTCGCAATTATTTTTTTCAGATCTTGGACACCCAGATCTAGAGCAGCCTAAAAATTAAGTATTAAAGAAATTACATTCGTTGGAAAGCCATTAAAAATAAAACTAAAAAAATCGCTTCTAGCTCACCCCCAAAGTCTCACAGAGATCACCAACATCTGTCAAATGCTGATTTAGGTAGACCTGATTGGCTTCACTGATGTTTTTATCATCCACAGACCACGAATTTTCTCGTCCCTCGTCTTTAGATAGTTTTGGAGGTTCATCCTGCACAGAATAATTATTTATAGTTAACAAACGAATTTAATTTTTAATTTTATCTAAATGGATGTTCATCCTTTGCTTTTATACCTTGGTGAGCTTCACCCATTCGATGACCTTAACTAAAATCTCAGAATAACAATGAGGTACTGGAATGACTTCTCCTAGTCCTTCCTCCACACCGTTTTCGAGCATCAACTCCCTGACCTTTGGAATCAACTCAGCTATATGAGTCTCCACTTGGAATATAATTGCATCAGTACTGCGTAGCTTGACATGAGGAACATCATCATCACAAAGTTTCACGACCTGTTGAATATGTCGATTAAATGATTGAATATTTTCTTTGAATTAACAGGACAGTCAAAAATATGTATAATATTTAGTGCCCTACCTTTGGTTCCAAAACATTTGCATCTGCAAAAACCATTGCCCTCATCCCCTCCTCATCCATTCCTTTCACCATGTTAGCGACCTTCTGACACGCAACGTCCTTTAGAGGTTTTATATCCAGGGAGTAAGCCGCCTAATTGATGTAAAAAATTGCATAAAATCACAAAACCCCCTTATACATAAATGTACATTTGTACTGTTGGCAAGAGATATAATAGCAGCAATACCTCGATCAATTGAAAAAGGGTAATTTGGTCATAGCCGTCCAAAAATGCAGCATCCCACTCACCAATTTCAACTTTGCCATGGGTACCTTCCTCCCAATTAAGGGATTCATCATTCTGTAACATAAAAATGAGAGCGTATATATACAAAATAAAAATAACTTTAGTATTTTGGTTAATTGAATAATATCGTTCAATTTAAAAATTTAATGCTCAAACCTTATGGTACTCCATCCACTTTAACACGTTTTCCAACATGTCCCCATCCAAATCGTGTATGGGAACCAATTTCTCTTTTCCTTCCTCTGTTACTTCCACCCCCAAGTTTGACAGCATCGCCTTGAGGGTTAAACTGTGGTTTGCTACCTCAACTTCTACCACGAATTCTCTCAAATCCCCACTTTGCAGTCTACTCTGTGCCATCTTTTTGGACTGGACGACTTCACTCCGCTGCTGACTAATGACAATGACAGGCAAAATTTATTAAAATAGTACAACTTACTTCATTACTCACATGCCAGTTTCATTTGGACCCATTTTGTAACAAATAAAAATGATACGTGACCACAAAACTTACCGGCAATATTTTTGTTAGACGAAAGGAATTAGCTTCACTATTACTGATTTCCGAACATAAAATGAGTTGAACTAAAGAGCCTGTATAAAATCTATTTATTTTTCAAGTAGGAAAACACAACAATACTGATCCCTTGGTTGAAATACAAGCGTGTACTTGGTTTCGAATATAAGACGAGTAGTACATAAATGACTATGAGTACGTTTGTAATTTTTTACGCAAATACATTGCTGGTATGAAGAGAAAAATGTGTACCAACATTCCTGTAACATAGTTTAGAGCTACAAGTTGTTACCAGGGCTCGTGTACTGTGTGTAGAAGTTTGAAAGCACGAGAAAAGAAGGCAAAGGTATATTAAATATACTGGAATAGAAAGGGACTCCGCCAGTAGAAGAAGGCCTTCTTCATTTCATGCCCTTCTGGTTTATACGTGTGTTGTTCACTATTCTGGTTTACTGTGGGTTGTCTTGTGATTTACTTATATTCACAGATTTATGCTGTGCGGAGATGATGATGATGATGGTTTAGGACGCTATTTTTGGTAGGAAATGGAGCAAAGACTTTCATGTGTGTTACTTACTGTGCACAGTTTAGCTGCATCATTACTTTGCTTACTGGAAGTGGAAATATGTTGATGCTGGGCTTAGTTGATGCCAGTGCAGTGTCAACACTCTACACACACTACACACAAAAGACAAAGTTCAGAGGCACTATCAGCATTTCCACCAACTATCGGCAGCTTGAAGTCAAAATGATCTCCTCCAATAATCCTTATGCTTTATACTGAAAATAACATTTCCTACTGCTTACTCAACAGCTACGCAGTCCATGTCCATGTAATACAATATAGCATAGCTTCTTGATTACTTACATTATTTACATGCACAACGTCAATATTGTGATCTACTTTCTTATCAAAATGTGGAATGTCCGTAATGTTCGGGATAAATATATATTTTGTATCAGGAACATTACATATTATTTATATCAATATTTGGACAAGTGGGGTAAAGCGAAACGCATAACTACTTGATGTAATTACGGATGGAGACACGAGATATTTCCTAATCTTTTCAGAAACTATTAGGAAATGAACTAATGCTGTATTTTTCTTTGTTCTTCCAATGACTTATGTTTAAGTAGAAACGTTCTTGCAATGAATTATGTTTTTAGTTCTGTTTTTATGAATGTGTCGTAAATTTGATTATAAAAAATGTACCTAATGATCATGTTGCCAACTGAGGTGGTGATTTTTGAGTAATAAACGTTTGTAGAGAGGACAAGCACAAGAAGCTGGCATCGAACCACGGCTTTAAATTCATAGAGACGAGTTCCGGGAACCAGCACAATGTTGATGATTTGCTTTTGGTTGGGGGTTTTGAAGTAAATTCAGTTACGGCTATCATTCCACAAGCACTTCGATCCTATTTACCTATAGCGCACAACAGGTCACATTCGCATGTTCAAGGCATTACTCATCGTGGGTCAACTATATTTACCATAGAATTATACCGGTAAGGCTAAGAGTTGTGAAAACCTTCATGTTCTGTAATGTGGGGAGGTTATTTCATTAGGCAATAAAAAATATCAACAATTTACTTATTGGAAGGATATGGTGTGCTCACGTTTGACGTTATTGAGATGCATAATGATAATACCCTGGCATGATTGTTTATAAACAATATGATAAGCAACATGTAAAGATAAGATAAGGATGAGGTTCATGAATAGACTCAATGGCCCGCTAAAATGTCCAAATCTATGGATTATGCACTAATTATGGATGATAGCTAGAAAGAAATAATAGTTAATAACTTGGATAAACTTGTTAAAAACACCATTTGTGGCTTTACGTTACTTGCTACATTACGGGCGTCTGGAATTCTTAGTGATGGGGATGTTGACGTACTGGTAAGTTGCATACATGTTCAAGTATTTTAGTCAGTTCAACATTGAGAGTTTATTTAACAGATAGGACTAGGCAACAATCTGAGTAAGCAAGCGATGCAGCTTTACCCAATTGTTCATACGCGACAAAACGGAGTTGAATTTTTTTCTTGAAGGACTCAAGCAAACGAATCAGTCTGGAGCGCTACTAATTCTATCGTGTACAGAGAAGCAATGATATTGATAACACGTCAATCAGTTAGGACTTCAACAACGTGTTGGGGAAAGGGAGTTACGGAACGTTCGTGTACAAAGGGAAATTCGGGAATCGAGACGTTGCTGTGAAGAAGGTTCATCTTGACATATTTGGCTAATTTGAATTTGTAGTACGATATGAAACACGTTTTTAAACACCTCAACCATCATCCCCGTCCTGCTCCTCTGCACCTTGAACCTTCGCCTCGTTCTCTGGCAAGTGTATCCACTCCGACATCACGTGCAGCGCCTCTGCAATTTAATGCAGTTCAGCAAGATAAAAACTCATTCTCTTAAACATTTAATTTTAATTTGCATACCTTTAACATTTTCAGGGGACAATTACCTCCTGACAATTTTGTAGACATTCTCCATGTTTCAATAAGCCAACTACTTTCGAAAACATCCCTGCAGTTACAACCAAATGTCAAGAGCTCACTCACAAAACACAGAAGTATAATATGAAACACGGTTTTCCAGCTTTATATTAGCATAGGAGTATAGCAGAGTACAATATTTGTTCACTTATAAATGCTTTCGTGCGAAAGCTTCTACACTGGTGCATGCTACTATATGCAGAATATAAAATGAAATGCTTTTGACTTTTGGTTATATCCCCCATAACTTCACTAAATGGGTTTTGCTTCCTGTTATTGAAAAATAGAAACAGTCGATAAATGGATATGGATTGGGTGCATCCAAAGTGCGCCCGTCCAGTGGATAGTGGAAATTTCCACCCCGGATGAAACGGAAATTTCCACCAAAATTGGGGCGGATAAAATGGACGGAATGAACGAAACGGACAAAATTCAATAAATAAGCTATTTTAGCTTATAAACCAATTGAAATATTATAGGAAGTATTCTATCATCAAAAGCATGAAGTTTTGTCACTAAAACTATATTGTTTAGGGTCTATATTTTACTTTCTATATCAAGCAACCAACCCTCTCGAATGGGATACGTACTATCATGTACGTACACACATCTTCACTCATGAACCATAATGATATCATGGTACACGTTATTTAATTTCTTTAAAGAGATAGTTAAATTGAAAATTGAATGTAGTATAACTCTTCAATTCAATTACAGCTCGTTCTAATTCAGTGTGTGGTTAGTTATCAGCTCTTCAGCTGTACAATACTCGTCTCATGATTTACATTAGTAGCAGATGGGGAATTCAAATTTGGCTCCACTGGCACGTGATACTGTCCATTTCGTCCGTTTTAACCACTTTTTTCCCTTTCGTCCATTTCGTACTGTCCACCTAAAAAGGGGTGGAAAATGGACAAAGGGCGCACTTTGGGTGCATCCCTGTATTAATGCTCCTTCGGCTTCTATTACCAGCCCCCATAAAGCATAACGTGACGCGAGGGTCCCCGATACAGGACTGGTAAATTTGAGCTTTCCAAATACTCATTAACTAATAGGTGCCAGCTTAATCATAAAAATAATGGATTTTACATCCTGTTACGTTTAGCATTATTAGTGTACAAAACCCCATAAGTGTATAGGTATCAAAAGGCTTGCGCGAATGTTGAATCGTGGTGCTACTCACTTGCCCTGTTCCAGATATATTTTCATTTTTAAATCAGAAGGAAACTTACAAGTTTCCTAAAAACATCATTACTGTTCAGAAATCTCACATAAAATTTAAAATCGAAACATGAACACCAGAACACCATCACATTCAAACTTTTCTTTTTACTTGCTGTTCTCCGCCTTGTGATTGCAGATAATGGAACTGTTTTGCAAATTAAAAATGAAATATCTGCTCCGTCATTTAAACTCAATTTGACCTGTTCCTTAACTATTCTTTCATCTAATGATACGGGATGGAGCTCAGAATTAATTAAACCAACTTTAGATTTTCATTTAAATAAAATACTTGTCTATAACAAATTTGAGAACTATGACTTCCGAGTGAAGCGGAAATGGTTGGACAGCGTCAAACTAAATGATAGCCATTGGAGATTTCACTAACGCTACTCAACCACATGTAATGCTATTTTCCTGGCAGACTCTACCTCTTTCAAAACTACACTGAATTTTATGGACCGCTCTGGACTCGGACGCACACAAGAAGCTGTATTTTACTTGCTTAATCCAAAAGCACAAGTGTTTGAAGGATTCAAAAGCTATCTCCACAGCAATATGGAAAACCTTCCTGATATTACTGCCGCTATAGTCCTTCTAAATTCATCCGTTGAACAAATTTACTGCCACTTTTGCCCATTTGAAAACAAATTCATTCTTCACTCAGAATCCAATAAACTTTTACTTTCTCACAGAGAAATTCAAGCAGTCCACAACGTAAATAGTGGTAATGCCCAAGGAAATGTTGTATATCACATAGCAACGCTAACTCTTGTATGGAAAAAACATTTTAAAATGAAAGAGTGTCTTTTACCAGACAGAGAATTTTTCCAAAAACAGTATTTTCGAGCATGCAACGTTGCTTTCTTTTTTCGGGATTTGAGTTCCATCCTAAACGTGTCCTTCATAGAATTTTTGGACTACAAAAGGCATCATGAGCTTCAACTACCTTTAAAAACAATGACGTTCTCTAACAACCTTCGGGTATTAGACTCAAGAATAAGTACTCAGGTTAAACTATATCATTACGACATTGATCTAATAAAATTTTCACTTCTTCACTGTATCCCTTCCTCAAAAGCTACGTTGATAAAATGGGATATTTATTTCACAACCTTTCACATTTCAATTTGGATTGGACTCGGAGCAACACTCATTTTATACAGCTTTGTTACAAAAAGTTTTTCCCATGGATTTGATTTGATGTGAACGCTTATTGGTGAGGGAAATAGACTCAAACGTGATCCAAGATTTTATTGGAGCTGCTTGTTAGGCCTATTCTTTATTTCAAACATTTACACAAGTTTCCTTCAAACTGGGTTTTACGACTTTGACAATCTTGACACTTTGGAAGAGCTGCTACGGGCGGGTTACAAAATTGGCTCACCCAACAACATAACTCAACACTGGATTATGAGCCGCAGCTTTCAACAGATTCAGTATCGAAACCTTTATAAAACTTTTCGTGAATCATTCATCACATTAAAAGAGGACCCTCTTTCACGTGGAACCAACCCTATCGGCAAAAATCGACATGATCGAAGCGAAATCGCACTACAAAATCGAATAACAAATCGAAGCGAAAGCCATGATTTCGATACGAAGTCGAAGCCGAGCTAAAGCTAAATTTGCGCGAGGTCTAATCGACTTTGAAGCGATTCAGAGCAGATTAGTCGAACCGAAAAAGTTATGAAATCGCAACGAAATCGAAGTCGTGTTTGCTTTATAGTGAATGCTTACGCTACGACTTCAAAGCGATATTGATGCGATTTAGTGCAGAAAAATTTGTAGTGAATACAAGCATATGGTTTTCGAACATTTATTGTATACAAAGCAAATGTCATCAGTTAACAATTATTATTAATAATAAAATAAATAAATTTCACTTAAAATAAGACTCAAATTAATTATTTTTCACATTAGTCGCTCCTGTAGGAGATGTAGGAAGGGGAGTTGACATGCGTTGTAGTTAGTAACAGCTGTTATCCATCTTCTTTCCTGTTAGAATATACAAGAGAATACGAAAATAAATGGTATAATTACTGAATGTAGCGTTCATAATAATTACGGATATTCAGAGATTGGTAACTTTTTGGAAAAGTTACAGTTACAAGTTAAGTTACAATTAAGTTACATAACTGTAACTTGTAACTGTAACTTAACTTGTAACAAGAACCTTGCAGTTACCAATCTCTGCGGATATTCTAACAAATTAAATCGAAAAAAGACGTACAATTCTGCGATGAACTATTGTCAGCTTTCGAAATTACATCAGTTATTCTTCAGTAGCACATCGTCTATGGGTTGACTTGTAGATCATCTGTAACATAAAAAGGAATAAACAATAAAAATTGACACTGACATGCTATTCAAAATATGTTTGAATACTCCTAAAACCACAGAAGCACTTACTAAAGTTGCTAAATTCCTGCTAATTTGATGAATCCCAGCTTTCCTCCCTTTAAAACTGTACAGCAGTCGAAGTCGTCACCAGGTTGAGGTAGTTGAACTTTTAACTGAGGTTTAATGATAATCTTCTTCAATCTTCGATATCCAAGTAAAGAGCATGAATTCTCTTCATAATTTATTTGTGATTGTGTACTCACACAAAAACAGTTGCCTCCTAATGTGTGACAGAATGGAATGATAGTAGCAAGATAGATGCTAGAATGTAAGTATCATCTGCTTCTTAAATGACAATGGGATTTACACTCGTTCAACGCAAATAAACATGCATATCGACTTCGTTGCGATTTCATAGCTAACTCGCTTTTCATAATGAAACATAAATATGAAAACCAACAATCGTAACGATTTCTGTCCGAATGAGAAACGAAGAATATAATAGATTATCAACCTGAAATAATCGTATCGATTTCATAGCTACATCACTTCTGTAGTTTTTAACTATAACATCCAAAAATGTAGATCGTAGCGATTTCGCTGCTGAGAGTGTTCGATTATTCGATAGCGAATGTGTCGTATCTTAATCTATACGATTTCGTAACTGCAATCGAGGCGACTTCTCTACGAATGTCGACTCCCTACAAAATCGCTTTGATCGCTTCGATTACACATTTCGATTTTAAAGCGAATTGCCGATAGGGAAGTTAACAAAATTTACTGGAAATATTGTGGCCGGGAGGTATATGATTGTGAATAATAATTATGAATCTGTTGGTCTAACTATATTTGATGGAAGGTTGCACAGGGTTGGAGAAAACTTTTGCATTACCTTTCCATTCAATAACATTCCGTATAGAGCTGGAATGTATATGTGGTCCTTTCTAGCCAAAAAGGCTCATGAAGGAATGTCACGGCTTGGAAGCCAAGGCATACTTATTAAATATAGGAGGTTCAATGCGTTGGCCATGCAGTTAGATGTCAAGGAAAAAGACAAGTTGTTCACTTCTAGGTCTTGGTCTGGTGTCGTAACAGACCCTAAAGTTTTTGAATTTAGTGCTTGCATGAGGTCAATTTGCTTGTGTCAAGGAGTAGCTTTAATATGTATTGCAGCAGTGTTTGCTGCTAAACATTTGCCTCACATATGCACAAAGAAAAAGATAGCTGCTAAAATCAATCTATGCGAAATATATTGCCATTATTATGTGCGCTACAATAGAAATGTAGCTTAGACGCTAAGAGTTCAATAAATTGCATGACAATTTTACTTGCATAAGTCCTACATTTAAATGAATGTAAATTAGTATGAACTATTTTATTGTTAAAGTAAGCCATATAATTGGGTGGTTGATGTTGTAATCCGGTGACTCGACGTCTCAGGAAGTTGGTTTAATAAAAAGATTTTTCTTGAAATGTTTGTCAAAGCAATTGGCAAGCTTGTGGTATATATCAATGTTATGGAACATAAAAAATCGAAATCCACATAATAAAAGGCAACATAGTACGTATAGATGCTGGAAGAAAGGTAAATGTTGAATTTATTTGACTTGGCTTGATGATTTCCTATTACATTCATATAATCCGTTTCATGCATATTGAATGTCACACGAAGTGAGAAATCAATATGAAAACATAATATACATACGCATTTTTCTCGATCAAATGTGATAATATAACTTATTCAAATCGAAAAAAATTCAATCATTTTCTAGCATAAGTTGTTAAACTGAATGAAAAAGGAGGTTCTGTCTATGCCTGTGTAGATGTATGCTTAGTTTTGGCTGGATATAGTTGTTAATAAAATATATAGGTGTATTTTTACATACGAGCATCTCATGCATGATATATAACGGGGGTATTGCTAATAACGTGAATTTTGTTGCATTTACGCTCTCTCTTTCTTAAGTAAAACTACGTAGAATATTGATTACTGACGCTCACACATATGCAACTATGCTTGCTTTCATGGGAAGGCTGGTATGTCTAGTTTATGAAAAGGCTAGTAGTATTCTTAGCGTATTTAATGACAAAAAACTAGGTGGTACAAGTGGTGGAGGATCCGACACGAACTTTGGAAGATGTGGTGTTACTGATTTTTTCCTAATTTTCATCATCGTCCTTCCTACACATTCTAGACGAAGGAGTAGCTTTCAGTGGAGTGTCCTGAGTCAAAGCTCTTACCGTGTCAATCAAGAGCTTTGACTCACGAAACTCTTCTGATAGCTACTCCTTGGTGTAGAATGTGAGGAAGGACGATGATGATAATTGGGAAAAATCAGTAACTACGGTGAGGTTTGAACACCAAATCTTCCGAATTCACGTCGGATACTCTACCACTTGTGCCACCTGGTTTTATTAACTAACTACGCTAAAAAATGCTCCTAGTCTTTCCTACAACTACACAAGCATAGCCTTCCACACATATCTCAAGTTGAGATTTTGCACTCAACAAAAACAAGTGCATGAGAAAAGTTGAGGAGTCTGAGAAACAGCAAGCAGAAATCTACTACTTACTCATATCACTTCATTGGAATAGGTGCTCGCATGTACTGAAAAATATGTGCATTTCATTTTCCATACTTCACGTAAACATGAATGCTCCCAAACTTCAGATTCATCTAATGGAAGAGTTCAAAACGGGACATCTCTAATCTGCGTGCTATATGAATATGACATTTTTTCAGCTTCAGTTATGCTTCGCACAAAACTAAGTGTTTACCATAGCCTACCTTTGAGTCTTTTCAATATTTTTCGTCATATTATTTACTTCCATCACAACACGCCGTTACATTTTCCATTCGCATTTTATGAGTCCTAACTTATAAACCATGGTGTGACATTCAGCGTCGCAAGAGATGCTCGCACAAAAAAATCGTCACACCACCTCGCTGGTCCGGCATTATCAATTGGTGCTCATCATGCATGGTTTTATATATTATGTATACATATATGATTTGCTCCCCAAGCTAAGTCCATATATGGTTTTGGGACGGTTGTGAGTTTGTGAGTCACATATTTATCAAACACGTTCCTTCCTTCTGTTCTTGTAGGTAGTCAGCAGTATGGCAAGCTCAACGCTTTGGCTGCGAAAAAAAAATAATGATAAGTCTAAAGTCAATGATGGTCTTTTGGCTAAAAAAAAGTACACCTCAGTCAGCCCTGTATCCTCTTTTAAATGGAGCAAGAACGTAGCTTTGCTCTGCAAAGCAAAATGCATATATTATGCTTAGGATTATATATGGTCTACGTTCATGTCTCTTGTGGATCTTTTCATTCGCATTCTAAGCTTCCTCAGACCGAAGCGAAGACGCTGCAGCATCGTGCCTCATTTGCTCAGAATACTCTGTAGAAAGTAGAGCTCTTTCTTGGCTCTCTCTCTCTCTGTCCAGAAAGAGAGAGAGAGAAGCCTCCAACTTACTTTGTGTCTACTGTTGCATTTCCTAAAACATTTTCCGTTGGTGCTGCAGCTTGCGTTAAATCGTGCTAAATTTTGTTATAAATAAAACCATCATTGCGGACAACGGTAACATTCAATATTATCTGCCTTTTAGTTTAAGGTAATACCAAAATTATGATCAGTTGTGCAAAAAAAGATTGGATTGACGATTAGTAAAATATTGGATTTAACAACGTTGTGCTATTAGGCATTTCCTAGTGTTAAAATATGTGCTTCGTGGAAAACTGTTTGTAGGAACTATTTATACGTACTTCCGTTAGTATAATGTTTTTTTAAATACTTCATATATTACAGAAGGTGAGAACGGGAAAATTCCATGTAATCCGGCATTCATGGTCGGTCGAGTAAAATGGAGGGTCGTGAGGACAGGAAGGATGGTAAGTAGTTTCAAAATTCTTTACTTTAATAGCTTTATTGAATCACCGAGCTTCTTTTATTCTGCTCACTAAACTGCATCAATAATATGCTCGTTTTTACCGTAGCCTACGTTGGAGTGTTTTCAATATGTATCGAAACATTATTTATCTCCATCGTAACAAGTCGTCATATTTTCCATTTTTGTGTTATGAGTCATGACGTGATATTCACAATCGTAAGAGATACTCGAACAAAAAAATCGACGCACCACCTCGCTGGTCCGGCATTATCAATTGGTGTTCTTCATGCATGGTTATATGTATATATGCTTGAAGCTTGCTAAACCTACTAGCTGTTTCTGTCTAGTCATTTTACTGTTGGAATTTAAAAAATCATCTTGTGTAGAGAACTGTGGCCGTCGGCATAGCCCAGAATCTAATCATATTCTTGTATATTTCTCGTTGTTTCAACCACACAGAAAAACATGATACATATTACATATACCTGATATACCTAGCCGTACTTTACTCTAAAATGGCTATAATAAAAGCCACGAACATAATATGTACATAAATGCGTTCTGTTCGTGTGATTTGGTCACCATATTATGGCAAGCTCCACGCTTTGGCTTCGGAATAAAGCATTATGTTAAGACTGAAGTCGATGATGGTCTTTTGGCAAAAAAGTACACCTCAGTCAGCCCTGTATCCTCTGTCACATGGAGCTAAAACGTAGCTTTGCTCTGTACAAGCTACATCTAAATATTATGCTTAGGATTCTATATGGTATACGTTCATGTCTCTTCTGGATCTTTTCATTCGCATTTGCTTCAACAGACCGAAACGAAGATGCCTCATTTGCTCAGAATATTCTCTGGAAAGTAGAGCTCTTTCTTGGCTCTCTCTCTCTGTCCAGAAAGAGAGAGGGGGAAGCTTCCAGCTTATTTTTAGTCCAACTACTGTTGCGTTTCCTAAAACATTTTGTGCTTCGTTGGTGCTGCGGCTTGTGATATTGCAATATATATTGCTTTTTAGTTTAAGATAAATACCAGCATAAAAAACAATATTTCAAAAGAAAGATTAGAATGACGATTAGTAAAGTATTCGATTTTACAACGTTGTGTTATTACGCATTTCTTAACGTTAAAATATGTGCATCATGGAAAACTGTTTGCAGGAACTATTTATACGTAGTTTTGTTGGTATAATGTTTGTTTAACAAATACTTTTGATATTACAGAAGGTGAAAACTAGTCCATGCAATGCGGCACTCAGGGTCGGTCCATGAAAATGGAGGGTCGTGAGGGAAGGAAAGGAATCAATGTTTTCACTGCGCTGGACTACGGATGATGGTAAGTTTCAAAATTCCTTTTTTGAATTTTTGTATTGCATCAAAAGCTTTGCCAGGTAATATTAGCACAAAATATTCATAGCATGCATGCATTACAACTTGAAATCTAAAATAGAATCAATTCTCAATTATAATCACAACTCGGTAGGTTCATTCCTTTATTTTTATTAACACAAATAGTTATCATAGCTCACGTGTCGCAATTTTACTTTGGGACCGTTAAACTTTTAAGTCTGATGCTCAAAATTTGAATCGCATATGCTAAAGTTTGCTTGTAAATTAGAATGGATTATGGAATCCTAGACTAGAATATCATACATAAATCTAGTCCTTCAATATGATTTCTTGCTAACCATGTTAAGTGCTACCATAATAATCGCATCGCTTACTTATTTTACATATTTATACTAGCTTATTGGAGCAAAATTTAACATTAAAAAAATAACTGATTGTCGTTGTAGCTTAGTAAACTTCTGAATATGAAAAAAAAAATGAAAAGCAATTAGAATTTAGCATTGCAACCGCACATTAATATGATATATCCCAATCATTTCTAAGGCCGAAAAATAAACCCAAGCTAGCTCTATTGGAATGAGGTGCTGTTGATGAAATTTGCAAATTGAGGTGGCTATATGCTCATTGCTAACCAGATAAGTTGTGATAGAAATTTAAGCCAAAACTTTATTTAGATTAATGTTGAATATAATATTTCGTAGAATTGTTCAAAATTACACAACGGCTTGAAGTTAGAAAAACTCAGCTTTTGTAACAGCAGAGTATCTACTTATATTTTTTATGGGTAAACAGAATTAGGGTAGATTTCAGTATCATTTTGTTCATTCAAAGCAACAAAAACCCTAACGCCACATCACCCTTTCATTGTTTCGTTGTTACATACCCGACTTAACTTTTCTCTCATATTTTGGTTAGGAAGAAAAGAAACGGGGAACGCTCTCGTTGCCTTGGGGATTATACAACAAAGAGAGTATACATTAAATATAGAAATAAATGAATGATATCATCCCGTTATGTTAAGTAGCAGTCCAGTTAACTGTTAAATTGAAATGATTTTAAACGCTTGTTGTTAAAATCATAGAATCGTTTAATTGTGCATAGTAGGCAATCCACGAATCGAGAATAGAATCGCAAATAAATACGTGTATGCATTCTGATAATTCCTTACATAAGTTGTATCATACAGGTATTTTAAACATACGACTTTGGCATCTACTGTAAATGTTTTTCTCTGATACGACGAACTAAACTAAACTCAAAGTTGATTGAAAAAGGGGTTATAGTATATTAAACTCTGTGAAAAATTTACAATTAATTAAATAATATTTTTTATTGCAGAATAATTGGATAATCGTATATTGGGATACAACGCAACAGTACTCTACGCCGATTTGGATGGAATAGCATCGGTGTGACCTGGGCTCCCACTCAAGTTAGTCAAGTAATTTGGTATTGTCAGTTAATTTAAGGAGGGGGTACAAGAATCAAAACTGGCAGCAGATTTAGATTAGTTTTATAGTTAAGTACTTGTTAGCTATTTATTGAAAAAAAAACTACAGGTGATTACCTGAATCAAGTAATAAGCATAACATTACCATCATCATCATTCACGGGAATAGAATACTAATAGGGTTTATTAAATAGAAGTAAAATATTGATACAATTTTGGTTGACAATCTTTTTGAGCAATACTTTTAAACGACATATAATATGTGTGTAGGAAACCGGTTGTTACTCCAAAGAAAAATTCAATTTAGCTGCCTTATTAGGTTGATAGCGATTGAAAGTGCATAGTGATACTAATTAACCATCGGTGCAAAGTTTAAATAAAATAATTATTCATTCGACCTCAGGGTCTTTGATATTATTATTGAAACCTTTTATATATATCGTTTAACGAAATTCAAAGATCCCATTTGTGATTTTTGAAAATATTATTGAAACCTTACTTGTGAGATTAACGACAATGTACGCCGTTAATTTTATTACTCTTTTAAAATCTACGTAATTTTATTATCGCCGTGTCATCAGAGTCGTAAGATACTCGCTCCTCATTCTCAAGGGTGAGGTTCCAACAATTGCAACTTGATTTTGCCTAATCAAAAGGAATAATTTTTTTACATTACAAGAGATCTCACATATCACCAACGTCTTACGTATGTATGATTAAGCGTAAAAGGCAACCTGGCAATTATCAGCACAATTACAACACAATAGGTACTCCTCATTCGTATTGATATCCACCCCAGGGCTAGGTATTGACTTCGAAATGTATTCAAACTTTGGCAAGCTGGAGTCAATAGAGTTGACAACTTGAATAGTCATCGCTTCCTTGCCTTCAGATATGTCCCGGAACGTTACAAACACAACAAGTAATAAATTATTAGTGGAATTAGATAGATAGATAAGCCCGGATCTGCTACAAATCTGGTCTGTCTAATAAAGAAATAATAATATATAAATATAAAAATAGATTACAAAGATTTAAAGATAATATGTAAAATTCTGAATTACGTGTTTGAGGTACATATCTTTTAAGTAAACGAGTTAGAACATGCCGAAGCAATGATGATATTATTTTTATGATATAGCAAATAGTGGTGAATTATGGTTTATGGGTACTACAAATCACAAGTAATACAGGAAAAACAATGATGATGTTGATGTGATGCTGAAATGCTGATAATGGGTAGTATGTAAAACTCCACCATTTGTGGAAGCACCGGATTCTTTTTCGCAATGATATCGCAGCTTCGTCTGCATCTCCACAATAAGTAAAAATCCCAAGATATAACTTCGACTTGCATTCTCACTAGAGCTGAACTGGTAAACGCTCTTGATTTTTACTGTTGCTTCGGAATCCACTAGAAATCCTCATCCTCTTCTAATATTTTTCGCATATCAACAATGTTTATCAGTCCAACGCAATCCCCATCGTCAGTGATCGATGCACTGTCATGCAGATCTCCAATATGCAAATAGTTTGTAAGTTCTTAGGGGATATTGAAAATTTCAAATATGCAATGTAAGCAATGGAATTTTCAAATTGGAAAAAAGGTTTCCAAAAGTAACCTTTGAAAAATGTAATTAAAGCACTGATGACTGAGATTTATGATTTCCTTTATTTCTTGATTCAAGGTAATAGTTTAAGGTTAGATAATTTATCAAGGTATTCATGGTATATTCCGTATGCAAATTAATTTAAAAAGTGTAGTTTCGTAAAAGATAAGTAAGCTAAAACTTTTAATCATATAATATGAACGTTTCTTTGATGTTGTTGTCTTCGATTCTATAAATAAAATTTTTTATAAAAAATTACACAGCCTTTTCCGGACGTCGTACGTGTTTATTTATTGAACATTAAAGCATAAATGTTAATAATGGAAACCTCTATAAAAAGACGAACATTGTACACAGGTGGACATTTCATTACTCGACTCTTTCCAGAACATGTAAATGACAAAACAATCCGCAATGTACGACATGTAGCTTGAACCCAAAGCATCTTCATACCAACAGGTTGTCTTACTCCATGACAGTATATTAAACTGCATATATTATGATGTTATTTCTTCATTATTGTAATATAGTAAGAAAATTGGACCGTGATCTCATGAAAATATCATGTGTGAGAACTTGAGAGCAGAGTTATTAATTGGTTTTCATATTTAACGAACTACATGAAACATGATGGCTGAAATAACATGATGATAGTAAAAACAAGATTCTACATATATAGCAAACGAGAATGCAATCGCAAACATACAGACATAATCTTGTACTCGCTTGGAATTTTCATGAAATTATTCAAGCAAAATATAGGGCTAATAAAAATAAAACGGGAAAAGTAAAATAGGTCTAGGTCTATTGAATTAAGATAAATTGCATGGAACCACATATTAGTGTACTTTTTGCTGTACCAGTACCATTCACACATCCGCATCATCACCATTCCCTTTTTAGCAAGATTGGAGCATGTTAAATTATAATTGGAATTGTATCATAACATACTACTCATGGGCAGAAATACTCCGTTTCTTCAAACTCAGAATCCAAATTCACCGAAATATGCCAAAGGTAAAGACGTTTCTCCATTGTCATGTGCATATTTGACGCCATCAAATGAGAAGCATCTCTGCAAATAATAAGATTTACTTTCGGCAGGTACAGGTGTAAGGACTTTTACATAATATTTGTATTTGTAGACAATGTAACTGACCTAACCACTTCTCAATTAAATTTCTCATATTTGTGTGGAATATTTATTTCATGTTAATTTAATTAATTTTTCGTTTAAAATTTAAATGGGGAAAACTGATATTCGTTAAGTTTAGTTTCCATAAAATTCACATCATTATCAATTATCAATATTCAATTCAAAATTATGAGATCATGCTAAAGTGCAACAAGAGATTTAATGTGTGGAACACTATCATCATCAGAGAAGGACTCACAAGGAGGGTGAGGGTAGGAAAAGGGTTACCTCGAATGGGAGGAGGGATACTCATGACATGAGTGGAGGGAAGAGAATGAGAGGTGTGAGGCCATCCGCTTATTAGGAAAGAAACAGGGCCAAAGAAATATAAATCATTACGGTTATTTTATTCTAATTTTCCTGTTGAATAAATGAATGAAACTGATAATGTTGTTCATTCCAATGATGTTATTGTTAAAGTTAACACTGGTGTGTTAGCATTGCACCCGTTCCAAGATGTTGTATAGATTGATGCAAGAAGTTGAACATAAAAATTATGACTGATGACTTGGTGACATTTATTGGCTACTTTTTATCCACCGTGTTTTAGTCAGAAGGCCTACGAATTTTACATAAAAAAATTATTTGAACTTGAAGGAACAACATTGTAAAAAATTACGCTAACACAGATACCCACTGCTTACTTCCCACTATAATGTGCCTAAATAGTTTTACTAGTGGGCAAAATAAAGGCAGACTGTAATGCGAGCAAATACTATTTGCATAAAAAAATGCGTTAAAATGTGTGTGCATTAAATTTAACAAGTAGCCAGAATAATTTCATAAACCAAGCCCTCAGAAAACAGTTAGAATTCCAAAAATTCAATCGCAATCCTATCGTGAACATTTATTAAATCGAATATAATGCCAATAGCCGTTACGATATTTCAAGGACAAGACGACGAGAGTTGACTTTCATGGGAAACTGTCATCTGTATCATTGCGTTAATCGAACGTAAATTTAAACAAGTGATCCATATCTAGAACTTGTTCATACGAATTCACGCGCAACCCACACATACACGTTCATTTTCGTGCAATAACGTATTAAATATGTTTCTAACTGTTCCTGTGCTAAAAACTCAGCTCCTACATTCATAATTGAGTTAGACTATCGTCAGTTGTCAAAGTTTAGTGAGATCATGACCACAAATTTATTTTAAACCGCAGCTAATTTCGGAGCAGACTTTCAATTCGGCTTACGATTAAAATATAGTAGATCCAAAACCAACTTTGACCCCCGATTACTCGCTAACTTGCTAAATTTTACATTTCCCTAAGTTTTGGATAGTTAGTATTTCGTTTAAAATTGAGTTTTGGAAACACTGGTGGAGGCAATGGAGGGCGCGTGTAAACCTATTGAAGAACTGACGACTTTGATTGCCGCAGTTAATGAGTCCGTAGCCATGGACAGAAAAATAATTGAGTCTTTACTTGAGCAGGTCCTTCAGCTTTCATCAATTGCGTTTAAGTGTGTTTATACGGGCTTATCACTTTCCATTTAATTAATCATGTGTTCTTTATCTATCAACAGAATCGAATGCTGACGGAGAAATTCCAGCTATTTAAAAAAAATCTATCACCCTGGATGATGTTGGACACTACTCCGGCTGGGATTGTGGAGTTCTGCCGAAAGCGCAATCATGATCTGGAACAAGTCCGCAACCTAGTGCTACATCAACTTGCATTTGTAGAAAAATTGAGTGCAGCGGTGGAAACAAGCAATGAAGTTATGGAGGACATTGTTTCCAAGACCAAGGATCTGGAGACGATGGAGGAGGAGGAGGCAGCGAGTACGTTGAAAAAATTATGGGCGGACGACAGGTAAAAATTCACTACATACTCATATTATCTTACCTAAAAATGATAGTGGTAAAACCCAATGCGACACAATTATTGTATACATTACAAATGTTCCACTTACTTCATGTTTCACAGGTTCGTGTGGAGTTTGGTGATGTTTTACCAAATGAAAGAAGAATGGGACGCAATGATGTTGAGCGATAAGATGACTAGCTGTACGAAAATCGGATGATGAACCAACTGAAAGAAGATATTCATAAACTCCAGTTAAATTGATTTGACGGGATTTTGGGAGACGTGAAGATTACAGATATAAAAGAACTATCATTTTTAGTATTTACTCTGCACAAGTTTTGTAAACCTATTGAACCTATCAGTATCAGAACCAGAACCTACCTATCGAACTTCTGTAATGAGTATTGATTTAGTCTTTTATGAAATGTTGCATTATTAGTTAAGTTTTATATACATTTAAAATTAGAAAGTGATTTGGTATTGAGTTGTTTATTTTTTACTGTTCTCACGTAACTGGGAATAAATTATGAAATCGTTTTTATTGTAAAATAAAGTAAAACAGCAGCAGTTTTTATTGACTGAATAACTTCCTTGTATTTTATGGGCTCTGAATGACAATAGACACCTACATTATTATTATTATTATTGACAAAAAGTCCAAATGTACAAACAGGCATTTTGAATAGAAATTACTTTGAGGAAAATGTATTATTTTATCACATACATATATTTAAGAAATCAAAATGGGAAATGAAGTCACGAGCAGAAAAGCACTTTTCCATTTTTCCTTTCTGCACTTCCATTTGTTTTAACTTTTAAGTATTCAACGCAAGCTTAGAACAATTTACCCTTGCCCTTTTTCGTTGAGGACCCATCAAAGCATCCTGTCTATCCAATATAGGTAGGTGTCCAAAATCACTGCCTTCTGAACCGCGCTTTTTACCTCCCTCATCATTACCGTCTCCCATCTTCTTTTTACCCTTCTTTCCAGTTTTGTCCTCAGTGGTAGAAGAACTATCAGTTATATCTGACACATCTGCTCCTGAATTAAATAAAAAGAGTAAGCTGAATAATGACATTCTAAACTATTATTTCATTGTTTATTAATGTGTTAATTCTTAAACCGTACGTTGTTCATTTGTAGATTTTTCGCTGTTATCTTTTGGTGGAATCGTTGACTCGGTCTGAATTTGTGGGTTGTCGTCCTTCCTTGTTGCTAAAACCAAACTTGCGCCCTTGCTGATGGCTGCTGCTGCAGCATCCGTGTCCTGTGTGTTGCCTCCATCGACTAAACCAGCAGAGTTTCCAAGTAAGCTGTCGCAGATTTCTGGACACATAGCTGCCAGTCGGCTTTCAATTAAATCAGGACATTCTGCACGAAGCTCCACCGCCTTTTCCCCAAAGTCACACAATATAGTTTCACTTTGCAAAACATTTTGCTGTGAAAACGTCGCTTCAACTGTTTCCAAAATATCCTCCCATTGCTCCACTACGTCTGCCATTGGAAAAGCCTCATTACCAGATTCTGATTCAAACGCAGAAAGAAGGTGATCAAATTCTTCAGGAGACATCTCGTCATTATTTACGCAATGACACACATTGATGAAATCTTGGGCTGGCTTCATCCTGGCGTGGCGACTTGTTTTTATGTTTTAACTAGTGACCAAACACCCACTAACAGGCTGAGAAAGTAAGAAAGAAACTTCTGGAAATTTTGGAATCAATGCTTCTTTGTGAATAATTATTGACACTTCAGAAACTTTACAGAATCACAAAATAATTGAGGGTGAACTGTTAAATCGGTCTTCCTCCCAAGGATCCCAACACAAGAATGAAAGAAGAAATGAATAATTTTCCTGGTCATCCTTAAAACCCCGGAAGTGCTGGTTGGAAATGAGCGTTAGTCTTATCTATTCTTAACTTTTCTTAATATGAATGTTAAATAGAAAGTACCTAACAAGAAAGACATATAGCATATTTCAATATTTCTATACATGTACTTAAAATGAATTTCAAGTGATCACAGTCCCTATCTCCGTTGTAAGTTTACACTCCAGTTGCCCTTGAACTTTGGCATACAAAAAATGAAACAACTTTGTTATTACCTAAGAAATAATTGTTTTAACAAGTACGTAATGTTTAACCGTAGCCTGTATGAGTAATAAAGTTTTTCCTAAACTGAAACGTAATTACTTTTATCAATTTAAATCTGGAAAGTAAACATAAGTCTTTTTAACCAGTGAAAAAAATGACAGACATATATTATAAGTTAATGATGATCTTTATTAAGTAATTAATTCAACCTAAACTCCGCATGTTAATCAACATATTTCGCATAGTCGAACAAATTTAATATAATATACAGCATAAAAATAAATTTGACATCGAAGAACGCATAAAAATAATTTCATCATGGGATTTAGCATACCCTGATAACTTTGTGCATTTGCCACAAGATTCCTTCAACAGATTATAGATTAATGCAATTTAATTGGTCCTAAGCGAATAAAACCCCAATTCTTATTATCGGATTTAATATTAGCCATTTCCAACGGAGGATTCAGTTCCACAACATGGAATTTAGCATTAAGTCATTTTTCACCATATGGGATTTAGCATCGACGGACAATTCTGTTTGCGGTAATGCTAAATCCTTCAGCGATTTTCAAAAAAAATGACATATTAGTATTATAAAAAGCTTTGCAGTTGCATCAGTAGCATATGGCTCTCAACTTGTTTTTTATATTTCAAAAATGTGTAGAGAATACATGTATAGATGCATGCTTTGCTTTGTTACAAAAACGTAGTGTGTAGAAAAGTGTCAGTTTACCATGATCATTTTGAGAAAAAGCGTATGCAAAAGTCTAATGAACAAAAACTTTATTATGCCATTGTATTATTGCCACAGCATATAAAAAAATATTCTGTTAGGACGGACCAATCCGAAGTTAAGAAACTCGTTTACAATTAGTATGATTGATGTCGGGTGGGATTCGGGAGTGGTTCCAGATAAAGAAAGTAAACGACAAAAGTTAATTTTGAGTTGGCCAGCCAGTAATTTTTCAGGAAAAAAATCCCCAGTTGACTGTGCTTTTAATTATATCAATTAAATATATGTGCATACATGATATGTTATTGAGAAAGCCTAAACCAGTGGAGCATTAAAATCATAAGTATAATCTAATGACATACTTATTACGCTTACTAAATTGGAGTAAGAATAAGCCCGCATATTTTACAAAAGTGAGTGTGATACAGTAAACTTATATATAATTCGAATTTAAAGAGCTGAAATCTAACTTCTATCTTCAAAGTTTGAATTCAATAGCCGAAAACCTTTGCATAAGTTGCAAAAGCCCGAAAGGTGTTCTTACTCACACTATTTATGAAAATTAATACTTTGGTAGGTGTTATGACAAACCGTTTACCATCTCCAAAACTGATGGGGAAACATGTTTTCTTCACACGTTGCATATACTTTGCTTCTTTTCTTGAGTAATTTTCCAACTTCCAGGATTCCACTGTATTTCTGGACTCTTGATATTGCCACCCACCAAGCCAAAGAAATACCGACCAGACAAACACGGGTAATACCGCGCTCATTGCCAATAGTATTTTAGTGTTCAAACTAAACATATCCCATTGAAAAACGAGAGACACGTTGCTGACAAGAACGGCCTGTGTTATAAAGATCTGTATTGGAACAAAAATGATTCCAATTTCCACATTGCACATTTTGAATAGTACTTGGAGAGCGCGATAGTTTAGAATGAGGTGGTGAGGTTCTCGGAGGAGACCAGCTGTTCTGTAGTGACTGCGACCCACTCTCAACTCGTTTCTGATGATTGGTATCAAGGTAGAAAAGAAAAGGATACCGTTGCACGTGTACAAGTTTGTGATGGCTGCAAAGCACAAGCCAGAAACGGAGAACCATGTGCATGAGATAAAATAAACCGGAAAGGAAAGAAAATGTGATGGAACGCTGAATGCTGGATAAGGGGGCGCTGTGGGACGCAGATAACAATGAAATACAAAAAGGGAAACTCCGAGAAATAGCGGTATGATGTTTACTGTTAGCAGCAGTTCCAAAAGTATCCTTTTCCTTCTTTCGCTGACCCGGTTGACTGTTACAATGTATTTGGCTGGAAACGTTTCAATATATTTATAGAATGCATTAAAAAACTGACAGATTGCAAGGGGCTTTCGTGCAAAGATGCCTAAAAGCAAGGAGAAAATACAGCAATAGATGGTAGCGACGAAAAGATAGATTATAGTTTTGTTGCTTCGTAAGGTTTGCAGATCCTTGGTGGCTCTGTGAATTTCGAAGGTGTGGGTTGGCAGTACCAAAATAGCGTAGAAGAAAAGCCAAAGCCAATTATGAAGTGTTCGTGCCCAAGCCCCAACATTTATTACTAGTTTTCCTTGAGTAGGATGTATATGTACGGGAGAAAAGCCAAGTGTGTTGGTTACTTTCAAAGTGTATTTCATGATCTTAAGTAAGTAGCTATTAAGCATGAAATCGGGATCTTTGAGGGGCTCCATGTTTGGTTAAAAAATGGATTGTTTCGAGAGGATATAAAACAAAAACAATATTCCCTGTGTAGAAGTAAAGGATGAATGCCGTTTCATTTTGTCCCAGTAAGTTTCAGGTCAACTGAAAGTCCTTTTAAAATAACTCCGTTAACTCGGAAAGTAAACTGGATGGCACTTATATAAATTGCATGGATAAAACAACTCCCTTAGTGCAGATAATTTACTTTCATTAAAATAGTTGCTGAAACACAGGTTAGAGCCATAGCTAAGGCTAAAAGGTTGTCAACATAAAAGAATAAAAATGGAGGACAAAATTTGTTTTGGAAGCATGTAACACATTTAATAATAAGTTTTCAGACCCTAAATTTGGGGTCCCGTTTTTAGATATAAAAATTTATTATGGGCTCCGGTTATGGTGCACTATTCAAACACATCATTAGTTGACGTTGACCAGATCAGGTAGTTCCTTCTCTCATGAGCAATATGCACATTTAATGCATTATAATGGGGGTATATTGAGTTTGCAATGGACGTAAATTGTTGTTTAGGAAATGCAGAAAGACCCATCACTACTGTTCAATTTTTCGGGTTGATTTAATTTAATTTTGAGCTAAAGTAGAATGTTCTATAGAATTATACAAACGATTTCAATTACTAGTTGTATCCAATTCTTAAGATTACAGTTTGAGTCTCAAATCAGTCGAATTTTTAGTATAACCCGTCTTTATGAACATTACATATTATGGATGTTTTATAGGACTTGCCTGCATTCTGAATTAACCATACATTTTGTTAATACGTATATCCATAAAACTTCAATTTTAATCATACGTATGATCCTTCTTTCTTTCTTCCCATATATTCTTTGTTAAGTAATATATGGGAAGGATCATTTAAAATTAGATATTCTAATGCCTTGAAAATCGAACTTTCAATGTTATATCGATTTTTGAGGATTTTTTAACTTCTCAAATAATTAAAGCTTTGCCATAACCTTGCTCTATAATACACTTAAGGAGCTGAAAAAATGCCATGCGCAAGACGAGATAATAAAGATTTATGTGAAACAACGTAAGTTATAGTGTATAAAGGATATGTGCACGAGTGCACGACAACCACATTTTTTCATTGACACGCAAAGATTTATTTACACAGTTACGGAATGAGAGCATAACAACTACCTCCATAGTCAGTGATAATGTGAGTGATAGTCAGACTAATTGAGCAACAAAATATACAAGGGAAGAGAAATAAACGGAGGAATTGGATAAAATCTATTTCCGTTTTACAGGATGAGTCTCACAATACCCCGGAATGGCAAAACAGCTCTACAACACCAGCCAAGTGTTCAGAATGCACTTTGAATATAACGATAAACTTCTTAGAAATAAATAAAACACTGACATAATCACGCAAGTGATATGCTCAGAGGACAAGAGGAAAGAAGTCAGTAGATCGATTAACAGCCAAACCTTAATCTTCTGCATTGAGAAAGCACTGCTCAAATTATGGGAATTTTGGGAGAGTGAAACCAAATTATGCTCATAGGAGAATTTGCAGCTGCAGTTTGTGCAGAAATATTTTATTTCTTTCAAGCTGGTTACAGAGAGGTGTCTTCTCATTTACCTTTCTGCATTATGCTTGAAGGCATCCGGTAGAAACTGCTACAAACAAACTGCTACTACAATAACTGCTACTAAAATAACTGCTACCGACAAAAACTTCTACCACAAAAAAACTTCTACGACAAAAACTTCTACTCATGATTTAAAAAAAAAAATATAGCAATTTAAGTAGACATAATTTTTTTTTTTGGTTTTTTGGTTCATAATCGAATTTTGGAAAGCTTGCCGAGATCTTATAAACCTCACAACTGGCAGAGTATGTAGGAACCTGCGATCTAGCATTTATACTGCAATAAAGTTAGCATAAGCTATGTGTCTGAGTAGTTCATTGGTTTAGAAACGTTATGAATATTTTCATCAGTGTGGTTGCTGTTGAGAAAATTCCAAAATTTTGACATTTAAACATTTAGGTCACAGACATAGGTCACGCTGGGGTCGTTTCTGAACTTTGATAATAGCATGGTTGAATTTTTGTCGAAAAATAGCATCATTTTGATGCATCATAAATAACTAGTAGTCGCAACCGGATGAGAAAACCCATTTTTGTCCCGGGAAACAATCTCATTTAGTAACATTCGGGTCCTGCATGTATTCCCGTGTTCTCGATAACATTATGTGTACATGCTTCATAATTAACTAAACCACTTGTTAGTTACCAAATTTTAGGTTAGTAACATTTTCACTATGTAAAATGTGCATATAAGATAGAGAACGGGACCCGATCGGGAATCCCGGGATGTATCAACAGAATTCGAAATCTCAACGAGAAACCCGTTGCGACCACTAATCATAACCCATGTTTTGCTATTACGTTTTTTTGACGTTGACCTTTGACCCAGTTACCGTTACAAAATATTGTTAGTTTTAACGTTAGACTTAAGATTTAAGTAGAAAAAACAAAATTATATAACCTTTGATATTGATATAATGAAAAATAAAACCAAATCAAATTTCGCATAGTAGAAGTTTTAGTGGGTAGCAGTTTTTGTTGGTAGATGTTAATTTTGGTAGAAGTTTATTCGTAGCAGTTTGTGAGGTAGATGTTTTTTTGGTAGCAGTTTCTACCTAGAACCTGCTTGAAGCCACCCACGCTTTCCATTAAAAGCACATGTAGGCATAATACGCTAAATGATTACAGAGTTAGCTAGTGTTAAAAACTCTTCACATACACATTCTGCTCCAAGCTGTGCAATGAGGAACTTTAAATTAAAAGTCAATGAAGATCCTTGCTTTTGAATGTCGAGTGGTAATTTAAGTTTCAAATATAGTCACATCAAGTAAAGTGCTTACAAAACTGTTGGTTGAACGACATGTATTGGATTAGAAAAGAAGGTATGTAGGTATACTATCCGATGCTTGGTGAGCAAGATGTGTTTGATCACCCAGTTTTTCCTTTTCAATTTTCATAACATTGATGATAACAGTTTTACATGTGGTTTGATGGTTATGATAAACTACACGGATTTAAAATATTATAAACTTGTTAGAATAACCAAATTGGTTTTTATATTCAAGCATGAAATCGGTTCTTACTTGATTTGTTTTTGATAAAACCATAGAAATACATATATAACCTAGAACGTAGGTCACCATTGAAGAGACGGGGAGATCCGTGTGACGAAATCAATTTATGACTGATAACTTTGTTTCCTGACTACCGTTTAATTGTGCTTCGGATGTTTGAAATATGATGACCCGAGGGGGTTTGTCAATGATCCTATGAATTGGGAACTCACATACTATTAATTCTAAGTTCTAAGAACTACCCTGTATGCTTAAAACAAACGGTTCAATCGATAAGTAAGTTTATTTAAGTTTAAGAAAATCAGACTGTTTGTTAGCAAAAACCAAGGCATCCAGTGTCAGAAGCAGTATGACATGCTTCCGAGACTACGGTGCATGTAGTTTGCAAAATAACCATGCTTTTAATAGTGGTCAAGGATACAAAGTTATCAGTCCGAAATTCTTTTCGTCACACTTTTTCCCTTTGTCCTACAATCTATATAGATCTGTGGATAAAACCGAGTCATTTAACAATTATTGCTCGCACTCTCACCTCAAAATGCTCAACTTTCATCGTTTCCAACAAGAAAATCGCACATCATGTAGTAAACTTCTCCAAAAAATGTCAAACAAAATTGAAACTGGATTTTACCAACGGCAAACCAGAATCAAGTCAATAATTGCAACACTCCCATTTTTTTCAAAAACCGAGTGAACAAACTAATATTTTCTCAATTAGCACTTTGTTTTTCAACAAAATCGGAATACTCTAATAAAATACTTGCAACTTAACTTGATTCCAGCCAGAGGGGGTTTAGTATTCTCCGACTTTTGACAGTTTTACTGAGAGCAAAGGAAGGAAAAAACTGCATTAATAAAAAAAAGCATAGATGGAAAGTTAGATCTTATTAATTCAACTTAAGAACCAGAAAAGGCGAAAGGATATGTAGCCATGGCTTTGTTAGTTGAAAACAAAAATGGTGCAGGGTCATCAAGGGGAGCAGGAGATGCATTCGTCGGGAACCGTTTGAGAGGCACGTCTCATCGAATATGGAATGTATGAAGATATTCCAGTATCCAGTTTTCGAATAATTACGTTACAGCAAAAATTAGCTTATTTGGCATCCGTGGAACCTGTGAAAAATAAAATATGATACTCCAGAGAAAAAATATGGAATGCAAACCAATAATAATAAGCAGCAGAAAAAGACCTCATAAATTTGAATTTGTTGAGTTTATTTCAGTGACGATATTTATAATGTTTTATAACGTTGTTTCCATAAACAGGTCACTCTAAGGCTAATTTTAATAACACTAAGGGGTGAAGTCACTCGAGTTATGGTCAAGTCTGGCAATGAACCGCATTTATTTCTTAACTGATATTGAATGTGGAGTTTCTTTACGTGAAATAGATAGAAAGGTAACAAATATCAATGTAAAAAATTCAAATATTTCAGCACAAGCTGCGAAAATGTTTTAAAAGTTATAATATAAAAAGAAATGTTCAACTTTTACAATATTTAGCTAGCTAAAATAAATGTATCAATATGCCAGCTTGAAACAAAAAGTCAATTAGTGCTTCCAGATAAACATCTTGTAAACAATACGCTCACTTTGTGGAAGTGGAACATCTACAGCATTGGTTAAGGAGATACTCGCTTGGTAAAAAAGATGCTGCTGTCAGAAACCTCCAACCTCACAATAATCTTCTTCAGCATTGGGCAAACGACCCAATACTCCTTTTGCTCAACATGTTCCATGGCACTTGAAATCTCTTCCGGACTTGCCTCTTGCCCCTCTTCCCAGTCCTCTCTAAATCTGAATAAGTTGAGAGTCTCCAAGTATGGCATGCAACTCAGCATATCCTTGACAGTTTCCACTTCCTTTTCAAACTTGGGGAAAAGTATAGAGAACATTGTCAGCTTACAAAAAACTACTTGGTTTGCAGACCATCGATTAGGCTCTTCACGCTTCCACTCCATATGAGAGTATTGGAGAACATCATCAGTCTTCGTATTTCGAATCACGTCCAGGTGTAGTTGAATGAGGGACCCAGCAAAGAGAGAAATACACCATTGGACCCAATCTAATCTTGTATTAATTCTCAATTCTAACTCCCCCAAGAAAATGTACTCAGGTTTACAAAACCTAACACGCATATAAACAATGCGCGATTTGAACTTCCAAATGGATAACTTTTTCAACAAAGGGAAACGGACCGGGATGTTTTCGAGCAAACTGCAGGTGTCTTTATCGTCTCCATCAAACGTGAGCAGTTGACGCTTGTACGGTGTAACAATCCACTCAAATAAGGTAGGATTCCAACATGATGGTTCTCTAATTTCCTCAACTGTGTCCGTATTGAAAATCCGAACATGTTTGAGATTCGGAAGTGGAGGAAGAAGGGATGTCTCCACCCACTCTTCATACTTCTTCTCTTTCTGCCAAGGTTTTTCCCTAAAATTGATAGCGATTCGCACAGTATCCAACGTCATTGCTTGGAGGTTTTGAGTTCCCCTCAGAATCCCTTGAAGAGTTTCCGGAGCCAAGTTAACCGAAAACAAAACGAGAGAAGTGAGGTGGTGTCCATAGTCAGTGAAGAGACTAACCAGCCCCATTAACTTGTAGGGTTGGTTGAGGTTTGCGTAAACGGCGGGCTCTGAGCTGCAGGAAGAGACCCTTAATGAATTGCTAAGAAAAGGGTTCACTTCAAAGTTTGCACTGTCTTGAACTACTTGTGGAACCATGACCAACGTCATCATTAAATTATTCCCAGGTGGTGGTGTGAGAACTGGCAAGTGGGAAAAGTTGAAGAGATGATCGGAACGCAAGACCTCCATTGAGAAATTAGATTTTTTCCACATCTCCAGGCACCCCTTTCCAAGCACATCATCCATCCAAATTCGCCATTCGGGATGAGCTAGTCTGCAATCCAAGAGCACTTTCTTATGTTGTGCCAGATCAATCCCAATATTGTTGTTAATCAAATGCTCAAATATCATTTTTAGGATCTGGAATGAAATTGAGAATATTATTTATTTCCTTGTAGGTATTAAATTGAAAACATGCATGAGTGGTCAGTATCAAAAGTTAGGTTAAATTCTGTGAAGGCCTACCTCAGGTGGTCCCACCAATCCATTATTTGCTGAATTGGGGGAGCCGTTATTTGCTTCCATGCTAAAAAAACATGACCATTAAGTAACCATAATTTAAAAAAAAATTTGAAGATGATTAAAAGTGATGATGGTGTGAGTTTATTAAAAGGCGTTACCTGACATTCTCCACTTCACTTTCCATCTTTTTTTCCAGCGCTCCGCGCTGCTTTTTCGGTGGCATATTCAACTTCAAGTGATAATCAATAGGGAGCTGCCTTTAACCTATAACCTGTTCAAATCAAGGAATAATAATATTTCAGTCAGTCAAGCCCACTCTGTTTTACATTCATTTCATTTGTGTCATTCCAGGCACTTTTTTGTTAAAAAATAAATAAAATGTTTTCCAAAATTATGGTTTCAATGTTACCTTATTAAACAGTATCCACAAGTAATAAGCTTCAAGCAGTCAAAGTAATTCTGTATAAATTTTTGTCAGTGATTTTCGTACAATATGTTCATCATTGTCAGCTGAAAATGATGATTAAATTAACATGGGTAGAATGACAATGTATGTGTTTGAGAACAACCGCATACATTAAGAGATTTAGAGCGAGCTATTTAGACGGTGATATGCAACCGCATATTGAGCTGCTGTGCATGCACCTACTTTCCAAAAACGAGGAGGAGCAAATTAATATAGTAATCATAATCAATAATCAATGGATCATATATACTTACTATTGCATGCACGGTTTCTACAGACGAAAAACTATGCAAGAAGGCGAGTAGCAAGGCTTTGGCATACTCCTAACAGACTATGGGTTGTTCTTTCAACTTGTACTTGCGTCAATGCTACTATACTCATAAGGTTCAGCTTTCTATCTCACTACTTTGGTTAGAAAGGTTTATAAATACAAATGTTCTCCTAACCATTAAGATTTCTTAAGATAAGGCCGGCCTTACACATATGTAAAGAATCCTCAATACTTAAAACACAGGCCTATTGTTCACAATCCATACTAAATAAATTATTTGAGATATGATGTATGAATATTATATTGTGCGATGCATGAAATCTAATCGACTCCTACAGGCAAGGTGTAAATTACAATATCTGAAAGAGCTTCTCTTAAATCAAACTCCCATTCAACATATCGTATAAAGTAACATAAATATATATAAATCAGTTATCTGCGCTCCTAAAACTGGATGAAGTAACATATTCTTGTAAACTTTGCAGCCTTTCACGGCTAAAATGAATTCACGAAAAAAATTAATAATAAAACAAAAAAATAACATGTAAGCTTTTCACACGATTCCTAAATCCAGGCTTCCAGCTGGAAGATTGATTTCATCTTTAGGCACGTTGTTTCAAGTGCAATACAGATAAGCCTGTGGATGCTGGAAGCGGAAATATAAAAGTTATTGAGGACGAAGCTCTTTTAATTTAATTCTTACAATCAACAGCCCAAAGATATTTATGATTAGTCATCTTCTTGGTCGTCCAAGCCAAAATCTCAGCCAACTGCTGAGGACTCATGGGATAATGTTTCCTCTTCGAGCAGTTCCTCATCATCCACTGATGAGCCTTACTCAGAGAAGAAAAAGACCGGAAGTTGGTTCCACTTTCAAGCTCAGATTAATTAAGCAGTAGAACTTTCAGAACAAATACCAAATGTTTTCTTCGGAACCGGTCCTTCGGCCTTCTCACATTCATAAAGGAAGTTACGTTGTTTTAATGGTAGTACATTTCATCGAATACGATTTCTGGTCGAACCGTTTAATGATGCTGTAAAAATTGAAATCATCGACTCCAATGTTATAAGGAATATAGATATCAAATTTTGTATTTGAAAAATTCCTTTGCTATACTTACTCCCAGAGTGACGGCTATTGAAATGGACGGAATGTCATATTACTTTAACTACGAACTGTTCAGACATTATATAAGTCACACAACAAGGGAACATTACCTAAGTGCAACCCAATGGGAAAGTTGTACTTTACAATGATTTGATTCCCAATACGTATCCCGGTATGGAATTAATGGGTACATTGTCTGCAAGTTTACAGGAATACTTCTAGAGCCAAAATAACTACCCGCATTGTTCCATGATGATTCGAAAGGGGAATGGTTGTAAGTAGTCAGATGGACTCTGCAGTCGCAAATCCCATTCAATTTCAGCCGAAAGTATCCCAAGATTCAAGGGATAAATATTTCCTCAAACTTTAAAAAAAATTAGATAAAGATTAAAAATACTTTGCTCCTAGTCAACCCGGCGGAGTAAACTATCGTGCTACAAATGTGTCACAGGTTGAAGATGAAAAAGTTCATGTCAAGTTTATTGACTACGGAGTCGCAGAGACGTACATCCTCTCTTGGAAATGTTTCCTCCCCAGTGTTTAAAAGTACAATTGGAGAACATAAAAAGATTAAATGTCAACCTATATTTCCGAAAGTACCATGTTTATGATGAGCCGTATGCAAGTGGTGAAAGAGGAGGTTAAGGATTCCTTGACTCAAGTTTTACTGTGGAGAAAGAAAGCGTTGGGGACATAAACGTCGTCCGCTAAACGCCGAGGTCCATAAGGCCGGAGTGCATAATGTAGGAGGCCGAGTAGATGCTCTCGGTGGGTTTGGAGTCACTGGGGTATCTCAATAATCATTCACGGCAGTCACTTTACAATTGGAAGCAGCCGATATGATGTTGTTCCCTTTGTTGAAACTACTGGGGTTGCAGGAGAGTCTCAATCATAATCAGTAGCTGTAGTGTAAAGAGCCGATGATAGTTAACCAGTTGTTGTGGAGGCATCATATGACGCCTGGAGCTGAGCTACGAAATGTATTGGAATAAGAACCTCTGCCTCTGGGAGTGGGCGACGAAGATGGAAGTCTGTAGGCGTAGGATAGGAACTTGGTTGAGTTTTTTCTGGACACCCTTGTATTGATGCTGCATAGAAAATTGTGCATTTAAAGGTTTTTTTAATACGAAAATTAGTGGAGGCTGGAATACGAACTTAAAAACAGTTGATTTTGATAATAAAGAGGGAAGTCATTAATGAAGTAATTAATGTGAAGAATGGGCTACGAGCAAAGAAGAGAACGGAAAAATACGTTTTTTTGGAATTTAATTATGATAAAAGGAATGAGATATATTATATGTGTGCATAAAAAAGCATTCCGTAACGAGTACCATGTATAGTATAAACTGATTTCGTAATCAACTATCACGTTTACATGATACAAATTTCTAGCTAATACTTCCTTTTCTCGGTTCGTAACATAAACGTTTCTTTAGTCCTAAAAGTGTTTGCCTGATGATTTACAAAAGCTGGAAATACACGTATTTATAAAAATAGGAAACCTTACGTACATCCAATTTATGATTTTCTGAAAGAGTTGTGTTTGTGGCATAGCATTCCTTTTATTACGTAGCTGAAGCGAGAGCATTCAGCGAAGTAATGGTTTTACTCAAACTGTCTGTCCGTCTGTCTGTCTGTCTGTCTGTGCGCACTCTCCTGGTCACATACATTGACCGATTTGGCTCAAATTTGGTACTACTCAAGAGGACCTCTGGGAATACTTTTCAGCCAAATCGGTCAAACGGTTCGAAAGTTATAGGCGTTAGAGTTCAGTAACTCATCGAGTTGGCTTAAACGTATGCATAAAGGCATGCTTAGCATAGCAAATGCATAGTGCATGAATGTACATAAAGCATAAAGCTTGTGCATACTTGAAATCCGGAATGGTATTGCACAAGTAATGCTTCCACTATACGTTGAGAGAGGATCGAGGAGGTGGGTTTAGAGAGAGAGAGGTGGTGGAGGAGATTTTGTGGACATGGGAGGAGGGGGTTTGGAGGAGATCACTCAACGCCTTCTTCAGCTACGTCTCTGGCCTGCTTACTAGCAGTTTATTTGTGTTTTCTTCGAAGGCTTTCTAAAATCTGCTTGGATGTACACAAAAGAAATTTTGATTGCAGAAAACAATAATTAGTGATCCTGCATAAAACGTGATCTTATCTGCCTAACTAACTATTTCCATAGTTCAATTATTTAAAACTTAAAAAAATCCCTTCTTGATTATAAAAGTTTTACAAATTTACTTGTACAATTTGGTTTCTCAATATTTAGTTTTGTGAAAGTAATAATGAGTGGATAGGTGGAATTGGAGGAAGGTGCAAATACAAAGGCAATAGCAAACCAAGGTCAATAAACTATGGAGGGACAGCTAAACCAGAGGGTCGAAGACTCCTCAGATGATCAAAAACTAGTCGCTGATCTGTGGGCATCTATGAAAGGACGCAATGAACCAGCGGTTGTAGTCCATGTAAACTATTTCGAGAATGGAGATAGCGAATTCATCCCCCGTGAAATTGGAATCACAGCATTTTCCGTACAAAACGGAGTTTTAGAAAAATATTTTGTTCATTTAGAGCCCGGTAAGTACCTACATATTAAAATTTCCTACATTTACAAATCTTTTTATGTTAAGCATTATTATTATATTTTTTATGTATTTTTAAAGTGAATCTTCGACCTGTAACTGGTGGTGGAGGTCGTCACAATATTTCAATTTCCAACAGCTTGGGAATTGCGAAGATGGAAAAATTTCTTGAGAATGTATGTATAAAAATCTTAAACTCTAAACAGTTGGCAATTTGAATTGAATATTAATATATGTATCTATAAATTAATATAATGATGCACATTTTTTAAATTTGATTTCAGTACATCCCATCTGGATTTACAAACACTCCCATGTTTTGTAGCAATCCAGCCAATGAAGTTGAGGAAGGGCTCAAAGTACTTTACACAAATGTTGGATTGCCTTTTGAACACGACGTGTTTCCCCTCCAATGGCTCATGATATCCTTATCAACATGTGGACTCCTCACACTGGCGAAAGCAGAGCGAATATCATTCTTCGATGTAATTAAATCCATTGAGTCCGTCGTGTCCGATTACTTGATTCAGAAGGAAGCAAATGTTCCATTGCCCTTTGAGGTTTTAGTTGAGGGATGTTGTTTCAACTCCATTGAAGTCGAGCGTCACCAGAAGCTTGGGAGAGCCAACCGAATCACCACAGCTAATATTTATGAGTTTCATCCAGGTGCAGTGCTTGGAATATTTTTTGAAAGAAAATGAAAGCTTGAAAGCGAAGCAACATCATTTCTGGAGTCTAACAAGAGAGCGTATGGAAGCCTTCTATCTTGTCGTCGTCATGATGTCAAGGAACATGTGGGTAATGAGGACAATAGGGTTTTTTGTGCTTTGAGTGTGTCAACACGTCAAGTGTTTCTTATTTTGGATGCATTGTTGGTCAACTTTGGACTCCCTCCACGTGTTGGCTGCCACTACCCCAGGGGACGCATGTAAAGCGTAGTTGAAAAAAATATTGATTAGTTACTGTTACATACTATTTCGTACGTGCGTATTGCTGTTTATTAATGATAATGATGAAATCAATTATTAGATGCTTGGTGGTGTAGATACTATTTAAGCTATGTGCAATGAACTATGACATATATTTTGTAATTGAAGCTTATTGTACCTTTATTATGATTTAGGTTTAAAAAAAGTATTATATAGTGTATATTTTAGGTTAACCATATGATTTTGAGTGGCAAATTATCATGAACTTAGTGTAACCGCAGTGCATATGTTACCAGATTAATATTTTTGTTTACATAGGTTTGATAAATAGTTTATAAATGAGTTTATTAACACTTCGTGAAATAAACTTTAAATTTGCATGATTTTCTCTCAACTCTATCCCTGAAATCGGTCTCATCTTGTCAATTCATTCAATAACTGATAAAAAAATGGATAAGCCGCACTCGTTTATATTATCTTTTATGCCCGTGCCGTGGACACGTGGTCTGACCTTGACCATTGCATTTCAATCAAAGGTTAAAAGGCTATGGTATCTGAAGCATTCATTTTTACTTCAAGTGGTTTTTTTGATTATTCGTTGTTCGTGACGAGAAGTGCTTGGAAAGCTAAGCTGGAAACAATTTTAAAAACTTCTAAACTTGAAAAATTTAGTCGTTCGTAATAAATTGGGAGCGTTGTGACAGTTGACAGCGTCGAAAGCTGGTGTTATTTCTGTGTAAAATGGACCAAAGTTTGAACGAGAATCATCTTTAATCAGTGTGCCCCAGAAAACTATAACTGTCAAGATGGCTACAAAAGATCCGAAGGCGTTGACTCAATCATCGGACTTGGCTGGAAAATTGGTGGTGACCACAGATATGCATTTGGTATTTGTCCCCAAAGGACTTCAAATCAAGGGCTTATCTTCAAAAGGACATTCGTTAGCAAAAACTTTAATTCAACGACGGAAGCCGAATGCACGACGGGGAATACCGTGCCCCAGTTTTGTTGGTAAACCAAACTGCATCATTCAGCTGTGACATCCTGGTTTTGGAACAAGAAAATCAAGTTACTGTTAAATCTTGTTTATCAAAATCAAGTTCAAGTCAAATCAAAATCAAGTTTAAAATGTGCCTGGCGAAAGAAGGTAGCACGAGATATCTGGTTTTCTTGGATAAGTGTTTATATTTTAGCAGTTAATAGGCATAACATTAATTCATTGGCATTTTTTTGGTTTGTTTGAAACTTTCATAAAACTTGCGTCCATTAACTTTCAAGGACCTAGCTCGAGCAAATGATGTCGTCCCTGCGCTGTGAAAGCTGGAGTGGTGGTTTACGCAAGAAATCCCTCAGAATTTTACATTGTGCTGGAGAAGTCCAATTATTATTCCTCCCCACAACTTTCAGACTGGAAGAAATTTTTTCCAGGTGAAGCCATTTTTGTATTGAGTTCATGTGTTATATGTAGATTAAGAAAAATATGCATTACCATCACAGCATGCAAAAAATTACTCAAAGTAATCGAAAATTCCAGTTTGATTTGTTGGATATTTTAGGATTCAAGTCTGGACCGGAAACATTCTGTGGTATGCGTGCCCTTCTTAATCTTTTCTTTAAGAGCTACAAAGCGTTGGTAATAAACTTTGATGCTTCTGGCACACATGAACGTGAAGTAGGAGATTTAGTGGCAGTAAAAGTTTTACGGAAATTGAAATCATCGGGAGGAAAAGAGCCTGAAGTATGCATTGGAAAAGTGTATGAGTATCAAATGCGTAGTGGAGTCGTGATGGATGTTGATGATAGCAAGAATACTCCCGAGTTTACGGTATACCTTTTAGACGTTGGATGTGAAGTTACTGTCTCGAATCATTTTTTACTTTCACTCCCTAAACCATTTAACCATATTCCACCACTGTTAAGTGGATGTTTTCTTTATCGGAGCACGTCATGTATGACTCTTTCCTATGCTATAATTTGTAATTAGTGATTATTTTTTAAATATTCTCTAGGCGTTCCATTGTTCCTTGTTTGGACTTTCACCTGTCGGCGAGGATTGGAATGAAATTTCGGTCCAGTGTTTCAGAGACTTACTGCAAAAACATAATGATGCCATGTTTGACTTTGAATTTTGTTCAATGTGCGTAAACCATCATTATCATCATGACTATCTACATCTAAATCAATCATCAATTTCATAATAATTGAGTGATTAATTGTGCTTGTTTAATTTATCAGTGTCGCTCCACCTTTACGTACAGCGGATGTTCAATCACTTGTTGGCACCAATCTGGTTAACGCGTAGATTAGTACATTCAACTTTAAGACGGTAGCCGATGAATATCTCCTCAACTTCTCTGAAGAAATTATAAAGAAGCTGCATGCCATTCCTTGGAACTTGATGCCAACTAGACCAAAATTGATGGAAGGAACCAGCATCCCGGAGGGGAAATTTTCACGTCCTGTACGACAAATGGGTCGTCTCACCGTGTCTTCACGAACTGGTCTACTTTTGACCAAGTTTCATACAAGATTTTACGATTTAATGTCTAGTTCAGTCCTCAAAAGGGAATCGAAAAACTATTTCGTATGAGAGGTCACAATCTAACTGATGTGGAAGGAATGCACAACCGTCTTATGATCGTCTTACAAGATCCCGATTAAATATTTGGGAAGCCTTCGTCCGTATTAGTTTCACATCAAATGACTTGGAATTTAAATGAGTTGAAGAAGGAGGAGGGGCCTGATAAACTTACGAGTGACAAGCGTAAGTGAGGGAAAGAAAAAACAGTGAAGTTATGATTTATGAATTAGCCAAGTATTAATATCTATTTGTAATGAATTTAGCAAATTAACATTCTCGACGGGGTTAGATACTAATACTTAAGTTTTTATAATAATGATGAGTTATTGTAATTATGTTTTGATGTAACAAATGAACTGTTTACTGAACTAACAAGTTGTTTCTTAAATAAACTCGTATGTCAGTAAGGCTTTATATATTCATTCACTATATATTGACATTATTCAAGTGCTTGGGCCCTTCATTCTCGATCCCGATTGAAAGCGCTCAGGCTTGGGTCCTGCTCCATTCTCGAACCCGATTGAATGCGCTAAGCTAAGACCTTATCAATTTAAGTTGCAGATTTCCTTCGCAGCTTATATTTGATGAAGCATTATAGGATTCCCCTCCATTGGCAGGGAGTTCCAACCGAGGTAAATGAATTGAATTAGGGTTGGATTGCAGATAGGTGGTCTTTTTTCTGTTGCAGATCTGGAAGAATCTCATCATTCTGAGTCCAAACTTGGACTTGACTTGGAGTTTTGTTGGTTCGTGTTAGGACTTACGCGTGTTAACTAACACCTTACCTAACCAAAAAAGTCAAAGTTGACAAAAAAAAACTTTTGAAAAAACGTGCTTTTTGAACTCAGAATCATGACATCCGCCAACAATGGCAGTAGTGTAATATGTTACTTGCTTTCTTATAGTTACATGAGGTTTGTTGTGATTTGTAGGACGATTCCGGGGACGAGGTGCTACTAAAGTCACAGGCACACTAATGTTGAAGTTGGATTGGGGCATGGACTTTCATTTCCATCAGATGTTGGTAGTGAACCCAAAAGTGGATCCCAAACTTCTATCCCTCGATCTGAACATATTGGAGAGCTCGCAAGGAGTGGTGCACCGACTTCAGTGAGTCAGAGATTGCAAGTCATGGATGTTCAACAGCAGCAAGTGTCACCGAACCAACAGGTTCTTTGAATGATTCTTCGGTCCCCACTCCCTGTTAAAATAGTTTGTCAAACTGGTGGAGCCATGACATAAGCTGTTGAAGACGACGTTGAAGTTAGCTGAAGGACGTCCTGGGAGGGGGTGTATATCATTCTCGATCCCTTGGGTTCTGTGGGTCGATGGTCGATCCCTATTGAAAGCTTGGGTCTTGGGAGAATATCACCTATTATTCTCGATCACTATTGAAAGCTTGGGTCCTGCTGCATTCTCGATCCCTATTGAAAGCGTGGGTTTGAGACTAAGAGCTTAAGGCAAGAAGCTTTTGAGAAAAAGCTCAGCTCAAGAAGAAGTTTAGTATAGTATCGAAGTCAAGGACATGAAACAGCCGATGCGCGATCTCCAAGCTGAAGTCGTGGACCTTCTTGGAGACTCTGTCTTATGCATGCATGATGATGCCTGCTGCCGTTGCGTTCATGCTCACATTTAGTGAGATATTTTTATTTTCTTCGACTGCAATTGCAGAATATATCTCCTGCTTTCTCTCCTGCACCATTTTGTGGTTTGTTTGACTGCTGATCCGTCGTCGATCCGATCTGAGCGCTTTTAATTATTAGATGACATTTGTTAGTTGAAGAAGACGAGTTGTTGAGGTGGAGAGAAAAACAGAAAATAGCATTCATTCATTCCACGCTTTTGCTGCTCTGCCACGGATAAAAATGTATGCATTTAAAATTGAGTTGCAAATTTTACGCTAGTGGTTAAATATCCATCGACCGTAACAATAGTTGATAGTTCTTCAGTTTAATTATTCCTCGGTGCTCAGTCATTTGAATAATAGTAGTAATTTATAATTTGATAAAATTTCCATTTCACGTTTAGGTATCGATTTTATATACTGAGAAAATGTTGATTGTTAATTGTTATGTTAATACTTTCACATTTACAGGTCAACGGTTCAATTTAATCGTCAGTATTTGAAGAGGTAGGGTGGAGGTGGAAAGGAATTGTCGAATTGCGCAAGTTAAAATCAGTGATTGGTAATTGATTTAGCGATTTCATATTTTAATTAGTTAATTGGTTTATTACTGTTGGTTTTACACTCATTCAAAGCATATAATTCAGTTCTTACATCTACATGTCACATTATGTTGCATGCAAAGTAGAGTGGGTCGACAGTAGTTGGTAGGCAGGTGTGGTGCATTATCTTTTGCAAATCTCATTCGATCAATTGCACTCAACTTAACTTTTCTTGTTTGTAATACTTAGGAACTAGGAAGAAAGAAAACTTGTCAACATGTCGTCTCTGGGTCGGAGCCCGGGGGAGGGAGTGGTCGTGGAAGACTGAAAGTACTGAGATTCCACCAGCAGCAGTGGAATCGATGGTTCCCTCGGGAAGGGTGCCCGGATGTCCTACCATCCAAGAATTGCGGAAAGATATGCTGAGGATAACCAACCCACAGAAGAATTGGCTGCTCGACTAGCTACTTCAGGAATATTGCTTGAAAAGTCGGATTCCCCTCCATTGGCAGAGAGTTTCAACCGAGGTAAATGAATTTGATTATTTGAAGTCAAAGGCTTACCACCTATGACGAACTACTCTTACTGCCATAGTCAGTGGCTAATAATAATGGCAGTAGTGTAACATGTTACATGATTATGGTTTTGTTGTGATTTGTAGGACGATTCCGGGGACGAGGTGCTACTAAAGTCACGAGAACATCAACTGCTGAAGTTGGACTGGGACATGGTATTGTAATTCCATCAGATGCTGGTAGTGAACCCAAAAGTTCAAAATCACAAATATATCTATCCGTCCATCTACGGCACGTTTTGGAGATACGCCAAGGGGTGGTGCACCAACTTCAGTGAGTCAGAGACTGATGTTCAACAGCAGCAAGCGTCACCGAGCCAAGAGGGAGAGCGAGGTTCTTGAAATGCTTCTTCGGTCCATCAGGGAGGTTCTTGGAATGCTTCTTATGTCCGGGATGTTTTGGAATGCTTTTTCTGTCCAGGTTCTTGGAATGTTTGTTTGGTCTCCGAAAGGTTCCTGGAATGCTTCTTCTGTCCAAGAGAGGTTCTTGGAATTCTTCTTCTGTTTACGGGAGGTTCTTAGAATGCTTCTTCGGTCTCCAGGAGGTTCTTGGAATTCTTCTTTAGTTTAGGTTCCTGGAATGCTTTTTCTGACTCTGCTTTTTCTGCTTTCACTAGGGAGCGCGAATGACACAAGTTTTCGGTTCAAATCTCCAGGAGCAGATTTGAAGTTAGTATTTCTTCAGATTTACTAATAGAGGATATTCTGTTCCCTGGACACCCTGCTTCACTTTTAGTTACAGCGTCAAATCTATAACTCAACGGTAATGAGCTTGTTTCGTAAGTTGTGGGATTTGCTACTTCAATAGTTCCGTTCATGTCCACAAATTTCGGTGTTTGGGTGAATGCATCTACTTGATCCACAACTGTTGAATTCAGGGACAGGTAAACTTCTAATTCGCGTATTCTGTCGAAATATATAGACTGCATAGACTCGAAAGCTTGTTGCTGTAAGAATTTTGGCTGCTGGATTCTGACTTTTTGATCTTATGCTTTCTCTTTTCGATATTATTTGAGTGTTACCCATCTGAGAATAATGAGGATCTGCTCGAAGGGGATTTTTACACCTTTCTCCTTTGAAGAATCACTAGCTCCCTGAGATGGTACTGAATCAGGAGGAGAAGCCAACGGAGGTACATTACCACATAAGTCCTCAACAATAGGCTGAGATTTTCACTTGGACGATCAAGAAGATGACCAATCAGAGTTATCTTCGGGCTGTTGATTGTACAAATTATTAAATGAGCTTATCTGGCTTGCATTATCTGTATTGCACTTGAAACAACGCAACGTGGTCTGCTGGCAAAGTTGTTAATTCCGAAGCTGCTATCTGGGCAATTCCAATCGTCCCTCTGGGTTCTCTAGGACCTGCTATTGAACACTATGAGAATGATTAATTAATTATTTTATATACAAACTACGTTTACTGAACCATACAAATGACAAATATATATACCTCCATCACCACGTCCTCTTCGCCCTCTTCCTCCGCCCCAACTGTTATTACCACCAGATGAGCTCGTCTATAGTGGAAGAGGCCTGAGGTTTACTCCATTCATTCCAATTGATAGTGCTTGGATGCTGAACTGGAAGAGAAGCTTGAGTTGAGCCCCAGTCATTAGACTTTTTTTTGGCGCAGGAGTATATGATGTCGGTGGGTTTGGAGTCACTGGGGTGTTCCAATCATCATTGACAGCAGTCTATTTGCTATTGGAAGCAACCGATGATGTTGTTCCCTTCATTAAAACCACAGGGGCTGAAGGTGAGTCCCACTCTTCATCGCCCAAGTAACATTGCCTCATAGTTTCTACGCAATTTCTACGTTGCATGTGTTGAAATTGTGTTATCATCGATTTTGAGTTGAATTCATGTGTTGATAAAACATCATTTCAACGTTAGTTTTCAGTGAGGATCTCAACATAATTATGTACGCAAAAATTGCATAGAATCAACATCAGATCAACGTGTAGAATTTAGTCATTGATTTTGAGTTGAATTCATATGTTGATAAAACATCATTTCAACGTTAGTTTTCAATGAGGATCTCTATATAATTATGTACGCAAAAATTGCGTAGAATCATCATTAGATCAACGTTTAGAATTTAGTTTGATGTCATGATATAAACCACGTTGATTCTGCATTGAAAAACAGTAGTTGTAAATGTTGAAAATACATAGTTTCAACGTATTGCAGCTATTGTTGAAAATGACATGATATCAATGTTGATTCTATTGAAGAACAACAAGCCAACTGCTGCTTGTATATACTTATGAAATCAGATGACATCCGTCACATACAACATATATAACACAGCTGCCTTTACCTCTAATCAGTATACGAAACTTCATAAAATCCAAAACATCTTCTTGTGACTTTTGTCACGGCCTGTCTGTTTCAAGTGGACATATTGAAGTGATGTCAAAGAAATTACTTCTTTTCGCAGTTAAAGATTTCACAACGAATGGAGCAGTTTTAGTTGTGCATTCGGTTTTGTTCAAAGGTGAAAACCTCCTTTCAACCCAGTTTTGTTTCAGATAGTTGGATTTTTTCACAACACAAAGTGTTAATTTTTTTATTTAATATGGAAACGACTGAAAAAATAGTAAGCAATACACAAGTTGGTGGTGATAGTGATGAAGTTAATGCATTAGGTGGTCAGTTCTATGAGCAGTATTCTAAATTGTTCTCATATTTAGTAGTTACTGTGGGGGAAATGGTTTTCATTCTGATGACCGAGGTTTTCGTGACAAAGAAGAGGTTTCAACAAATAAATTTTTGTGCCGTTAGATAAACTTGCATATAAATGTATGATGATCTATTTGCATGATAATTTAAATTTACATCATTGTACGCTGTTGCGTGAAGTATTATATAGGCAATAAATATAAATCTATAATTTTTAATGTTGAATGTATGTAGAAAACAAATTCCATTTGCATCACATTGCATCTACGATTATTCTATGTTGAAAACATGTTGACACTTCTACGCCGATTCAACGCATAAACAACGTTGTCACTATTAATCGTTTCAACGTAGATTCAACGCATAATCAATGTTAATAATATTAATTCAGCCACGTTGATTCAACGTGAAATCAACATGTTGTAACAACGTGTTCTAGACGGACATAATCTGCCGTTATTTCTACATGAAGTTTGCAACGTTGAAAACACGTTGAATCAATGGGGCAATGTTACTTGGGCGGTAGTTGTGGTAGAAGGAGTCGATGATGGGTAACCAGTTGTGAGGGAATCCCAATTATCTGCTTCCCAGTTGTTTGATGCTTTTTGTTTTGTGGAGCTGAGTTGCGAAATGTATTTCAATGAGAACCTTAACCTCTGTGAGTGCGCGACGAAGATGTACCTCTGCTTCTAACATTGGAAGCCTTTGTAGGCGTAGAGTGTGAACTTGTTTGGGTTTTTCCTAGATCCTCATATTGAAGATGTGATTGATACTATACAGAACTTGTACAGTTGAAGTTTTTTTGGAATACGAAAATTAGTAGACGCTGGTATAGCAGTCTGAACCTGTGCATACTAGATATGTTGTCCCAGTCATCAGAATCTTTAGTTCTTCTTGTTACTTGGAGCAATCTACGATTCCGTATCACCACCCCAATCGTCCTCAGTAACGGAAGATTGGTCAGCCAGGTCATTTCGCCTTCACCCGTTGTTTCACTCATTTGTAATAATTTTGACGCTAGCTCAGATCCCTTTGTTAAAATATTCCTGGTCTTTAATGCATCAACTAAATTGATCTGTGGGATTTGTTGCATTCAATCTATCCCAATCATCTGCAGCATTGTCAGACTGCAGCAGCACTATCTCCCTCTTTTATTTAAAATACCGTTTTTGAAGACTAGGATCCAAAAAAAAATTCTGCTGGCATGTCTGGTAGCTTATTTATATCTATCCAATATTTTGGTTTTTTTAACCTCCCCCTTTCCAACTAAACTCCTAGTCACCCGTCCAGAGTTCCTAGCAAAAGGAATGCTCGGATCTATAATACATTTGGATTTTGGCGTAAATTGTATATTCGTCTATTGATTTGTAGTAGCCTTACCCTCATATGGTCAGCTACACAGATTTAAAATATTTTAAAATTACTAGACGTTACATCAACCAAATCGGTTTATATTCAGGCGAAGGGTACAGAACGGATTACTGCACCAAACCCCTTCTTGATTGATTTGTGATACAACCGCGTCAGTTTAACAATTGCTATCTCACCTCAAGTTCAAGCTTTCAAGGTTTGCAACCCCAAAACCGCCCGTCAGGGAGGAAACTTCTCTTACAAATGGGTTTTCAATCCCAAAACCGCACGTCAAGTATTAAACTTATCTCACAAATGTCAAATAAAATTGAAACTGGATTTTACCAAAGGCGAACAGAATCAAATATCAATATAACCCAAAAAATCTCCGATTTTTTTCAAAATCGACTGAACAAACTAATCTTCTCTGCCTATTTAGTAATTTGATGTTCAACGAAATCGAAATATTAAAGTACTTTCCGGCTTGACTAGAAACAACAACCAGAAAAAGTTTTTTTCTATATCTCTCTGTCGTTCAAAATTGAATATTATAGTTTGAATTGACTAATGATTAGCGTCTCTCTCCCATCTTCTCACCTCACAGTCTATCTAGGAGCATTTATAAATGCGTTGTCAGGCTATTTTCCCTACTCCTCGCTTACCTATGGGTGTTTCCATATAATGCAAATGAATGTGAACACGCGCGGGGGCTTCCTGAGCACGGTGCTACTCTAACTCGTCTGTTGTGGAACTATAGCCTGATATTATACATATTAGTTATTCATATCAGTGTATTATACAGTTAGTATGGTGAAGAAACAGTGCAGAATTATACAAATATATAATTAATTTTTTAAATATATTTACAACCAATTTATTTAATTTAATAAAGTTGTAATCTATTAGTTCCACCTTTAGATATTAAATATGTAGACAAAATATTACTTATGTCTGAGAGTACGTGTTTGACAATTGATTAACATGATTGAATTCTTATTATGTTAAGGCGTGTTAAGAAGTTGAACATTGAAAAGTTACAAACATTTTCAAAAACGAAATGAAGCTTGGCGTCGTTTTACTCCAACTTGACCTTCCTGGCAATCTTACGAGCAGGCATTTCGGCGCCAACATCGTTGGTGATTGTTACTTGTAGTCTCCGCTTCCGCTGACTCCGATATTCTTCTTGAGCTTTGACATCGTGCAGTTCCCTCTGAAGTGCCTCGAACTCATCCTTGTCTGCCCCGTAATGAAAGATGGAGTCTCCATAATCTGCGAATTGTTGAAGGAGCCAGCTCCTCTTCTGTATAAATTTAAAGGAGAAAAAAAAGAAAAAAGAGGTTATTAAGTAATAGTTGTCCATTTGATATTTAGTATATATGATGTAAGCACGGAATTTTTTTAGTAACTTACTTGAGCTGTCATCTCTGGCTTGTATCCAATCTTGACAAGATCCTTGTAAGTCATGCAGGAGGCTCCAAACGAAACAGTTTCTTTTGGATATGGCTTCTCAGTCAGCTTCTCCAAGGCTAAGGCAGCAGCCTGTTTCTTTCCATAAAACTTCACGTCATTGTCAGCTTCTGCAAAGTATAAAAATAAAAATTAATATCATATCATAATTTGCATTCAAACATTTTGGTTGTATGCGGAAACAATAATGTTGAGAAAACTTACGTGATAATCTGGTGGAGCCCAGGAAGACTTCAACATGGTAAAGAGGCTTTGCTTTGTTCCAAGGGTCGGTCGTCTCTTCGTACCTAGGAGCTGGGAGGTGGTTGAGTCTACAGAATTTGTTGAGGTCATCAACCACACGGGAGCTGATTCTCCATCCTGGCAACAATCCATACGGGATGACATGGAAGTTACTTTCACATCTGGCTTGCACCTTCTGTAGAATATCCAACGCTGCCATTTGCAAGGATGGTTGTAAATCCAACGCCTCTCCGATACCTAAAATCATACAAAATCAAAAAAAGAACCAATGCATGTTAATGTTATAATCAGACTCTATGATTTGACATCATAAGATAATATATAACTTTTAGCTATAAGAAACGTACCCAGGAATCTCCCTATTATGATCTCTGCTCGACGCGTAGACTTTGCGCCAGGTACAAGTACAGTGGTAACTTGACTATTGTAAGGCTCATTGTAAAAACGTGCACACTCCTTCAAGGCGTGGAGAGGAGTTGAGATGATTCCATTTAAATCTAACAGGATACTCCTACGACTCTCGAAGTTGCTTTCCAAGTCTTCAATTATGGAGTCTACATCCCATCCAATCGTCTGCATGTTGGCTTCCATCGGTGGAGTTATCTTCTCGATTCCAGAAAAAGGTGAGCTGCCCACGTTAGCGTGACCCTCTGTCGCATTGTTGCTGCTTGTTGCTCCACCGGAAGAACCCTGCTTCTCATTGGTTGTCTCACCGAATCGTAATGCGCGTTGACGTTTCTGTAAAGGAAAAAAAAACATTGCATTATATTATGCACTTGTAAACTTTGTTCAACCAACCATCATCTATAAATTTTTTCCCTACCTTTTCAATATGGGACAGTCCACGTCTCACCATGCTGCGAATACATCCGTTGGCAAAATTCAAGTCCCAACTTAGTTCAATTGGCTCAAACTTTGGCTAATTTAAAAAAATAAGTATCAATTATTAGGTTCATATAAATTCATCTTAGGAAAATTACAAGCTTTAAGTTCTACGCTATACCTCTTGTTTAGGAGACTGGACATCTTGATTGCTAACAATTTCACAGGCTTCGTTTTCTGAGGCTTCAGAACTGCTCGTTATGCTCTCAAAACGGAACTGAAACTGAAAATCAAAGTCAAATCAATTAATCATCATTAAAATTATAAATATTTCAGGTTTGGTTATACGAAAGTGTTTAATATATAGTCATACCTCGTCTTCTTCTTGCTCTTCTGCATTTGATGATGTACTGCTCCATTTGTTCTGGAAAATTTCGGAATCGTCGCTAGTAAGTCTGATTCGACTTTTCTGTAGCTGCAAAATAAAATTAAAACAGTTGGATAAAGATATTCATTAACAATGTGTACACCGCATCAACCGCATTTTGTAGTAAAAACATGTATCATACCTCTTTCCGCACAGCATCATAGGATACAGCAGCTGAATCTCCAGGATCTGTTACATCTCGGAAGACATCATTGGAGGCGCTGTCATCATCAAGTCCACAGTTTTGGTTTGGAAGCTAAAAATCAGAAATAAATAAATTCCCATTACACATGCATTAAAAAGAATAAAAGTCATTAATTGCGAGGTGAGGCTAGTTTTACCAAGTCAAGTTCTGAGGAGTCAAAGTCCGTCTCAGCGAAGCCGTAGTCATAATCGTCGCCAGTCGCTCCTAGAATTAGATGTTCTGGATTCTAATATATTCAGAAAGAAAAAAAATGTCAATTATTATTTTTATTGAGTTGGAAACATTGAAATCAAAATTAAGCTTCCATAATATATGAAAATTTCTGCTAAACATATTATGCATATATAAAATCTTACCATCTTGTTGGAGATAATTGATTTCTGTGTCCCCAATGTGGCAGCAAGATTCCCGATTCCGTGACGTTTCTACAGAAAATTAAAAAATGATTGTAGCAAATTAGAAACGCAATTTGGGCACTCAGGTTGAACTAAAGAAGAAATAGAGAATTAATAAACTTTACCGGTTTTGGTACTCTTCAGAAATTCAGGAACTTTGAGAATTGTCGAAACCGTAAAAGTTCCAACCACTGTGAGCTTAGGGAACTAGAGGAACGTTGAATGCTTCCACTGTCAATTCAAATACTTTAGGTTCGGGAACTTTGGAAACTTTGAGATTAGGCAATTCGAAAGTGTTCAAACTAGAGACTCTTTCAGGTCAAAACCCAAACACAGAATGAGATTCAGTAGCCAAGTTGCTTGCTTTTATACCCCTAATTTGACCTTCAATTTCGTGAAATTGCTATTGCACAGGTCATGGGTTAATTCAAATGATTTTTAAACTATTTGCTGTTGACCTAACTATACAATGCCATTGCATTGCACACCTGAGGTCAAGGGCCAAGCAGAGTCACTAGGGATCAGGATATTTGGGGACTAAATCAGATTAGCCATTTCTGTTTTGAATACCTGTGCATCTTTTCTCGGGCACTCAAGTTCAATAAAACTTTTCATATCTTACATTTGCTTAGCAACCTCGTAGCAAATTATGCGCAATATTTCAAAACAAACAATCGTATGTATAATGTAGTAAAAAATTATTCGTTTTTAACGTTTCTATTGTTCCATAATTAATATAAATTGTATTGTGACTTGGAATAACACTTCATTTTTCCAGTATATTATATGAATTAATCGCAATAATTAGTCGCCATCCCATTAATTCACAAAAACAGGCAAGAGAGTAATCTTTTTTGAATCTGAAAAGCTTTTATTTTAAACAAACCATTAGGTTGCACATCATGACGATTAAAGAAGGTAGAGTAAATATTTAGCAGTAAAACGCGTATATAATTTATGTTCTTCAAACGTTTGTTTGTTTTTAGTTTAAAACTGGCATTTGGTTATAAAAGGCATCATAATATTCAATTTTTAGTCTTCAGCATCATCAATGATTTCAAACTAGCAAATAGCTCAAGTTATAGAAAGTAGTCACTTAAATAAGTGGGATGATTGTATGCTTGAAACGTTCAAGATTATTATTTATTAAATAATAATAACCTGGTAAAAACGACATCGTCATCTCACTTGAAGCATACTTTCATTTGTTCAAAATTATACATTGCTTTTGCCATGTTCGACATACGATAAGAGAGAACCTGTGAACCTTTGACCTATGCAAATTAAATGCAAAAGGATTAGTGAAAATTTTGATTTTGAGTATCGATAAATTTATGCCAGGTGTATTAAAGTAGAACTAGGTCACATTCGGATATAAAACGATAAGAGAAAGCATATTTGGAATACCTTGTCTGTTTGCTTGACAAATAGATTGTAGGCTGAGAACAAAATCATGAAAACCAGAAGTTATAGAAATATTCCACTGCCGGAATCATACTTAAGCTAAAAGTAACATAATATATATATTTACCAAGAACCCACAGTACTGGAATAATTCCCATTGGTCCAAGATAATTCATAATGTCAGATAAACATTCCCAAGTTAACGGAAACATGTACCGATGTTGGACTTGAAATATTTGCACAGTATTAGCATGAAGCCTGGTTTCTATAACTTGTCTCATTCTCTAATTCACAAGATCAAAAATTACCATACTGTTTTACAGTGAATAGCGTTGAACATTGTGGTGAGGAGCTGTCGATACACCTTTATTTTCTTTTCATTTTATGTACATATACTGTATCTCTAAGCACGCAACTTGTCTAAACAAAACATACACTTTCTCTTTTCCTAAAACTGAAAACTTAATTATGAATGGTAACTTAACTTTTTTTGTAACAATGTTTTTATGATTCTTTATACAACCAATGTACTTGTCCTACTTGTAAATGTATGTACTAAACCTTTAATATAATGTGAAACAACCCTCAAAGAATCCAAGTGACAACTTACACAAGATAGTTACAACTTGTGAAGACAAGGTTAGAAATACAGTCTACCAATTAAATCCAAGGACATTCAATGGCTCTTCTAAATGCCCTCATTAAACACGATTTTCTAGTTACGTTACTACGGATTAAACTAGTGAAGTTGTAACCGTGCCTTCTTGTATTTTTAAGGGCTGGCCAGCTTCGTCGATTTAATCCCATAACCACCTCTTGGTAGCGTTTCGTTCTCTGGAGTTTTCCCTTTCCATATGAATAAATGTGGGCATTAATACCATCCTGGACGATTTAATTGGCCGTATTGACCGAATAGTCGTCTTCAGCTATTTCTGAGTCACGGGTTCTCTTACTGATTACAGTCTTGCAATATGATTCATACGGTATGTATTCTCCATCTTGCTCTGGCGTTGTTCAAATTTGGAAAGGAGATATTGACCTGCTCCGGATGATATTGGAAGAAAAGGATTTTGCTCAACCACAGGCAAAAAAGCGTTACAGCTTGCTAGTTTCCGTAGCTTCCAACGGCTCTCAGTTGGAATGGTTGGTGGAAGGATGAAGAGGGAACTAGTTGTTGGCTTATTGTCTTCAAAGCCTCTTGCTCTTAATCCAAGCACCAAGCATGTACAGAGAGCTTTCTTTTCGAGATTATGTTGGAGAGGGACCGCTTGGTGTTGTATCACATTCGGAAGGTGGATGGAGGTTAAATTTTATCTTCGTCACAGCACTTTTCTCTGCAACGCCTTTTTTATCGATATTTTTCTTCCGCGTCTTGTGGTTTGTTTTTTCGTCTTGATGAACATGAACTTCTTGAGTAATCCTAGCAGATCTTGTGAAGTTTTTTTTACTTTCGCCAGCTACGCCAATAACAGTATTTCCTGGGTAGTCAGTAACATCCAAAATATAATCACAGTCGCTCTCCTGCTCTTGTATTAAGATAGTGAATTCGTTGGAATTGAAATGCCCAGCTGTAAGTAATGAAGTATGTCCACACAAATCATAAAAATCCAACAGCAACTCTATTTCCTGTGCCAAGCCTTTAAGCAATTAGGGTGAAGCTCTAACGCATCATAAAATTTGATTGATTTTGGCCACTACGAGGGGGCTTTACAGCTTCGTGGTAATCACTACTTGGCAATTTAGTTTGATAAAAACAATTAAAGCCAGGTTAATGAACTTGCACGTCATGTCGTCTACACTACATGCGCAGGCTGGCCATTGATAAGGAAAACTGGCAAGCCGAAAGCATTCGCTTCTGGTGCATGATCCCGAGCTCCTTCAGCCGATCTGGAAACACCATCTTCTGTCTTCATGACTTCAGCAGCAGCTGAAGATTCAGCCACCCTCCACTGTATTAAATATTTAAATCACAAATAATGTATGACAATATTATTTTATTGGTAGAAGTCAAAGTTTTGTTAAAAGCAAGTATTGCATGTCAAGTGAGTAAACAGACAAACCTATATAAGATTTTATGTTATAAGAAACGGTTATGTAAGATAACCCTTTCACATAAAACATTTGGACACCGTTTTCAGTTTGCTAGTGATGTGTTGTGTCATTTCACTTAAACCCTTGCGCGGAATTGCAAGAAGATTCACGATTTAATTTATTATGCGTTCGGTTTGGTGCAATTCAAGCTGATTAGTGATCAACAAATAAAAATTGGCTTACCCTTTTGACTTTGACCCCGTTAAGAATCTGACAACTCTAACGGACTCCCAGGTGCCCGGAGACGCTTTTGATGACTGTAACTTCTAACACACAACGAGCAATTGAACTAGACTTGGAAGCCCGTCAAACCCCTCCGACACATAACATTTACTATCCCGTTATGTTAACTATTGTTACTAACTAAAACGGTCTAGGTTATGTTGCAAATAAACTAGGTTTAAGGTTCGAACAACTTAAAATCCTACAAAGGCATGTACCAAAAGCTTAAGCATTTAAGCTCACCACCAGAAAAAGAGGCTAGATAGAGCTAGCGGGACAGAGTAGACAAACAAGAACACGAAAGACCCTGTATAAGCCTAGATTAGAAGTCTAGTTGGAGCTTGGTAAGCCACAATGATAGATTAGAGTCTCTCTAAAAAAAATATACAGATCTCGAGTCTCGAGCTCTGTTTGCCTTTCACTTCCAAAACCAAATTTCATTTCAACCACAGATATATAAATATTTAATTCTATGATTTCAGCTAATCGTTTCTCTAGCTTTTAGTTAACCAAATAACTATAATTGCTATTATGATTATGCAGTGAATAAGATTCCATCAGTGTGTCAAAAAATAACTCTATTGCAAAAATATAATAATGAATTCTCCACTTCTGAGAGTGCAGTTATGTACTACTGTTATAGAAATATGATATACATATATTTAATGTAACGTATAGATGAACTCTATCTCTTTTCCAGGAATGTGATGCGAAGAAGAGGCAACCCGAAACTGTCTCATTTTCGTTGTATACTATCAATGTAAATGTAACCGCATAGAACATGTGTAAATTCCCTTTTCTGACTCTGGTGAAGAAGTTCTCTTCTTCACCCAATCCCTAACTTCCATTAAATACGGATCTACCTTTAAGTACAGTAAATATTGGATCCAGCATAGCCCACTTAGAAAATGCATGTATGAGCACGCTTCATTCTTTCAATTATTTTGCACAAAATTGGCTTTAATCTCGAAGTAATGAATTTTTAACGAAACGGCTTCCTAAATTACGTTATCAAATGAGTTACAGTACTATCAGGTAGCTAGGTAGCATGTTAAAAAACCTCCAGACAGCACCCGGTAATAAAATGCAGTGCATCTAATGCATGTAACAAGTCATGAAACTATAAATACTGAACAGCTACAAATAACATCAATTAACATTTCCCAACTTGAAACTTCATTAAGATCGGAGTTTTAATCAGTTGCTGGAGCTTTGTAGCTATAGCAAGTTACGAAAAAGTAAATTGTATATAAAACCTGAATTATTTCACTAATTTTCATTTTCCAGTAAATCAAAGGTAACCAAAATTTGATAGGGGTGATCAGCAACTGCAGTCAATTATAAGGTGATATGAGAGTAATCGAATAGGAATTTTATGAGCATCTAAACGGGAACACAAATTAGAAGTTATAGGGGTAGTCCGTCTATTTTCATAAAAATGTTTGGTTCTTGATTAGCCCCGGTAAATACCAGATTCTCAGATAAACCTAATAGTTAGCTTATTACCAACAACATTCTTTGTTACTCCTGGAAGGGTTATCAGGATCTCCCCAAATCCTCAGACTGTTTTCTCGCTCTCGCATTACTGATAACAAAATTTGCTCGTTTTGCAATATTGCAGCAGCAACATAGTGAAATGCAGCTTCACAGTTGATATTATCTCTTGATGATGTTTCGAAAAATTGCATATTTTCTGATTTAGCTCTCTTCTACAGAAATTAAATTAACAAAAAGAATTTTATTTACAATATTACGTAACAATTCTTTAGAATAATTTCAAGAATTGATAATATACATAACATACTCTTGCCACCTCCGTATTCACATCTCTCTTGATCCCATTTGTTACCAGCATGATTCTGATGCAGTCTTCAGGGCCATACTTTGAAGTAAACTGACTCCAGTAATCCAGCCTGTTGAAGGACTCCTGATTGGTAATTTCATAAACTATATTATCATGCATCAACGATATCTGCGGGATTAGTTTCAGTCAGTTTATCACAATGAAACCAATCATCATGATTCGCAGCATTATTGCATACTGCGGGCCGCATTCCCCCCGCTTCAGCAGATTCCCTTTCTTTACATACCGATTTTGAAGCCTGGGATCCAGATATTATTTCACATGGGTCTGCTGGCATGTCTGCTACTTTTAACCTCTCCCTTTCCAACTGAACTGTTCGTCGTCCAGAGGTCCTATATAGCGAAAGGATCCCTCGGATCTATTATACATTTGGATTTTGGGAAATAGATCTATATTCTTCAACAGTAGCCTCACGCTTCACCCGCGTAGAATAGAATAGAATAGTCTTTATTTAAGTGTTAAATGATATCAGTCACCCTAACAGCGATTGGTCTCCCTACCATAACACCATACGTACGGTCAACTACACGGATTTAAAATATTATAAACGTATTAGATCAACCAAACCTTGAGAAGCTACTCGAAGAAGATGATGAGGACGATGAAGACTGCTTCTTTCGCTTTTTAGATTTAGACTGTTTCTCTTTTATCTGTTTCGTTTAGACCAATCAGAATTATATTGATACCAATCAGGCTGTTGATTGTACGAATTATTAAATGGGCTTCGTCCTGGATAACTATTCCACTTCCGGTGTCAGCAGGCTTATCTGTATTGCACCTGAAACAACTGACAAAATGCAATCAACAAGCTATTATAGCTTGTAAACCACACAGATGTACATACGTATATACGCTTATGTATGTATTGTTTTGGTATTCGAGGGAGTTTGGGTTTCTCCTCTCACCTGTGCAGGTGTTTTTGTTGACTGTATGACTTGAGTTGACTTATCAAATCGACCTTTATCTGATTTTTGGATTTATCGACAACTAAACTACATAGAAAGCTCCAGTACCTTTCTTCATGAAAAGGATCAAAGATTTACATATTTCTTGGAATGCATTTTTATGGCTGTGTGGGTCAGTCTGTGTGAGGAGACTATGTTTTTTTATCAAGTAGAGAGTAGGACTGATGAATTTTATCAAAAAGTCACAATAAAGTTAGAATATGGCACGAGATTGTGATTGTATGAAATATGTATCCCACTTGTTGATGATTGCATGCTTGAAAGTATCCTTCAAACTCTCCCATCGACTGATTATGATTATGTCCGCTTTCATTTAGTGAGCAGGGGAAATCTCAAATTTCATCAATTTTTTTTGTAGTCATTGGTTGAATTAATGACAGATTATAAAATGATAATTGAGAGGACAACTGCTAGAATTAAGAAAAAGTATGGAAAGGATGACTTGAACGACGAGGATATTTTCTTTGACATGTGCATGATGGGAATCAGAATCAAGTCCGCATACCTTGTATCACTATATAACAAGTGATAAACGATTCAATGACTGTTTCATGGATTTCGTCCGAAAAAAAAATGTAATGATAGATGGAATGAATGGTAGAAGCTGTAATGGAAGTGGGTTTAAGATTGGGTTAAAACTAGCACAATTATATATCATAAAGATTATTTATTTACACAATACACTCATTTTTATCAGTGATTTGCGTTTTTACAGAATTAAAGACATTGTAAGTAATAAGACAAATAACACAAATTCCACAAAACTTCTTCCAGTTGCATTGATTTTATGACTTTTAGTAACTAAATGTTTTGATACTAACATAAACAACTGAATAAGAAAGTCATGCTCAAGATATTTTTTTGCATATACTTTGCACACCGCAACTGAACTTTCTTTAAATTTTACAGTTTTATAATGTTTGAGCTTCGGCCATTATGTTTGGTTTGCATACTAAATTCTGGAAGAGCCATGTGATCCAAATTTCTTACTACTCCAAATTGAGTGACTTTAATCTCTTGTGGAAAGCTCAAGGCAAATGCATGCCACCATTAATAGTGTATTTATAAATGTACAAATAAATGGATATGTTCCGGAACAATTACAATTTACATTTAATTTAGCAATTTATAGTTAATGATTTCGAGCTATGTGATAGCGCAAGCCACTTTCTGAAGTAAACGAAGATGTGCAAAAAGTGCATGAAAATGGTTTCTCCATGATGTGGCTTCTTATATGGTTCTCAAATCCGTTTCGCTTGCAATACCTCTTGGAACAGAAGAGACAAGTAAATGGCCATTCATTTGGATCGCTATGCATTCTCATGAAATGGGAGACTAATTCAGCTTTGACCACGAAAGCAAGCGGACATTCGGAGCACTTGAAATCTCTTGTGTTATCATGAATAGCTTTCAGGTGGTAGACCAAGTGGCCTCGTTGAGTAAATCTTTTAGGGCATTTTGGACATTGGAATGGCTTCTCGTTGAGATGGGAGTTGATGTGATTGTTCCGACTTGCTTTGGTAGGAAATGTCTTTCCACATATTTGACATGGGAATGGGCGCCTCTTCTCATGAACGTTGAGAGTGTGTCGATCCAAGTTGGCTTTCGTTCGGAAGGTTTCATAACACTTTGTGCACTTAAATGGTCTACTTTCTGAGTGAACTCCGGAGTGTTGCACAAGATGACCTTTTCGCGCAAACAATTTCCCACACACTGAACAAGAATATGGCTTTTCTCCTGTGTGAATCTTCAGGTGTTTTTTCATGTCGGAGGTTGTATAAAACATTTTGCTACAACATTCGCACTTTTTGTTCTTTCCCTTCCCGGAATTGTGCTTGTACATAGCATGTGTGGCCAAACCACTCGAGTTGGAAAATTCGTCGGGACACTTTTTGCAAAAATACGGCTTCTCCTTCGTGTGCGCCAAAAGGTGGGCCATGAGTATATAATTAGCTTTGAAAGCCTTGTCACACCAGAGGCAGGAGAAGGGACGGTTGTCAATGTGAACTGTTGATAAATGTCTGGTTAAATTTCCCTGGAATTTGAATTTTTTGTTGCAAATAGTGCAACTGAATGGTCTCTCCCCTGTATGCACTCGCATGTGGTCTTCCATGTAGCTGTTACTTCTACACACTTGTTGACAAACTGGACACCGTATCTCTCTCTTTGTTTCTCTCCGTTGTGTTATACTAGCTGTTGACTTTGCCTTTGCGTTAACTTGAGATGAAGAAATTGGTTTCAGTCGAACCAAACTAACAAAACAGGGTTTCACTGTGACTGTGGATTCCATTTTTTTGTCAATTTTTAACTGTTTGCGTACTGTCACTCAATTATAAAAGCTGTGCACTTTTGGTTTTTTTATATATTAACGTTGACAATAACTAAATGTATGTAGCTTATTATATTATTCAGTGATGGTTATATATAAAAGCGTGGACCCGGCATCGATATATGATGTCTTTCGCTGAAAAATACAATATTTATATTATAAAATATTTTTGATACTCATATTTAGTCTCTAAGTAGTGAGATGGAAATATTTGTTATGTTAAATTAAATAATTTACCTTATGATCTGCTTACTGACACATATTATTTATAACAACTTCATGCAACAATTAATTTACAAGCAATGATGTGACGTATCCGCGAATTGAACCGCAGTAATAAGTTTTGAGAGTAAATAAATATTAACCAGAAAAGAAAACTTTCTGTTGCTTGCATATCTCTTACTATGTGAGAAGTGGGCATGTAAAATAATTTATGGCTATATTAGAGTAATACACAATGTATGGTGACAAAATGGGGAGAGATTGGAAACCAGGCAGTCGGGTCAGATTTGAGAACTGTCTTTCCATATTATTATGCTTTCTTCGTCTGTTAGGTAAGGATACGAGAATAAATGCGTCCATCTAGTTGCATGATATTTTTTCGACGAAGCATACATTTACATGCTTTTTCACAGATTCCTCCAATCCATAAACCCATAACAAAACAAGGAACGCATATCGCGTTGCACACAAAAGTTAAAATGTAAGCCGCTTTTGTAAAGCTTACAATGTAATGGGTAGTAATATATTGTGTATGCATACTATGATATGCTATTGTTATAGAGGGTTCGCTGCTGAGCTTTGTTAAATTTGGTATGCCTTGCATGAAGTAGGCTATCATGTAAAAGGTAAATGTTCTCAGGTGATGATTTTAAGGGTAATACTACCCTACGTAATATTTCAACTTTTTTCATGGCTACTGACAATTTTACAATGCAAAAGGTGTTCACCTCTTCGGGGGATATATGTCGATAAATAACCTTTAGGATAAGTACCAGTTGTAGATAAATTCTAAACCCAACTTTTATTGAAACTTCTTGCATCCATTCCATTTTTCATAACATATCCATTTGTTGAAAGCCATGAAACGGTCATATAGATTACGTAAATTTTTACAGTCAACTAGTATCATGCAAGCCCTGGTACACAAATCTAACTAACCTAAGAGTTCAAAAAATACAAAAAATCATGTTTTGTCGTTAAGTGAACCTTTATCACAAAAGCGTTACAAAAAAAATATTTATTCTTCAGCAATAAAGCATCATATAGAAGCATGAGAAGGCAGCTTCCTTAGTCTGTCTTTTAATCCCCTTCAATCACCATATTTTATGTGGACTCTACATCATTAGATTTCTCAGGAGTCTTTTTTTGAGAGATTTAGATCCATAGAAAAGACCTTCATCGAACAAAGGCTGGTTCATGCTCAAGAAACACTTTAGCTTCAAAGTCTGCACATCACATTTCACTTACATTCACATGTAGCAACAGCAGATGAAAAATTTACAAGCGAGCGAAGGAAGAATAAGAGAATAAAAACGATGCTTAGGTAGCAAACTGATGATAGAATGGAAATAACGTCTTAGTGTTAAAACATTGTGTATAACATATACCTACTCGGTGGCTTATTTCTTTGACTCTTTGTGTCGCCAGTCTGCTTGCTATCCACATTTGATCTCAACCCAAAAACACGTAAAATTTCTCCTAATCTAACCCAATGCTACAATTTTACACAAAAAGCAAAAGAAATGCTCCACAAGCTAAAGCTGTTCATGTCAGCTAAACCCAAGGTAAGGCAATGAACTGCTGTAGGATTCAAGTTGTTGATATACTACTACTACTAAATGCATACTTTGCTCAGGCCATAGGAAAGGTTATCCATTTTTTAGGGATAATCATATGAGAAATATCATACTGCACACGCACATCATTGCTCCGTTGATGTTTGTTTTGGTATATTCTTACACTCCTGGTGTATTTACGTTTGAATTATTTCAACGAACGTTTTTTTTGAAATTTAATAATTATTACAATTACTGCTACAGTAAGTTTCTTAAATTTTATGTTTAAGTTTTAAAAGACTCCTTTAATCTAGAGACACAAAAAAAAATTTTAATTGCCTTTTTCATAAGTTTATTACGTAGCTGAAGCGAGAGCATTCAGCGAAGTAATGGTTTTACTTAAACTGTCTGTCTGTCCGTCTGTGCGCACTCTCCTGGTCACATACATTGATCGATTTGGACCAAATTTGGTACACAGGTAGTACTACTCAAGAGGACCTCTGGGAATACTTTTCAGCCAAATCGGTCAAACGGTTCGAAAGTTATAGGCGCTAGAGTTCAGAAACTCATCGATTTGGCTGAAACGTATACGTAAGCACAGCATAGCATCCGTGTCGATATGCTTGTGCATAAAGCCAGAATCCGGAATGGGATTCTACAAGTAATGCTTTTACTACGTTGGGAGAGGATCGCAGAGGTGGGTATAGAGAGAGAGGTGTGGAGGAGATTTGGTGGACATGGGGGGGGGTGGTTTGGAGAAGATCACTCAACGCCCTCTTCAGCTACGTCTCTGGCCTGCTTACTAGCAGTGTATTGGCTTTAACTTAAGAGCGTGAGTTTTCGTGCAAGTAAAGATCGGCCTTTTTTGTAATGGCACTCAATCCTGAGGAGTGATATGTATCAATGTATCATATAAAATGCGACAAGTTTCTAGTGCACTTTTCGTTTTAGGTATACTTATTCTGATTATGTGAACACACGTGATCTGAAGCAGACTATATTCGGTTTTTAAATAATGCTCAGTTTATATTTCCTCTTCACTCGCTCTTCTTTCGATGCAGAACTTATGAAATGTGTTATCTGTTGAAGTCAAGTCACGTTACTGATGAAATGCTCAAGGGGAGGAAAGAAAATCTTTGTAAGTATTGATAAATTGTCATCCCGAAGAAACCGTTTGAGACTTGAGCCTGGAATGTGTTAAGCGATAAGGCTCCCAGGTTCTCGGAAGCAAGGTAGGAAAGCTAGATTAAACACACAATTGTGCATTCTGGAAATTCTCCCTGTGTGAAATCGAAGGTGGCGTTGTAGTTCTTGCTCATTCAGCTTGATTAACGCCAGACACGCTTTGTACATATATTTTTTTATAACTGTATTTTCTGATATATAAATTCGTGTTAACATTTGTTGCAAATCCTTCCAGCTGCAATACTTTACTTTTTTAAATTTAACTTCTAATCCAAAACTTATAGTGATGATGATTTAGAGTTATCGTTTAATTATCATAAACGCGAATATATTTTTTACTTAAACCAGGTCATACTGATTATGGATCTAGAATTTATAACAAAAACCACTCCGATTCATTTTAGTGAAGGTAATCACGTAAGAAAAATCCATAAGCTCGTTACGATTGCACGAATAAAAGTACAAATTACAAATACATAAATGTAAATGTATTATGGCAGCCTTTCACAGCTGATCGGCAGACATAACACAATGTTAACGTTTTCATCAGATCAATCTATAACGACGCTACTCTCTTCGTTTTCTCATATTTCTTTGCAAACACGTTTCATCACGAGTCGGGATAATACATGCATAATATTTGTTTTCGCAACACGCAAATGCAAAATATGTAGAAAGCCTTTACAAAAAGAAGCCTACGATCACTATACGACGTGTGAACAAGACTGGCATATGGGCTTTCTTTCTGCTTCATTCCTGTTGACAACTTCGTCAGTGTAAGAAAAAAATATTTAGGACTGTTCAGTTGGTCTGGGAAAATATATTTTATTCTGGAAATTTTAAGTAAATTAAAGTTCCTTTATTATTTAAAACTTGTCTACATCATATCATCAAAGAGTTCAAGCGGAAAAATTGGATTCATCTACCAGGAGAGTTGTAATTAATCATGGATTTACGATTACCACGAACCAACGCTTCGGCTATTACCCCCAACGTCGGGAATGGGACTCAATTCAACAATGGTCACTTATTCCGAAGCTCAGATCAAGAACAGCGTGTCACCTGCTTATTGTGTACTACTTCCGTTCTGATAAACGGTAATGGTGCTTCTTCTGGTGGAAGTTTGATGGAGCGGAGTCGAAGGCTCAAGAACCTTTGCCAGCACATGCAAATAACTTATGACGATATTCCTCCTCAATATTCAATGGAAACTCATCCCCTTTGCGATAGCTGTGAGGACCTCATGAGCAAGCTTTGGAAGATTCAAGGAGCTTTGGACCAGCTTGGGTTACAAATCTCAAAAATTGTGACCAAGATCGGGAAGTCAGTGGCCGATGACCATGTGTTGAATTCCGGACTCCAGCAAGGAGCTTTTCAGAGGGTTACTGTTTTAAAGGACAAGATAATGGAGGGTATGTGATAAAATATTTACTTGAAAGTTGAAAAATATCATGAAAATAAGATTTTATCTAAATGTTGGTTAAGTTGTATTAGTATTAATAATGATTCATTTTTTCAGGTTATCGCAACAAGTTGTTGGAGAGGAAACAACAAGATGCAAATGGCATCGTTTCAATGCCCAGACTTAAGGTGGAAGTGAATCAAAATGATGCTGTTACTACGATCAATCCATCAACTGCAGGAGATATTATGGAAGAATCAGAAGTTATCATGGTTGAGGAACAAGATGTCCTGTCAAACGTTTTAAATGAACTTCAAGAACCCTCATTTCTGCCACTCCGACGCGGCACCCAACAGCAAGAAGGAGATGATGTTGATGCTGAACATGCTCAAAATGAAGGGACCCTTGTCGGTGTTGGTGGTACTGCTGAAGGTCAAGGTCACGGAGGAACTGCTACTCCAATTTTTAATTCCGAGAGGGTTCACATCAAGCAGGAAATCGACAAGTAAGCAAATACAAACAATATAAACATTAAATTAATTATAATTATGAAAAAAGTTTTAAGCTAATTTTGAATTCATTTGATTCGCTTTTTCAGCCAAGGGGAATATGTGCTTCCTGATTATGATGACGATTTGTTTGGAACTTCCTACTCACAAATGAATACGCACATCCGTCAAGCGCATAAAGGTTGCTAACCTTTTTTTATTAGTAGAATTGGTTTCAGAACATTATTATAATAAAACACAAACTTATTTATTTTAAACTTTAATTTGTTTTGTAGGTGAGATCCTTAAGCGGAAGCGTACCAGTACCGAACACCTGCCGAAAACAAGACCAACAGATCTTACTTGTCGTCGCTGCAAGGCCAAATTTGACAACCTTGAAGCCCTGATTGAACACAAAAGGACTCACATTCTCTGCTGCGATATATGTCAGCGTCCCTTTCCGGCCAACCAAAAGAGGAACCTGATTCGTCACATGTTTTCTCATAAAAATGACGAGGAGAGGAAGGTCGCTATTGACGCAAAGGAGCCAGGAGCTCATCCTGGAAGTCTGTCAAAGAGATCCTGGGGAAAAAGCCCCACCTTTACACCCGGTTCGGTTCCGCTATAGTTCTAAGGCAGGCAGTGGTTGAGTAGTTGTACAATTATTTTGTACATGTTTGTGTCAGACATTAATTGTGAAAAGCAAGTTTGAAGTGTTAGCTGTCGATTGTTATGCTATTATCGCATGTATGATGTTTTCATTCTAGTTTTTAAGTATTATTGTAGATTGAAATTGATGAAATTGTATTAGTTAAGTTCGTAGTTTCATGCTCCATGGATCCTTTATTGGATTAGGAAATTCGAGAAATTAATGGATGCTTATTTTGTTTGAAGGTAAAATGTCGAAGCTTTAATGAATTAAAAGCTCAAATAAAAGTGAAATATTATCGAATCGCTGTTACCCAAATCCTGATGATAAAGTGCCCACTGTTTTAATGATAAATAAATTCTGTTAAAATTTAGAAAACGTAACCTGTACTGACTTCACGCCATTCGATTTAGAATTCTACTGACCGTATGTGCTATTTGTAGACATAAACTAAATTAGACGACTTCGCATAGGTTTGAAATATTTCAAATACTCATCGAATCAAGAACAATAAATTCTCATACTCAATTTTAATAAAATAAACAAAAACAATATTACCAATCATTTTCATCTGGCTTTGTTTGAGCATCAACTATCTCTACATTTTCAATATTCATGAGCACCACTGGTTCCGATTGATGGATGACTAAGTTCTTCGCAGATGAACTCATATCCCGTTCAAAAGGAGCATCAGTTAATTCATGTCCCTCATTTGTAGCTCCAGCTACAGTATCTTCAGGACCCCTTAAGTTCTCGTTCTCAGCAACTTGGTCCTGCCCCTCTTTCTCTGGTTCGTTTGAATGGCTTTCAGATTTAAAATTCACATCACTCGACAAGTCCTTTTTTTTTCCTTAGTTTCCTTTGAAGAGCCCACATCTTCAGTTTCCATCGGATTAGCATCCGTATTTCTGATAGTTATTGAAACTGGATCCCTTTGGCTCAGTTACTTCATTCGCCTCTGTTGCGTTGTACGTTCAACTTTTGCCGTCTCACTTGGAGTAGCCACATTACGTTGACTTATCATCTAGCATGTTCGCTTGACCTTTGCTTGCTGGTAAGTGTAGATACCTTTCCAATTTTGCATCTAGGTTTCCACTCATTTCATCTGCAGTTTTTTGTCCACGAACCACGACCATCCGATGCTGGTTAAACAAGATGTGTTTGGTTAACCGGTTTTTTCATTTCAAGTTTTACCACTTTGATGATGCCAGTTTTTGAATTTGGTTTGATGGTTGGGTCACATTTAATATGGAAATCCCAATGGTCATCATCCGCAACATTATTAGATACTGCAGTAGCACCCACCTCAGCAGATTCCTTTTCTTAATGATGATCCTGTGATCCAAAAAATTTTCGCGTGGGACTGCTGGTATGTCTGGTAACTCATTTATATCTAGCATTTTCTCCTTTCTAACCTTCCCCTTTCCCACCGACCAGAAGTTCTAGCCAAAGGATCCCTCGGATCCATTCCGCATTTAGATTTTGGCTTAAATTCCGCATTCGTCTATTGATTTACAGTAGCTTTTCCTACATGTGGTCAACTACACGGATTTAAAATATTATAAACTTAAAACACCGTGTTCTGCTGACAAAGTAGTTTATAATTTATTATTTTGTTATTATTTTATATACAAAATACATTTATAGAACCATACAAATGAAAAATATGTATACCGTCACCACCACGTCGTCCTCTGAATCCTCCTCCTCACCATCTTCCTCAATTGCCATCTCCTCGTCATCCGTTTCCTCCTCACCAACCGTTATTATCCCCAGATGAGTTGCCCCATGTATCATCTTGAGTGGAGGGAGCCTGAGGTGTACTCCATGCATTCCAACTGTTAGTGCTTGGCTGTTCGACGGGTGGAGCAGCAGGAGTTGAGCCCCAGCCGTCATCCCAACTGTCATTAGACTTTGGCGCAGGAGTAGATGGTGCCGGTGCAGGTGGGTTGGGAGTCACTGATGTGTCCCAATCTTCATTGACAGCAGTCAATTTGCTATTGGAAGCAGACGCTGTTGCTGTTGTTCCCATAATTGAAAGCACAGGGGTTACAGGAGAGTCCCAATCATCATCAACAGTTGCAATCTTACTAGTAGGAGTAGCGGAAGGTGTCACCTTTGTTGATTGAGCAGTGGTAGCAACAGGAGTATCCCAATCATTATCATCATTAGTGGCCACCTTACTAACAGAAGCTGTTGATCCCTTAATTGAAGGCACATGGGTTTCCCAATCATCATCGGTAGCTGTGGTAGAAGGAACAGCCGATGATGGGTAACCAGTTATTGTGGGGGGATCCCAGACATCTGCTTCCCAGTTGTTGATACTTTCTTTTGTGGAGCTGAGTCGCGATATGTATTTGAATGAGAACCTATACGTCTAACTCTGGGAGTGCGAGACGGCGCCGTACCTCAAATGCATGTCTCAAATACAATGTCTCAATTTTACTTATATGACTGTTTGCGATTTGTGTTTGTAGTATAATTATCATAGCATGTTTACTCACTTACAATATTACAAGAAAACACTTAAAACGCAGAAACTCGTGCAGTAATACACCGCTTGACTTTGGCTGATATCCACCAAAACACATGAAAGTATCTCCAAACTCAGCTCACATCATCGCATCGTAGAGCTTCTCTTTGTCTGTTGAGCGGAGGCACACACCAACAATCACAACGATATGGAAGTTCCTACACAAGTCATAAGTAGTCTAACATTGCATATATGAAACCTAGACCGTATATTACAGATATCCAATTCTTCACGAAAAATCATTTCGTTGTTTTAGTTCTGCTGCTATGCAGATGAGAATGAAACGATACGACGAAATAAGTAGAAAGAGTAATAATGGCTGTCTCGAAGAGGTACTAAATAATGCTCCAAAAAATTATGATGATGAAAATAACCCTTTAAGTAATTTAATGTGTGTGTTTACAATTCACAAGTCTATCTCATCGTTACTGAAATGTTCATGTTGTTGATGACATAAGCGGATGCAAGAGATGCAATTTGCGTAATTTAAAAGGTATAAAATAATATGTAGTATATAAAATTGTCTCAATTTAGTCAATTCTATCAAATTGTTTTCTACGAAACAAGATATACAAACGCAACAGCACACCGAGTATACATAATAATGCTACTTTGAAATTAGAAGGACAAGAATATATTGCAAGCATAAACAATGTTGTAAATTGTATAGCTTAATGTTTTAGAAATCCTAAACTGCATTAATTAAATTCAGACCATTTGATTTGCAATACAGTTCATTTATTGCCAAATGCAGAGAAATTGCATTTCCAAGTTTACCTCAACTGAACTTTTACACTATATAGCCACCAATGGCACAAGTGTGATAAGAGTTATAGGGAGATAAAGTTCCATCCAAGAAAAATTGTAAATGTGCTTAACGTGTTTTAATTAAAAATACAGTATCTGTGCCGTACTGCAACTATAACTCATTTTTCGTCGCTTTCGCCTTCCTTTTTTCCATACATATTTTGCATAAACATTTCCTTTTCCAGTATTGTTCTTATTTTTTCTGGACAATATTTTATGAGATTCCTATATGAGTATTAGTTAATAGGATAATTATATATTTCTGCTTGTAACTGCATCTAATTTGCTTCGTATAATCCTACTTAAAGATTATCATCATAATTCTGTCATGCTGCTTGTGTGTAAAATTTACCGGCTCGTTAAGTGAAAAGGAGTTTACTCACGCTCTCTCCTGCGTAGTTTTCATAAGATATTCCAATATTCCTTTGGAGTAAGGTAAACATAAACATAATCATACATGGAAATGTTTTCGGTGCATGCCTCCACCCGATTCTACAGACACGCAACCCAGAACGCCAAATTACTTGTCCTGCATTTATGTCCATGTCCTACTATGCCGACCAAAAGCTTTCAGTGCTGGCGTGAAAAATTAATCGGTAATAATTTTTAAACTCATCGCATATCATACCAAAAACACAACAAATTTATGGAAGCCTATGAATATCATATTAAATATTGAAGGTATCTCAGCTCAGGTTTCACCAAGTTATGGATTCACCACTGCAGTGAAAGCTATATCCCTACCGTAAAAGTCTAAACATGTGTCCATTTTTCCGCATCTTTTCATTCTATCTTTTGAGAGCAACGAGAAGTCACGTCTATCTTGTCCTGTGGGACAAACATTATAATTCCAAAAACAAAATTCTTTAATTTCCAAATTGAACTAAGTGTGTTAAAATGAAAGAGTTTCTCCTTCAACTCCAAGATGTTACTGAGAAGCCACCTAAAGCAAAGAAAAATCAGGAAGGGAAAAAGAAACAAATACGGAAGCCTTGCACAGCACCGCCCCGAGATTTTCAATCCTTTTACACTGAAGGCTCAATGTTCTTCCGAGTTGGTGACATGGAGAAAGCGCTGGCTTGTTTTAATAAGGTTCGTTCATTTTATTATTTTTATTATATCTTCATAGTTTATAAGGATAAGTGGCAGTTTATATTGATAGTTTACTGCATCTCAAACTTTCACCTTTTAATGAGTTTTTTTGTTTGTTGCTTCGAACCACAAATGTCAAAAAACCAAACAATACAATGGATAGCATAAAAGCGTGACACTGATGTTGGTTTTATTCTATTGTCATAAATATTTTGATAAATAGAACCTTTTGATCCCAAATTCTAAACCATTTATGGATTTCTGTTAGGCTGTTATAAATTTTAGTTAAGAGTACTTTGAAGATGCACTTCTTCAAACATACTTGCTGCATAAAATTATGTATTGTCGGTTGATGTTTCCAAAGAGACCATTAATTACAACCGCATAATTTCAGCAACAACAGTCAGCTCTTTAATCTGAGCCGACAAATGCTCACTATGAAGATACATTGGAAGAAACCCGCACTAGTCATTGTGGGTGCTTGAACTGCCTGACACAAACTGTTTGCTTTTCCTTCCCTTTGAATCCTCCATCAACATCGTTATTGCCATAGCTCTAATGAAATGCACCAGCATTTTATTACTGTACATACCTTATATTATATGCGCTATCAACTAGATACTTTTTTCTTTAAGATGCTCACATCCTATATTTCACTCTGGAATAGCCAACCTGGAAATAATACAGTAGTTTGTATTCCAATCGATGACTCGACTTTTGATTTTATGGCTCACCGAAAATAAAATAACGTGTAAAAAGTTATAACTATTAGGATAGTTAGTAAAACCAAAAAGGTAAAACTTTTACAAGAAATTCGTTAAGTAAATTTGCCGTCTCAAGCTGCCCTGCAGGAGAAAAAGAAAGTGGCCACCTATTCTAACTAAGAAAGGAGAAGAAAGTTTTGGAAAATAAATATATCAATAAATATCCTCAATTTCATTTTCTTTGTAAAACATTTAAGAGTCAGTTAGCCAACTAATTATCATTAAAAAAACAGAGGAATCATACTTGCTCGCTTTAATTTTTTCTATGCAGGCATTAGAAATGAAACCAAAGCATAAGGGTGTTTTGGTGGCTCGAAGTCAATGCTATCTAAAACTTGGTGATGCAGAGTCAGCTCTAAAAGACGCAGAAATGGCATGGGATCCAAATGAGCGCAAATTATATCTTCAAGGCTTGTTGCAGTACGCCGAAGCTCTCTTTCAACTGGGTGAGTTTGAGAAAGCATTGATTGCTTTCCATCGTGGACACCGAATCAGAAAGGATATGGACGGATTTAGGATTGGAGTACAAAAGTCACAGGAAGCAATTCGACGAGCAATTGGAGGTAATAATATTCGCATGATACGCAATCGCAATCAATATCTCAAAACAATAATCTCAAAAAATTATTCGTAGGCAAATCAGCAACAGCAATTCCAAATTTGGACGCAGTTATTCCTCTCATCGAAGAATTGGAATGCACGAAATCTCGTTTAGTGTGCAAGGACGCATCTGTTTTGAAAAACATTGTAAAGTACAGGCTCGAGAAAAAGGAGAGTTGATGGGACAACTCTACTTGGATAAATCCTATTTGAAAAAGTTTATTAATAGACCAGGTGACGCAAAATCCCTCCTCCTCATTTATTACATAAATGCTTTCTTCATCCCTCCATTTTGGTTTTTACTTGGTGTAAAAAGAAGTTATCAATCAACAAGGACTTGCAAAAGGCTTGCGTGAGGAAGCGTGTGAAACCCTCAAATATCTTGAAAGTAGAGAAAACTATTGGCGACAGCAATGCCCTTTGTATTCCAGGAAGGGTTTCACAACTATGCTCGAAGCTCATACACAAGATGCTTTATTAAAGAAGGTACTAATTGATATAAATATTATTGATTTGTGTTGCAAATTTTTTGCGTATCGCTTTATTTCCACATTTACTTCCTAGGAAGCTGAAAGCGCAAAGGCAAGTGTAGCAAAATTTTTACAAATGCGTAACCCATTTGTGAGAACTACATCTTTGGGTTATCCACGACCAAAAGATGATCAACAATCAATGCAGAGCGCTTCTGACCAGCAACACCGAGAAACAACGGGATTACGACAACGCTCTTGGGGTTCCGATCCTCAACTTAATTTTAATGAGGAAGTAGGAAAACGATCGGTGGATAAAGCTGATTCAAAAAAGAATGTAAAATTACAATCTCCTCTGGTGAAAGTTTCCTCCCGTGAAAACAAGTGTAAAGCGTTCTAAATAAATTGAAGTGATTTGTAATTTAAAAGGAATTGAATGCATTTAGGAATTATTCAAAGTAAACACTGGCGTCAAACTGGAAAGAAATTAAATAATACCCACATTTGTTCTTAATAAAAAATTGTGAGCGCACTGTTCATACGCTTCACTTCCTTTTCACAAGAAACGGTGATCATTGATAATAATTATTAATTATAATATATGCATAAAAATCAAGTTTTTTTTCTGTTTTTATCACATTCAACTGTCAACTGGATCTAAACTTTAGATCTACTACCGGCTGTCTATTGATTCCATTATCCGGTGAAATTTATTTACTGCGTATCGTATTTTGTATTTTACCACCAGACCAGGGCCAGGGAAAGCAATTTTATGATGCTTTCAGCTTTAGGTGTTAGCGAAAATACTCACACATTATCCATATTCACGTTTATGTTGAGTCTTCATGCCGCCGTCCAAACAGCTAATGATATAAATCCAATTCGGTGCCTTAAAGACTCAATCTCATTCTCACCTCAACAGCCAATGCCCATGGCCTGAATATATATCTATCCATCCATCCACACAATCCCACACGGCACCAACACTTGAATTTAAGGAATACAGAAAAATTGACAATTCTAGATTAAATACAGGGCTAAATTTCACAGCTATATATCGTCTGGTAGACTTTAGACGAGAGACTTTTCAAGGAAGTTAGCAGCTGTTACTTTCAGGTTCAATAAAATAATTAGGTTGCGGTACATCTGAAAATTCCAGACTGTAAAGGTAAAAATAGTAACTTTACTTGCTTTCTACTTGTTGCATAAATATTGAGTTGAGTTGCTGGAGTTAAAATATATTTTTAGTATCAATGTTTGATTTATTTTTCATTGTTTTAGAATGGAAAACTCAGGAGTGACTGGGGGCAGTTTAAGTTCAGACTTGAATATAAGCCTAGCCGACATTAAACCGGATCTAGGTAGATAAAACACACATTTCATGTCCTGCATCTTTCTGAGTCATAGAGAAATTCATGTTAAGAAAGAGTTGTTAAAATGTTCCTTGATGTTCTGTAGGTACAATACCTCTGTGGAGTCAGTTTGAAGAAAAGGAGAATGATGATGTCGCTTCAACTTCCTTTCTGGGTCGCTCATTTCGAATTCGAAATCCAGCAGAAGTTCTCAAGTTAAGAAGAACCCTTGAAAACATTAAACTGGAGAAGGAATTATCCGATATCAAGAAGAATGATACTAGCATTGCGGCTTTGCATGCCAAAATTGACAACGTGGCTAAAACTCTCGAGGAGTTTCGGAAGGAATGGCTACAATCTACTGCCAACGGTGCTCAGAGACAGTCACCAATGGAGAGCCTCTCAAAACTTCAAACCAGCAACAACCAGGAAAACATTATGACAACATCGGATGAGAAATCATCGGAGGAGTTTATAAACTCAACTCTGGGGAGACCACCGTCCCCAGAAGGAGAAACATGTGCTCATGTTGGTATCACTGCTGATGAAATCCTTAACGGAAATAATGGAGACATGGTTGGGGGGCAAGTTTCATCCCACTCTAGCATTAACCTGCCATCTGTATCTGTGGATAACCAGTTCCGTTCATTGGCGGTTCCCAACAACATTGATACTAACGTTTCTTCCGGAAAACCAGCACGGTATCGGTGCAACAACTATCAAAACAGATTTACGGTGAAGGAGGAAATAATCGATCATGACGGCTGTAAGAGGGGAGAGAATCTCTTCAAGTGTCAAAAGTGTGGCAGGGAATTTATCACTAAAAGGTATTATGAATACCATATCAAGATGCACGAGAGAGAGCTCAAGGGGTTCAAGGGAACGAGGGAGCGTCTTGGTACATGCAAAGGTACTCATTTAGCCTACCGTTATTAACAATTTTCTTACTTTTCTTACTTTTTAATTACATTCAACTCCTTGCTTCAATTTATTTTATTATTATTTTTTTTACTTTTAAAGGGCCATTCCTTCTCCCTCCAAAGTTTTTATGAGTCGTAGCAGACAGTAGGCTGGGCATAAGCTAATTCCAATTACCTGTTACCTCATTATGAGTTGAATTTCCGATTACAACCTAAACCATTCATTATGGACCTTTAGATTAAGATCACTGTCTGTCGCCTGTTGTCCGTATGACTGGGGTCAAGTTAACTTTTGAACACTTAACATTTTTGAATTCTGACTTCAGTAATCAATACCTAAGGTCAAACCTAATAAATTTTTTCTTAAAAACTTGTAGTATGTTTTTTCTTTTCGAATAATAGTTTTTAGCTAAACGCATTTTCCTTATTGCTTTAGAGTAGTCAACAACGATGGTAGCACTTGAGCATCGTCCACCTTCAAATCCAAGTACTTTTCACTCTTGTAAATCTCATTGCATATTTTCCTATCAATTCCCATCAGTTGATGATCTGCATAACATCCGTAAATCAAATACAACTCAAAGCACTCCAGGCAGATTCTGGAGAAAAAGGCAATTGTAAGCTAGAATCCTATTTCCATATCCATCTAGTCTCAATTTTACAAGATTAGGGAAGATCTTTGCCACAATTCCAATAAATTTTTCATGCCTGTACTCACTAAAGCTGATATCCAGCTCCCTCATGCTTCTACACACACTTCCACTATTACTTGGGAAGAATAGTGTATGAAACCAAAATCGTGATAAACTGTCAACTCCAATTTGAGTGTTTCCAAAACCGGAAATGATAATGGTACTCGATGGAAGGTGTGAGCGGAGTGTACACATTTCCACACAGGGATGAGCATGTGTGGAAATGTGAGTGAGTGAGCATGTGAGTTTTTCACTAGTCACTAGTTTTTCCATTCTTGGAAAGTGGATCTTGCAAGCAAGAACAGTTTATTTGCGGTTCTGGAAGAGTTGCTTTTAAATTCATGAGCAATAGAGCTCCACACTCTGAGCACTCACTTCTCCATTCAGGACTGGCAAATGTAGTTTTTTCAACAGGCTTAGCCCATAATCTGTCAATCCTTTTAAAAAACTTTCTCCCACAGAGCCAGCGTACAAGGACACAAGGGTTTTACGCTGAGATCGTGTCAAACAGGTAAAGTAAAAGTAAGGATGAGAAGCGTGTGGTCAATCTGTAATTGAGTTAGGGAACTCCACCGAAAGAAGCAACTGAACATGCAACGATGGTAAACGTCAGGTCATGCGGGATGCCGTGGTATTCTTCAACATTTTGCTGCATGTTTATGCTTGAACTTCTGAAGATGATGCTGACAACAACAATACTTGAACATGGCTACAACTTGAATATGGCTCAAGTCCTTAAGCAACATAAGTAAGTCTGTACTTTCGTTTAGCAGAAATGTGGGTATATTGTATGAATATAAATGTATAAAGAAAGGAATTGAAATTTGTTGGTTATCAGACCGGGACATACTTTAACAGCGGAGCCAGCAGAGGACCAAGAAGATGATTTAATGGTCAACAGGTCAACATAGATTCATGTAGTCTTGTTCTGCAAGAAGGTACAGTCTACGAATACTACGAAAGATAAAGAGAATTCGAATTACCGAATTGATTATGTCGCTTGGGACATAGATCCGGGTTGCGGAAAGGTCAGTAGTTAACAGTAAACGTTTTGAAGCAGTTATGATGTTAATTTTAACTTTTTCTCTCTTCCTTGTCCAGCTTAAACCTTACTATAATTTTAGTTGCAGATTTCCTTCGTGGCATAGCTAAAAACGCAGTATAGTATTGATGTCAGATATCATAAACATGGATCAGCCATCAGCCTATGCTTATCTCAAAGCTGAAGCCGATTAAGGGGCATCAATCAAGAAAGGATGGCAGCTCTCGTACCCAATTTCTCCGGTCTCACTGATAGCGTGCCAACTTTAAAGTCATAAAGGACTTGGCTGCTTCAACAAGGATACGATACAGAGAATGTAAGAACTTTGGAGAGTTGTGGAAAGTAGTGTGGGAAAGTTACTCTCATTGGGCCAAGCAATTAATTTCCGAATGGAATCTCTTTGACGGCAGAAAAATGGAAGGTCCAAACTTGGCTTTTGGTGAACGGGAAACCAAACCATCGCAAAAGGCAGGCCCTTATTTCAGTAAGAATGGAATATTTACAAACCTGCAAGCTTTTACTAGCGTTTTGTATTTTCATTTTCATTCTTCTTCAGTGTGTTATCTTTCTCAATGCTCAATCGATTTTAATTAGATTGCCGTAAAAAATACGTCGTCGTCTGTACTCAAAGGGATTCAGACAAAGCGCGACGATTCATCGACGTCCACAAACAGGTTACTAGACCGTTGGGATTTGGCAATTTTAAAATATTCCAGGTTGGAGAAATAATTACACTACTTGGTTACATACAAGCCACAGGACTTTATTAAAGCTCTGCAGCAATCTAGACAGGAAGATGTACGACATGCATGCTCTTATAATGTAATATTGGAAATTAGACACTGAAGATACTTTAACAGGCCGGATGCGCATTTTTTTTATAATCGTGCTTTCCATAACCTCAATTCGTGGTTCTTCACGTGCCAATGCAATGGGATGATGTGATGTTTATGGAGCTATTAAAAAGATTTGTGTGGCCCAGTTTTCTATACCATCGCATACCGTCCTCAGTTATGGAAGATTGATCAGCTCATTTCATTTTGCCTTCACGTGATGGTACACTCATTTGTAAAGGTTTTGATGCTAGGCCAGGTCCCTTAGTTGATTGAAGCATCAACTGCATCTGCGGCATTTGTTAAAGTCAGTTTATCTCAATCATCATCATCCGCAGCATTATCAGACACGCCAGCAGCACTAGCTCCCCCGCCTTTGCAGGTTCCTTTTCTTTAAAATGTTGTTTTTGAAGCCATTCAGACTTTTTTCGCGTGCGTCTGCTCGCATGGCAGGTAACTCAATTCATTTACCTCCAGCATGCAAAAGGATCGGATCCATTTTACATTTGGATTTTGGCGTGAATTCTATATTTTTCAGCTACTTCAGTAGTTGATTTACAGTGGCCACACCCGCAAATGGTCAACTACACGGATTAAAAATATCATAAACTAAATCTTCTTATATTCCAGCAATGGGCAGAATTGATAACTGCAGCAACCCCTTCTTATTTTATTGTTTTTTTATTTAAGTCAAGTACAAGCCCGTCAGGTAGTAAACTTCTCTCACAAATGTGAAACAAACTTTAAACTGGATTTTACCAACGGCAAACCAGAATCAAATCAATAACCCAAACAACTTCCCTATCTCCAATTTTTTTTTTCAAAATCGATGGAAAAAACTAATATTTTCTGACTAACTAGTACTTTGTTGTTTAACAAAATCGAAATACTCTATTAAAATACTCGCGACTTGATACTTGAAACCGGGGACCAGCCATCAGTAAACCGAAATTCTTACATTTCCGGCTTGACCAGAAACAGAAACCAGAAACATGTTTCGTTCTGTCTGTCGTTCAGTAATATTCACCAGGAATTGAATATTATAGATTGAATTGACTTGACTAGCGTCTCTCTTCCATTTTATCACCTCACTGTCTATCTCTTTTCTCTCGTTTTCCCACCATGGCGATAGGGATATAATGTCTTATCTACCTACGCCAATAAGCCACACGCAATCCGTTCTTTAAAGAAAACTTTTTTAAGGATTTGTAAGGAAGCACATTTAATGCATTTTTTTACGCATAAAAAGTCGTCACATGGAAATGAGAGCACTGTATTGAAGAGAGCAGTTTCTTCTTGGATGTTTTAGAGTCGAATGCGAGGAATTTGCTTCGCTTGCATCTTGGCTGGCAGTTGGCTTGACTTTGACTATAAGCGTTCGTTCGTACGCTAGTAGCGTACAAGCGTAGAATTTGGTGTTGTTGGTTAGCTAGCTGAGCTCTTCTGCTTTGCATCACATTATCATCATCATGATCATGAATTGTAACTGTAAGTAGGTACATAACATGAAATGCATTCTGAAGATGACCGCATTTCATTAAGATGACAAATCATAAGATCGAGTTAAATATATAAATGCCTAATTACATCCTGCGTGACGGATGTAAGAAATGCAATTCGTCACTATCTAGTCATTATTTGAGCCAGGTTAGAACATAAAAAAATTATAGTATCTATAATTTCTACTTTGTTCCACATTCAACATTTTGGATCCTCGCTCAACCAGTTAGCGGCTGGTTGGTATGTGCATAGAAGGTTCCTTTCCAGTTTCTTATCTTGCTGCAGTTATTCTGCAAAGGTGAACGACTGAGAAAATTTCATCCCAAATAACTTAAGTTGTTCTTTTCTGTGGGTTTATCTGGAATACTGTGTTTTAACTTTGATGGTATATACTCATTTCGCCATTCTACTTTCAACACAAAAAGAAAGTGACAAAAAATTATTTGGGGCAACCTCTAATGAAAACCAGTCAGTGAATTGTTACTTGTGTTGTCCAGTCAATACGTTTTCACAAACAATTAACTCACAAGCTGAGACTGTAAGCATTACGTAGCGTAAAAAGCTCACATTTGATGTAAGGTTTATTACATTGGTTTAGTTGAAGCAGGAAACCACATAAGTTGATTTTTGTTGTCGGTAGAAATACAAATATTTTTTCCCTATTCAACAACTCAAACGTGAAGTGAACGGAAAGAGAGTAAGTTTTAAAAAAAAAAATTATTTGCCTGTGCGTTTATCTTTTTGACTTTTGGGCGAAAAGAGTGTGCGGTACATAACGGCGGAGATGACCATCTCCAAAAAAAAGAAGTTTAATTTGCAATCCGTCATTTTTTTATTTTATTAGAACTTGAATTCAACTCGTGTTTAGAAATTAGAGGGCTAGACTGAGGGTCAATAATAATTGAAAAGCTAGCGTGATATCTGGTGATTTACAATGGAAGGCGAAAGTGATTTTGAAAGAGTTCCTCCGGCCGTAGAAGAATCTGCTGCCTGTGAAAAAACCGCCCTTGAAATGGAAGACCTTCCAAACGAGGTGGGTCACGTTTCATCTAGTTATCATTATTTACTTTAAATATTTTATGCAATAAATGAATAATTAATTCAAATGAGGTTTTTTCTGTAATTTTCAGATGCTCAAATCGATTTTGGAAGAATTAGTCGTGGTGGATCCGGAACGACCCTACCGCTGGAGTCAGGAGTCTTGGGATTCCAAGTTCCGATCTGTGGTTGCCTATCGCCAAGTCTGCTCCCCTTGGAGGGATTTTCTTGACGAAATCTTGGAAAAGAGTCTTCTGACAACCATAAGGGCTTGGTGTCCTCCTTATCACGATTGGGACACAGATCTAGAACCAACTCCACTTTCAAAGGTGCAAATCTTCTACCCACAAACCATCAGATTGGAAGAAGATGAGATTTCTTGTCCACCACCTCTAATTGGTTACAACGGAAGTAACCCATTTCCAGGGAAGGCAGTGGAGATGGGCTTTGAGTATGGCTGCCGTGATGCCCTACAACGGACACAAACAACCATACACTTGATGGATTTGTTTACAAAAGTAGGACATCATCTATCAATATTGCACCTAAAAAGTTTGTATATTGTAGATCTTGATGTTCTTGTGAATATTTTGGAGAGGAGTGCCAACATAAAAACCTTGGTGGTAAGGAACTTGACAGTGAATAAAGACAAGTCACCTCGTTCCCTCCCACCTCTGCCTTAACTCAAAACTTTGGTGATTGAGTCAGTAACAACGGGACCCACAGTAAAGTCACGATTTCATCTGATTCCGTCGTTTAGCCAGTGGCTAATTGAGCCGTATGCCTGTCAATTGATCGAGCTCGTAAACGACTTTGAAGTTCCGGTGACAGCTCCACTTCCAAACTTGAAGCAACTCACGCTCTTATTTCCTGTCCTTAGTGTTGTGCAGCAGAATGGTCCCGCAGTGTCCCTCCTACGTTTGTGCGTCACTCTTGTGGGCGAGGATCATTATTATTACTGGAAAGGAAACATTTGTGACGTGTTTGATTTTCTCGACAAATTTTCCAAGACGTTGGTGGACCTTTTTTTAAATGTTTACTGGAGCGACCTCATCCCAGAATCAAATGACGATGACGAGGTGGAAGAAGATGAAGAAGCAGTGCAACAACAACAGCGACAAGATCAGTTTATTGAGGAGCTTCAAAGAGTTTACGGAAAGCTGCCCACATCTACAACAAAATTCTCTCATCTGAAAACATTAGCTTTTCCCTACCCTGAAAAGGAAATGCATGTGATGGTCCTCAGCCAAACTGTTCTCCCGAAGTTCCCGGCGTTGGAAGAGATCCAACTTCTCCATTTTAAGCGAAGTCTTACTAAATCCCGTCGTTATAGTTATAGGCAGGCTCGAAAAACTATTCGGCAGTTTCTGAAGAGGGAGAACTATTGGGTCATTTGTCGCAAGTTGCAAAGGATAACTGTTATTGGAGATGATGGTGAAAGGAGAAATAATGAGGAAGACAGATTTTTGATAACTTTTACCCGCAATTGCCCATAAAGTAGGCGAGGTCGGACATCAGGTTTTCGAAAGTATGTGGTTTCAAATGATAATTTTAAAATGTTTTATGAAATAACATTTAGATTACTATTTAGTAGGATAAGCATAATATATTGAGCTTTCAGTATACTACCGCCTTTATTTAATGATGGCCTTTTTAGTTGAAATGTCATTCGTGTGCTTATAAAGTAGAATAATAAAGTAAATTTGGAAGTGATCAATATATATTATGGGACAAGAAGAAATTAATCGTTTTGGTAATTTTTGTACAAAATAATTTACATATTTTCCATCATCATATCAATTATAAACACCATTTACTACATGATCTGAAGCGCCAAAAAAATTCTAGTGCATGACATGCATGACCAAGGTGGGTGTGTGGGTGGTAACCACGCCATAGTGGACGTTTTCACCATCCTTCAAACAAGATAGTCTTGCAACTTATCAACTATATAATTGTAATCAGCCCATCACGCTAAAGGTAACCCAGTGTAATCCTTTCATCGAACAAGCTACACCTCTAATGCACGAGCTCAATGGTGAATGCACGCCGCCAAGTTCATATTTTTTTATTTTATTTTACCCAACCAGCAACAGTGCGGCATACCGACGACTTTTCGTAGTATAGTGTGTGATACATGAAAATGATTGTATTTTCTGTGAGGAATTCAGTTATGCTATTTTAGAAGTTCTACAATGATCTCAGCGTGACCTACACACGTTTAAATATCGAAATTTCTTATTTTTTGAGAAAGCAGCCATTAGGGTTTCCAACTGGTTCTCAGGTAGGACTTATATTAGATTTGTTGTGTTGGTGAGATTCATGTGAATTCTCATATCTCAGATAACTTTATGTTTCTATTTGGAAAAAATTTCCTTCTCCATAGCTGCAAAAATGAAATATAAAATCCAATGCCAAGATACATACAGAATGTTCTTATCTGCTGATTCTCATGAACATCACAAATTCGCTTGGAGTTGAGCATAATCAGAATCAAATACGTCGTACGTATCATTGGAAACCCTAGCAGCCACACTATTCAATATTTTGAAATATTTTTTATCACTTCACCATTTGAGGATGAAGCTTTAAAAGCTGTGAGAAGTACACGAAAGTTATTATCAGCAATCAGGTCAAATATTTGCTATAATAATGTATACAGTTTGATGCGCCACAATGAGCTGGTGCTTGAACATTGGCGTGATTTCATTAACCAATATTCAAAGTATAAATTGCTTTCACTACGCAATGACACATTATGCTTACCATTGTTATAGAGGCGTCAGCTGATTCGATTTCGAATCACTCAGGGCAAGGGACGTGAACCCCCCTCTATGTGTTGCCCCATCCACCCACCCACCCACATTTTTATAGGTTGCTTATTTAGCAATGTAGACCATCAAGTGTGACACGCATTAGAAGCCGTCCTACGCTCTTTCGTAAGCTGTTTGAATTCCTCGGTTTTGGCTTCTTGCATATACGCATCCGTGTATAATTCATCTAGTTTCTCTCCTGGTACCATTTCTACGGTCGGTTCGTTGAAAGGAACGTCATCCACAACATTCATTTGCCTATTCTGAGGCTGACACGTTTCCATATTGTCCGAAACACCCTTTGGGAATTGACGTCCTGCGAAATTCCATAAACGCGCGTATCTAAAGGAATCGAAATTATCAATGTTGCCAGGTCCATTTATGAGTATCTTCATAATAGCCGCAGTATGTTCATTGCTCAGATGTGTACGATGCTTCGATTTGATAACGTTAAAGATACTGAATCCCGTTTCCGCCGCTACCGATGCAGGAGATAATGTTTTCATTGTTTTAATGAAGAACTTCAAGTTTGTTGACCACAATAAAGATGTATCCCTTAACAGAATGGCCCAAAACATATTTGAGTCCTCAACTTGTGACGATGTTTGCCACGAGGTTGATTTTTGTAATGATTCCAGAAAAACTGCCCAATCTTGCAATAGTGAGTCTTCGGCGAAGCCAAGTTCTAAAGACAGCTTTCGAATTTCATCCTCTCCATAAATTCTACGAGTACGTGTTTCATCAACTGCTGGATGCTGATAGTCTAATGCCATAGATCCGGGTGGAAGTAAAAGGGGTTGCAAAACAGAGGCGGCCGATATAAACTCAAACGGAATGTAAACATTTAGGCGTTCCCGTGTTTTACTTAAAAGCTGTGCTGCTGCCACAGAAAACTGAACTGTTTCATTGGGCAGTGTAGTAAACTCCATCCCATTCCATATCACGGCAGAAGCAGATTCGTAGGAAGATAGGGAGCATTCCTCCAAATCACAAGTGCAATCCTTAAGGAATTTTGTAAGCACTGGACTACGATACTCCTCAAGCATTTGTAAGTTTTCCAGTAGTTGGTCGAAATATCTTTTTTGGTCGATGATTAATCCAGACATTTTTTGTAAGTATTCTGACCAAATTTTAAACACGGATGTGTAATCCCAAAGAAAGTGTAGTGTAATTAACGCAGTTTTGTCCTGCATTTTAAGTAAATATTCCGCAGCCTCGTTTTTTGTCTTTCTTTCAAATCCAGAATCTTCTATCATTCTAGTAATAGAGCGTACTGTAGTTTTCCATGACCGCACAAAGTTTTTTACTGTATTGTATTCAGAAGAAATCCATCTTTCCAGGTGCAGTTCCTTCAGCTCAACACGTGGGAGTTCGGATACTTCTCTGAAAACGTTGATTCTTCGGCCAGCCCATTTAAACCATACGTACAATTCCTGCATTAGTTTCTCCAGTGTTGAAAAGTATGGTAGCATGGAGTCAGCACTTGTCGACTTGTCGGATCTAAGCGGAACGATTGCTGATCGGGATGCTAGTTGAAGTTTATGGGCAATACAAAATATGCTAACAACATTTATTGCTTGCCCTCTGGCGTTTCGTCGTCCTAGCCATACATTTAGTAAGCTGTGAAACTTTTTCATCACACTTGCCGAATCGGTAATAATTCCAACCAATCTTCTTTTGAAGAACTCCTCAAACAGAGGTCCCTTAGCTGCAACTGCTTCTTGTAAAGCATTTAGATAATCTACTGCGCTGAAACTTGTTTTCAGCTCCAGAATGAAAAACAGATACGGTACTGTGACCTCACTCTCCAGACACTGCAGATACACAAGAACGTAGTGATGATTTCGTGAATCAGAACTTCCGTCTAGAATCAAACTGAATGGGTCATCGGCATCCACAAGATTGTTAGTGATGGTATTACTGCCAACTTCTTCGATGAAATCGATTATTGCAAATGCTGCACGTGAGCTATGATGAGAAGCTCCTACTTCTGACTGAATTTTTTTTAATGTTTTGTACCAGGTTTCGGAACTACTTGGGGCTGTGTTTGTGTAGATAAATGTGAATGTTATGTCAAAGATATTCGCCAGACTTTGAAAGGCTTCGGAAGAATTGAATCTGTAGACTTCATTTTCATTCGCCTCTCTTTCGAATCTTATACGATCCTTTTCCACGTTATAAAGAACAGTTGTTAGGTGTAATTTATGAGTTAGATGTCCATTTATGACTTGACGCAATGTGCTCAGATCCATTGGTAGTTGCTGTCCTTCGCTTGTGGCAAGTTTAACCTGTCTTTCTTTAACATGAGCCGACGATGGACAACCTTGAAGTCTCCTGTGACACAGGCTACAGCGATAGTAATCCCCTCCAGTTAAATGCGACGTTGTGTACGGTGTTGTTGACGTTTTTTCGAACGGAAATAAAGATAATTGAGGACGTAATCTTTCTCGATCTGTAATGTACTGCGTCCAAACGGTGGTAAAAAATTTATTCGTAGGGTAAAACGGATTGTCATATGATGGATTGTATTTCTTCTGTATGTATTTAATTTGAGTCTCAATTTCGTTTATGACGCCACCAATGCCAATTTCAGAATGCGGACAATCCTGGATTTTGTCAGGTTGATTTGTAACGCCAACCAGATCTGAAGCAGCCAGGTCACTTTATGATCATGATAACGCATAGACACCTCTCACGGCACCCCCAATACGTGATGGTGAAATGTTCTTCAAACTTTATTTCTTAAACTTCAATTAATAAGACCTCTATTTGAAAAGAATCCCTCCTCTCCATACTCCATGTATTGGGAGAGACGTGAGAGGTGTCTATGCGTTATCATGATCATAAAGTGACCTGGCTGATTTGAAGATTCTAAGCTGGATTGCTCAACCTTTGTGAGCTGAAATGATGTTCTGCGACTACAGTCGTTTACTGCTCCCATGGTTGGATTTCCTAACTTGAATTTGGTAAACTGAAACGGGCTAGGAGGATCGAATTCACCACAAAGATTATACGAAGATTGCATTTCCTCATCATTTGACACATCTCCAACTGGTATAATGAAGTTACATCCTTTAAGTGATGCCGGTAAAAATTGCAGGACTTCATCAGCTACTTGCTCATTACGAAGAACGCCATACATAACGGCATCAATGACGTATCTTTGCATTATACTTATTAAGTCCTTGTGTTTTGGATCTGACATTGAAACAGAATTCATGCCTTGAGATACTTGAGGACCCCTCCTTTGTAATTGGATTTTTTCCCATTCCTTATCACTCGCACCAGTATTCTTTTGAAGAAGCAAAATAATCACTGGTTCATCGCCTGGTGGTAGCAATTTGTACTCTGGTGTAATGTCAACAGGCCTTTGAATGTTTGTTGCTGTGCTACTTCCTTGCACGTAAATGAATCCAGTTGCAGATGTTACTTGCTTTGTCAGGCTAATCTGCAACACTATCCTTTTCGTGTACACGGTAAAAGCCACAATTCGCATTGGTGGGGACGATTCACCATGATAATGCTTCGGCGAAACAACCCTTATCTCAATGAATTCCTCCATTGCTGGGTATCTCTTGTTAAAAGGATAAAACTCATTGATTACAAATGTCTTTCCCTGTTTAGTCGAACCACCCGTTTGCGTGTTGGTTGCTGGCTGCACAATTGTTTTAGGAGTTATCGCTTGGCAAAATGTTTCAGAGAAAACCTCCAGATCGTCCATTATTCCTTTCGGCAAAGACAAATTCTGGCCACATTGCGTAATAAACCGCTCTGACACACCAGGTTTTTTGTACGGTATCAGAATCCGATCTGGTGGCGGCAAAATAGGTTGTTGATCATCTTCCTGTCTCATAACTAGTCTTGCACGCCCCACCTGCAACACATTAAAATATCATGTTACGTGGCAAGTTTTTTAACATGCGGATAGTTCCAGCAGTATACAGACTTTTTAATACGCTAATTCAATCACACCGGTCGATTTAACAAAGCAATGTGTCATGTATTTACGTCAGTCGCAAACTGAACTCCATCGCATGTAGCTGCAATCCATAAACTTTTGAGTAGAGCTATGAAGTGTAACTCCTGCTGCATTCCCAATGTAAATTTTTCATACTTACTGCGCATTGTAGCTTGATCATTTGAATTGTTCGGAGTGTTAGCCATGGCTTCCAGCAACTGGGGTATGGATTGGTGAAGCTCAAAGCCGAATCCCATTCCATCTTGAAATACTTGAATGCAAGTAGATTTGTTTGGAGTGGACACCACGAATGCGCTGTAAACGTAAGTTGAGTTAAAGATTTCCTCAAACTGGTCTTTGGCTTTGATGTAGCTTTGTACTACACGATACATGTCCTGAGTGGCTAGTCTTGCACGGCTTATACTACTCAGCAATGACTTTAGAACATCCCTTGAGCTTGATGGATCAGTACTTTCCAAATTAGTAGAAATATACTCGAGGCATGCCAGCTCTTGTCCAGTTTCTTCTACTAAGTCCCAATCAAAGTCTTGCTGTAAAACACAAGGAGCACAATATCTGCAAAAACAGAATTCCATATAATTGGTAGTTGACATGAATACCTTTACATAAAATATGTGATACGTAAAATTACCTGCTGTTGGGTAGGTTGAAGGGTATCCCAGCATTAGATAAGTCATTCATGGCAAACATATCCAATGCTAGGGATTGCAAAATACAAACTTGCATCAACAGCAATCTGAAAGTAATTAGGCATGGGGTTATGGCTAACTGTAACGAGTACTTTAACTTAAGTGGATAAACTTCTAAGTAGGAACTAACCCATTGATTCCCCTGAATGTTAAGGTTGGTGCCATGGCTGCTATCTTGTTTCGGCTTCACCGAAACCTCCTGCGTTTGATTTTTTACACAAATTAAGTTGTGTGATTTGTGCGGTTAGAAATACGTTTTTAATTCGCAAGTGTGAATTGCAAAAATTGCGAAATTGGTAAACGATGTTTGAATTTTGTATGCTTTCAAAGATTACAACCACAATCAGAATGAAGTTGAGAGAAAGTGCACAGTTGGACTCGCATAGTGAGAGAGTAGTGAGAGAACGAGTAAGTATGTTAGCTGTGCTTGCTGCAGCGACTATCCCGAAACCGAAGAAAAAACCGAAAAGCCAACGAAAGTTGCTCGGAAACGTGGGTAGATGCATTGCTACAGGCTACTCCCGCAAAGCGAGAACAACCGAAAGAAAATCAATATTTCTTTTTCTTGCTCTCTCTTTTGCCCGTTCTTTCTCTTACTCTTTCTCGTGCTCCTTAACATCTACTGAAATCTGCCTTTGCAATACTGGTTGGTTTTTGTACACCAAATGCTGTCCGTCTGTTCATCAGCATATTGTGTAAGAAGCTATTGAAATTGAACTTTTAGCAGTTTTTTGCTAACCTATAGTTTTGTTGTTTGTGTCTGTCGTTCCACCATGCACACTTACATTCAAAGATGCAAGTTCAAAGATGGGTGTAACAAAGTACACTTGCTTTACTCTCAAATTTCTCAGATAATCCCAGCGTGACATTTGACCGTATTAAAGTAAAAATAAGAAGCCGAAATTGCTTTGGTAAAGTTATTACGACAGGAGTTACTGGCTTTTGTTGTTATTCACTCAGTGTTGGCGACTATAACTAAGAATACAACTAGAAGTACACCTCTAGTTAGTTTTAGTCCGAATACAACTATAACTTCAACTAAAAGTACCTGAGACTACAAGTATGAATACAACTACAAGACCTTGTGAATATAACGTTTTACTTATAATAAATAGAACGCACAATGCTCAAGCACAGAAAGCTTGAAGCCTTGCTCGCGGCATCCAGGCATTTTCCCTTGCATAATCTCAATAAGGCTCTTTAAAAATATTCAAATCTTTTATGCAGTGTTGCCTACATGGTTTGTACATACTAACTTGTATGCAAAGTGGTTAAAATTAAATGTTTTCTTGCAAAAATCAAAATTATTTTCAATCAATTTGAGGGCCAACATTATAAATTACATTTCTTTCAAATCGATGCTTAAAATTCCAAAATACTTAACATCAAATTGACGTTTAAACTTGCAAACTATCAATTAGATTTTACGCAAATGCAGTAAAAACTCGTGTATTGATTTCAAGTTAGAATAACATAAATCTAAGCTCGAATTGTTTGAAAAGATCAGTTGAATTTACATTTTTTCTGGTACGAGACTACAAGTACAACTGACTATAACTACTACAAGCAGGAGTAGAATATAAGTATAACTACAATGCAAAATTAAATTCGGGAATAGAATATAACTATAACTACAACAAAACAGTTTATTCTTCAAACATTAATGCGTACAAATGAAAAAGTTTTAAAACAAGTTTCGTAGACTAAAAACATTCCACATCAGATCCGGAGAAAAACGTGGCGCAAAGTAATTTCCTCCACTCCATATTGAAAGTATAAGTAAAGTCGACGTGACTTGGTGAGACCTAATTTAAATTGTAAGTAATTAGTCGAAATTGAATCAGTATAAATCTAGAATATAACATTCAAAACGAACAATTAAGGGTTTGAGTTTGACTTACGAATTGAATTTTAGAAGTGAGACATGGAACCAGCTTCTTGATCAACTTGATCTTCAAACTTTCAATTACATTGGTCTTCAGAGTGCCCAAACAGCCAGCAATCTTATCTGTAGTAAAAACAAATCAAGTCAAAATGATTAGGTGGTACTTCTTTGGTCGTCACTGAATGATAGCTATAGAATAATAAAACTGACAACTGACCTGGTGGATATTCCACCAGGTCAGTTGTCAGTTTTATTATTCTATACTATACTATACTTACTTCTGTTTGGAGAAGATGTCCTCCTCCTCGTTGGTGGACACCAAGATTTCGGCGAGGGGTGCTGGTGGCGGAGCTTCTTCCTTCTTCCGCCACTGCCACCAGATGATCCCTGCGACCCCAATACATCCAAGCAAGACTGCAATTGTAATCATCACAATTGCAGTTACTTGCCAGGAAGTATTGGAGTCACAGGGATCATCTGGGCATGAGGCTACATCGTCTCCAGTTCGGAGGTAAGGCTTTCCAAGTTTTGGTGACTGGGTGCATTTCCCCAGTTGCCAAGCACAATCCCCAGCAAGGCAACGGAGACACGACAGGAGGGTGGGGCACCACTTTGCCAATTTTGTTTCACACTTTATACTTTGCTATTTAAAAAAAATGAAGCCATTTCCTCAAATTGTTGAATGGAGAAAAAAGAATTTGAAAACTTTGAATGAATCTCCTGCTTTCTCAAAAAATAAGAAATTTCGATATTTAAACGTGTGTAGGTCACGCTGAGATCATTGTAGAACTTCTAAAATAGCATAACTGAATTCCTCACAGAAAATACAATCATTTTCATGTATCACACACTATACTACGAAAAGTCGTCGGTATGCCGCACTGTTGCTGGTTGGGTAAAATAAAAAAAAAAAAAAATATGAACTTGGCGGCGTGCATTCACCATTGAGCTCGTGCATAAGAGGTGTAGCTTGTTCGATGAAAGGATTACACTGCTTACTGCCTTGGAACTTTTGGGAGATTGTTTGTCAGAGGGGTGTATATCTATCATCAAAAAGTTTGTTATGGACGAAACTGAAGGGAGAACTATAAACTTTTTCAAGTTTGTGCAAGTGCTACCTGATGAAATTGACACAACTGGGCTGTATTACTATGTATTTCTACGTAATGGATGGATTCCAAATGATAAGCGGATAGCTGAAGTTGCACAGTTATTATGCTTGAATACGGATGAAAATGAGATAATGCAAGTGTATTTTCCTCCTCGTGCATGTCATGAAGATCGGTTGGATGCAGTTTCTACCGCAAATGCGATGCGATTTTTGTATTATGTTGGAGCTTCAGATGATACAGCAAAAACCGAGGACTATTTATTTGATTGGTTAACTTCAGGGAAGTATTTACAAGGGACAAGATACTTTCCATCGCCGGACATATTTTTGTATTTTTGCTCGAAGGCTGTCGTTGAGAATGAAGCTGCAAAACAAAGGTTTGAGAAGGAGTTGCTAAACGCTTTAAAAAACCGAGCAGAAGTAACCAGTAAATCACTCAGGGAAGCTCCATTCCCTTTGGATATTGCACTGTGGATTTTAGCCCTGGATAGTCTTCAAAAGCTAGAATCATCAGAATTTGTGGAACATGTTCAAAACTTTGTTGCTGTTTTAACAACCATGCAGGATGAAACTGGTGCTTGGCCTAATGATGCTGTGTATACGGTAGGAAAAACTAGTATGCATTTGGGAGGACAAGTTGGCACATCCATTTATTCCGTTGCAGCTCTCAAAGCTTATGAGAAAATTTATTTCAATGAGCTCTGATAACTATAACTCTATATATCTATATGTACTTTTACTGATAAACCCCTGAAGCCAGAATTATATTATTTTTTATTAAAATTTTGTAACCTTCATGTTATGTTGATGTAAGGTTGGCTTAGCTAAACTTTAATTAAAAAGATTTTTTTCCTACACATGTCCGTGTTCACATTGTGTAACTGTTAAATTGTTTAGCTGTCTGTGACTTGACGTCACAACGTCTAGACATGATGTTGGTTATGTAACGTAACTTAGCGAAATGCACGTTTCATTTTATTATTATTTCATTATTGGCAAAGGTATGAAAACGAAACTTGCTTAGAATGCTCATAGATCCATCATAATATTTTAATATGTAGACATTGCCATTTTTTCCAGTGGTTGAACAAGTGTGTTTGTATCATGATACACCACAGATTGAAAAACTGGTTTTGAATGGTTCGACCGTTCTTGCGATCAACTTTTAGCTTGAAATTAGAAACATTACAGGCGTTCTGAATGTAACTTTACCTATTTTTGCAAAAGCTGCGAGTAATAAAAGCAGTATCTTATAATCAAAGTGCGCCCGTCCAGTGGATAGTGGAAATTTTTACGCTGGATGAAACGGAAATTTCCGTCAAAATTGGGGTGGATAATATGGACGCAATGGACGAATCGGACAGAATTTTAAATTAGTTTAGAAGCTAATATTTTATTTTCGCATATAGTGTGTGTAGGTTGTTGATTAGCTAAGTGCTCCAATATTTTTATTAGTATTTAACAAAATATCTTAGAAACGTTTTACTGATTTTAAGAGACATTTAATACTAAATTAACTTTTCTCTGAGTTATAATACATACATACATACATAGTTATATTCATAGAAAGCTACCCAAACCAGATCCGAAACAAAGCTCTTCTCTTCTAAAAACAGTAAATTTAAAAAAAAAATTATGATGTCATATAATGCACATAACTGCATTTAAGATAATTGTTCAAGCTAAATTATGTATTTGATATTGTACAGGTTAGTTGATCTGTACTTTGTTAGCTTATTTATTTTTTCGGATACGATTTAGTAGAAAAAATAACTCATAAATCAAAACTGGTGAAATTTGAGAGTTATTTGTCCATCGTAGAGGACTTTGTGTACGTACATATCTAAGTCCGCTAACAGCATCGTGTTTTAAAGAAATTTCTGCATGCTTTGAAAGTGTGGCGAATGAGTCGATATGTGTAGCAAAACGTCTGATATTGAAATCTACGCTTCAAATTTTCAATGAGAAAAGCTGTAGTCGCTACAAAAGTGAGCGTGGACCATACCAGTATCATTGCCATGAAATTAGAGACGTTTGCAGTTTCCGCATTAGGAAAGTATTCTTGATTTAGAAGCTAAGCTTCTCATCCAGCATCTCATGCCACATTGCGAGCGGGTTCCACTCCACAGTTAGTCCAGACGCTTTGAGTCGCTGAAGGGAGATATAAAGCCAATACTGATTTTCCGTTTTTATTATCCAATTCAGCTGGTTGGGTAACAGAGCTTGATCCACTACAAAGCATGTTATTGACTGGGAATTCTCGCATTTTTTTCTCATCCAAGCTGTGGTTCTTGTTGCATACAATTTCGAAAATGAAGCTACACTCGTGACTCCAAACCGCTCCTTCTTGCTAGCCAAGTACTTCTTAGGATCACCATCATTGTCATCCAAAATCTCAAATGAATTCTTTACTGGTAGCCCCAAACTCTTGAAATCCTCACCAAAATTTTCGTATCTTGTAGTTGGCTTCCATAAATTCATTAATTGTGCTGAATCCCTTCCTTGGTAAAGCGACCGTGATAATGCTTGTCAGCCCATTTGAATATATTTGGGAGAGGAGGAACGCAATGCAGCACGTAATGAAGCAAGGTTGCAAAAAAGGAATCAATTCCCCGACTGCGCATCAGCATGACGAAAGCAGTTGCTATTATGATTGAGAGATTCCTTACCCATATGTTAAAGGGAGGGGCTCGTACCAAACTGTGAAGGATGTGAAAGCCTCCTGCTCATCCTTTAGATGGGGACCATATATTATGCTCATGTAATCAAACTCCCAAAATGTCATCATGCTGAATACAAGCATTGCTGATGATAATTCTGTTGATGCGTCGAAATCTAAAATTGAACTTGTAGCAATGGATTCATGGCCGAATCCAGTGGCATCAACATTTTGCTCATGAACGTTTGCTGGTGTGAAATTAAGGATTCGTACCGTCATGTTGTGGGTGGCACCCAAAACTTGAAGGGTCATTATCTCTGATGTGCAACCGTGATCCAGTCTCGTTGGAAGGCATCATTCATCCTTCTGCTGGAAAGTTGTAGCTGATTGCTAGCCAGTCCTGAAGCGCGCTTCCGGTGAGCGTTCCAAAAGAATATTCGATGGGCTGAGTAAATTCCGTTTGGCTTAAACAATAGTTTTTCAAAGGTTTCAAGTGTTTTGGGACGAGTTGAGCAGTATTCAGAACAAATTAGGGTGACCTTTGTTCCGCTTCTTGGACATTTGAAGTGGCGGGGCAACGTGAGAATGACCTTTAAGGATGGAAATACTGGGAGAATGTCGTCCCACTGGGCTAGCTCTCGAGTCTTTCTTGCTGTTCTTTTATTCCAATTTTGGGAAATGAACAGGAATGCTGAGCGAGATGTTACGAGCATGCTTCTGGTGAGCCTTGGAACTCTTTTGGACCTTTCCTTAGTGGATAATTGGCAGCGCTGCCAATCCCAATAAACAACAATTGCTTCTTCTAATCAATCACAAGAAGATAAGAAAACAACAGAGAAGCTCTACTTAGTAAAAGAAAAACCCAAAAGATCGTAAAAGTATGTAAAAGTATGACACATCAAATGCATATTAAACGCCTAATGATCCATCTCCATTTGTAATCAATTTGCAACTCAATTTTGAGTATAATGGAACGAACTACGAAGTCTGTTTTCATTTCCCAAGGTTTTAGAAAGCTTTGGGCTGGAATCGGACACTGGGCCACACAAAATTACTTAATGGCTCCATAAACATCATTGCAACGGGATGATGTAATGATAAGAACCACGAGCTGAGGCTATGGAAAGTAAGATTGTAAAAAAATTATTGCGTATGAGGATTGAAAAAAGAATCTTCAGTTCAAGTTTAAGTATTATATCATTTTATGTATTACTATCTCATCCTGTCTGCATTGCCTTTGGCTGGTAACCGCGTGGTGGAATTATTTCTCCAAGCTGACGAATGATAGTCGAAATGCAAAGCGCTTGCAATAAAGGTAACCGGTTCGTAAACATCAAATCCTACTTGCCTACTAAAATCAGGTCCCGCATTTGTGATGATAGTGGACAGCCAAGCTTCCATTTTTCTGCCTTCAAGCCTTGACGTTCAAGGTGAATAATATTTTCCTCAAGGGTCAAATTCTATTCGGCAAGCAATTCCTTGGCAAGTTCACTAGCTATAACATCAGTAGAAATGAACCAATAATTCCCAATGACTTGAGCCATATTCAATTCGTAGAATTCCCGTCTTAGCTCCACATAATTAAGATCAATCAGATGCAGCAAAATGTTGAAGAATCCGCATGGCCTTGACTTTCACAAAAGAATCGTTACCTATATATATATATATCGTATGGTAATAAAGCCACCACAAAATAAGTAATTACCTAATACACAAGAGTATGCATGTATAATAGAATGATTTATGTGTATATACTGAAAAATTTACTTACATCCTCGTTGTAATGTAAAAACAGTATATCATTCCGCCAAAGCTCCTTTTTCCCCTCAATTTTTTCTTTCAAAAGCTTCTTGCCTTCAGGCTCTTCGTCTCAAACCAAGCTTTCAATAGGGATCGAGAATAATACATGATATTCCAGGACCTCCACACCCAGGACGTCCTTCAGCTAACTTCAACGTCCTACGTCGTCTTCAACAGCAAACTTCCTAACTCCACCGATTTGACAACCTTTTTAGCACTAGGAGGAGTGGGGACCGAAGAAGCATTCCGAAGAACCTCCTTGTTGGTTCGGTGACGCTTGCTGCTGCGGAACATCAACGACTTGCACTCTCTGACTCACTGAAGTTGGTGCACCACTCCTTGGCATGTCTCCAAAATGTTCAGATCGAGGGATAGAAGTTTGGGATCCACTTTTGGGTTCACTACCAGCATCTGACGGAATTGAAAGTCCGTGCCCCAGTCCAACTTCAACATTTGGTGTGCTTGTGACTTTAGTAGCACCTCGTCCCAGGAATCGTCCTACAAATCAAAACAAATCAATAATCATGTAACATTTTACACTTCTGCCCTTTTTATTAGCTACTGACTTTAACAGTAAGAGTAGTTGGTCAGCAATTTTCCTGAAGTAGCAAGTCTAGCAGCCAATTCTTCTGTGGATTGGTTTTCCTCTGCATATCTTTCTGCCAATTCAAGCATACTAGGACTTTCGGGTACCCTTCCCGAGGGAACCATCGATTCCACTGTTGCTGGTGGTGGTATCTCAGTATCTTCCTCTTCTGCTGGTGGTAGTCTTTCACGACCCTCCCCCGACCCAATGACGACATCTTGAGTTTTCTTTCTTCCTAGTTCCTAAGTATTACAAACAAGAAAAGTTAAGTCCCGACACTCACAGCGGATTCGGGCCGAGGTCTATTAATAGTCGGCATGCCGAAAGAATATGATTCGGCATGGAGTACGTTATTGGCCACCAAAAGTGGTTCGGGCCGAAGTTGGCCAGCCGATTCCAAAACGCTTCGTGTTGCCGAATTACAGAATTCGTATCGCATGCATGCCAACTTACAACCGAACGTATGCCGCATGCTTTAAAAACAATATGCAATTATTTTTTGCTAAATAAATTAAGAACAAAAATAGATATTTACAATCAATTTTTTTTATTTTGGAATCTTAACCTATGACTGTCGGTTTATAGAATGAAGCAATGGTATACAAATACATGATCTTTTGTAGGGCAAATGTATAAATTTACACAAAATAGAGCTAATATCAATTTTAAGCTTAAAAGATACTGATAATTTTTTAACATAGTAAATATCCAGCAGTGAACTTCTAAAAGGATACTCTTGTACATCATGTCTTATTAAATATTCCGCACATTCGTATTCATTTAAGGATTTATCACCAATTTGTCGTTGAACCAATATGATTCTATTATCGCAAGTCATATAACAATTATTGCCTTTCTTAGAAGATACACTTTTTGTTACATCATTCGAGACTCTACTAATGTTGATTAAATCCTTCTCATAAATTCTATTTGCAATTTGTTCTAAGTGAAATGAGTGCGATCGAATCATTTTCTTAATGACCTGCATATAACTCTCAAACTGGAATGTGCTGCAATTATCCAGGTTTCCGTGATTTAAGCAGTCATCTGCCAAATGCGTAAGAGAATGCACATTATACACAATAAATTCCCTGCCATATAAATCTCTAGCTTCATTAATAAACTTAGTTAGTAATTTTTTAGCAAGATCGTTCCACCAAGGTATGTTGCAAAATTTGGAAAGCAAAATATATACGGCCGAATGAAGTAGAACAAAATGTTTTAGCTTCCTACTGCAAATATGCGACTGCAAGGAAGGAAGGCCGGTGTATAATAGGAAGCACCTAAATTCCGTTCCTTTAAAATGGTCAATCTCAAAAAGCGGTCTAGGCTTTCGTTGGAAGTCATTAGGAAAATACTTTCGAAACATAACTAAGTTATTAGAAATTAGAAGTATATCAGCGTGGCGTAATTTGTGAGGCAAGCCCCCCTTTACCCATTGACGTACTAATTTTCTGGTTACCCCTAAACATACAAGATGTAGATAATCTAAAGGAAACTCTGATACTAATCCAACATTTAACTGTAAAAATAAACTGTCTCCAGTATGATGCATTGTATCCCTTTTTGTCCTAAAAGAATCGTCAGTCCGTGATAAAGCTACCTCATTACTATACACAACTCGACCAAGCCATTCCCCTCTTTGATTACATCTTTCGCAAGCATAGTAGCTGTTATGATTTTTAACAGCCTTCAGAAAACTTCTTGCGGGGGCGTCTGCTAAAACTTTAGATATCTTAAAATCATACTTGCTTCCATTGTAATCTATCCCATTACATTCTAATATCTTACAATCATCAATAAACGATTGCATAAAATCTAAACTATGTGGCTTTTTATCACCATAGTATATACCAATTACAAAAGGTTCTTTAACGACAGCCTGATCTAAAATTCCTAGAATCGGCCAAAACTGTTTGTTACTGCTCCTAGAAATAGGGATACCATCTATACCAACTGATATTGAAAGTAAATGGCCTTTATCTGTTACAGTTATTGCGGATTGACTAAAAGTAATACCCAGCTTAATCCGATCGTACAGAAGTCTAATTAAATTGAAATAAACATATGAACCTCCACTCAAATTTAAAACATTGACACTTCTGGGAGTGAGCAACAACGTCCTAGGATGCTTTGGTAATTCTAATTTTGGAAATTCTGAATTAACTAAACCTAACAAATCTTTAATGGCGGAGTGAGTAATGTTGTGACATACAGCCCACTGCCTTAACTTATCTTTAAATGAATGACAAATCACTTCGTCTTGAACAGAACTTGCTTCTAAATGGCTAAACTCCTCACTGTTCTCAAAAGTTTGAAAGCATGTAGTGATAACATCATTAAACAAAGGAATTCTACTAATATCAGGGGTGGAAGTACAGCCAATTTGGTCATTGGGTATATTTATAAGGTCACCAGTCACTAATCTACACGTTGTTGGTAGAGATGAACTTGACACTGTTGATTGTACCCCATCTTGAATACTTGAAATTACTCTGGAAACTTCCGTTAAGCGTCTCCTTCGTTGTGTTCGTTCTGAGGATCCCCGTCTTCTGTGCATTTTTTCAAACGCCGCTGTTGACGCCCACCTCCTCTGTCGTCTGATCCTTTAAGCCACCTTTGAATAACTTTGTCTATTTCCTTGTTTGTAGCGGTCTCTCCTCCTTTGGTAAGCCTTACAGTTCCTAAAAAAGGAATAAACCTCACCGTTAGTATTATTATATTTAATGTATGTGAAGTCACAAAGGATTTTGGTCTTTTGAATGTACCGTAAATCAATTTAATACACCCGGTCCCTTCAAGGCCAGCAATGGTCTTCTTTCCCCTACCAGTTAAACTTAACTGAGAAGCCAACTTGTTTGTCAGTAAGGTTTCCAGAACTCTGATAGTTATGGAAGAGATCGATTGTCTACCAATAACTGTAAGCTCAGTAGTCTAAAAACAGAAGGAAGGATGTTAACATTTCTGTTTCCTTGCAATTAATTTACAATATACTAATGCATTATAAAATCGTTACTTCAAACATGACTTACGAACGCTTGGTTGTTTAAAGGAGCTGATAACCATTGATTGAAGGAGTTGAAGTCATCTATTGTGTCAATCGGAAGTTGGATGGGAATTTTGCACTTCGTGACAGCTGGTTTATTAGGATCGTCCAAGCGCCGTAGCAGTTCCTTTTGGTTATCCAAAATCTTCACAAAATACCCTAGTATAGTTTTCTGAAACGCTAAAATATTTATACATTGCATAATTTACGGTAATATTTATTTGAGAATGAACTGTGTATAAAATAATGGTTGATATACAATTTAGCTCCCCTTGGCCAGAGGTGAAACCAAGAGATTTAGGCTGCCTAAATATTGGTTCTCGAGTTGGCGTTGTTAGGGTAGCTGGTGTCCGGAATCGAGGTGAAGTTGAGGGTGTAGGAGTTGGCACTAAATAAGATAAATGAATCTTTTTGTTATTTACATTTCAGTACTTAAAAATAACTACATGTACACGATTTTAATTAAAAGTTAGTATGCTAAGCTACCTATTACTGGAGAAAATGTTTGTATAGGTGCAGTTGGTGTTGGGTGAGTCACTAGTCCGAGATAAGGGCGTTTGGGAGAAGCTTGCGGATTAAGTTGTGATGCTTTTGTGAATGCTAGAGTTTGGAGTAAATTCTTTTGTAAACAATAAACCAAAACAATGTCGGATTGTTAAAACAAGAAATAGCATACATTGTGATGAGTCAGGCAAGGGCGATCGTTGTAATAAACCGAGCGTTGGACACCCAGCATCCAGTTTTTCACTTTCAAGGTTTGACTCAAAGGATTCAGCAGCTGAGTCACTGGTTACGTCACTGCGACAGTTACCCGAATTTTCGTTTGATGACTGATGCTTCTTCAAAGAGTGACGTCGTTTTCGCTTCCTCAAAGCTGTTGCTGATGGGGTTTCATTGGCGGAACTATCAAGATTTGATGTATACTCTGACCGCACACAGCCCCTTCTAGCCCTTTTAAAATCAGCTGTGGAAGGAAGAGTTTTTTAGACATCATAAATGACGCATTAAATTGTTATTCAGTAGAGTTTTATGTCTTACCAAACGTGCTTAAGATTCTGCAGGGATAGATTGGCCAACGGTTTTCTGGTTTTTTATGAGCTTCGGCTAACTTATTGATGTTACAATTAGGACCTGAAGGCCAGCAGCAAAAATTATCATTGCTCCTCAACCAAGTTGATGACACGACGGCTGTTGCTCCTTTTTCCTCAGGGAATTCCAAGACAGCATAGAATGACATACTAAAATGCAAAAATTAAACGAGAAGTAATACTGAGGCACTTGAAGAAAAAACACCTGTTAATTGTTCAAAATTTTAACTTGTGTGTTGCGTATTACCTTAACCATAAATGTCAACGTGTCTTGATGTGCTTATCCAACGACTTGACCTCTTGTACCCGGTCCTGTTGACTAAACTATTACACTACACTAATTAACAACAGTCAAAACTAATTAGTTTAAAATTTTAACTAAATTGCAATGCGGCAACTAACCTGACTATATCTTCTAAACATAAAAATCTGGACACTTCTTCAACCCAGTTTACGGATATAAGATTTAATGTATAAATCACTCACACTACAGAATGCAAATAAAGTGCAAGTAAGCAAGGTAAGCACAACACTAAAGTAAAATGTTGGAGGTATGCCCAGCACTTGAACGTCCCGCCAGATCGTGTGAATCTTGGCTTGCGGGCCGAACGCTTGCCGAAATCCTTTGTTTCTTATAAATTAATGTGACTAATGAAAGAGAGATGCCGAATACGGCTGGAATGCGGATATCAATCGGCCAAGCATATTTTAAATGTCCAACTCATTGCCGACTTGGCCGAATGCATACCGAATAAAAATGGAAAGGTTGTGAGCGTCGGGGTGTAATTACATCGAATGAGATTTACAAGATAATGCACTACACCTGCCTTCACTACCAACTACTGTCGACCGACTGTACTTTAAATACAACATAATGTGACATGTAGATGTAGAAATGAATTAAATGCTTTCAATAAGTGTAAAACCAATAGTAATGACCTAATTAAAGTATGAAATCGCTAAAACAATTACCAATCTCTGCTTTTAATTTGCGCAATTTGACAATTCCTTTCCACCGCCACCCCACCTTTTCAAATACTGACGATTAAATTGAACCGTTGGCCTGTAAATGTGAAAGTATTGTGCAAATGACTGAGCACTGAAGATATCCGGAATAATTAAACTGAAGCACTAAATATCAACTATTGTCAGGTCACGGTCGATGGATATTTAACCACTAGCGTAAAATTTTCAACTCAATTTTAAATGCTTTTATTTTTTATCCGTGGCAGAGCAGCAAAAGCGTGGAATGAATGAATGATATTTTCTGTTTTTTTTCGCCTTAACTCGTCTTCTTCAAAAAACAAAATTCAACGAATAATTAAAAGCGCTCAGGTCGGAACGACGATCGACCGGCAATCAAAAAAGCACTAAATGGTGCAGGGTAGGAGATATTATGCATTTGCAGAAAATAAAAATGCCTCAATAAATATGAGCATGAAGGCAATGGGAGAGCAGGCATTATAATCAGTGAATGTACGTATAAGACAGTAGTAATGGAGTTGATGCAGATAAGAGGATGTATATATGGATAACGTGTCGCCGCCAATCTCATACTTGTGGATAAAGGACTTTTTCTTCATTCGCCACCGTCGTTTCCTTTAATTCAAATGCACTTTTTATGCGCAGGATCTGCACCTTTTGCATTTTAGTAAATTATGACCTCACGGCTAGGCTTACCTGTGGCATTGCTAGTGAAACATTCGAATTTACGGATTTAGAAAAGAAGTCTTGTATTCGTGAAATTGTTGGTTTATTGGATCTGTAACCCAAAAGAAACAAATGATATTGCTACCTCAAGTGATGAAAGCAATGTAAGCAATGCATCAACATTGTTTTCAGAAGCTTTAGACAACAAAAAAGCAGATTTAATTTGTATATTCAACATTAGCTGAGGATTTTATTCTCTAAAGCATGCATTAACTTAGCATTAAAGTCGTTTTAATGGTTTGCTTGAAAAATCTTGTTAAAGACACATAATACAATATTGTGGAGTCCTGTAACATAATTATTTGTCTCATAACATTACGTATGTAGCCTATGAGTTTTATTTAAGGTTCATGCGCGTCAGGTCAAGATGTGGTTTCCAATTCTATGCTACGAAGCTAAAAAATATATATATATTTCCTAACATTATTCATTTATTTTTTCATTTGCTCATTCCGTTTGCTTAAATTCGTACATAGAGAATTGTATATTTTGAAAACTATTTCAAATCCTATTTTTGTCTGTCTTAAATTCATCGAACCAAAAATATTAAATTTGCAAACAGCTACATTTCCAAAGGCTTAAAAAAGATTTCTTCCAGTACTTTCAGGTAATTTTGATTAATTTTCCGTTTCCTTTTGGTTCCATTTATATCACCGTTTCACCAGAATTGGCAAACATGGCATGAATTGTTTTATATTTTAAGCATATGTTGTAAAAAAAAATTATTTCTCAGTGCCAATACTGGTTGCATGATAACACATTCTTGTTGGGCATAAGCTCGAGCATCATTCTCGCATATAAATGAGCTGATCTACAAACTAGTATCATCACTAAATAAGTTGAATTCGAATCCCATTCAATCCTAAGACAGAAAATCGAATTTGAGTCAAATCGTGTCAAAAATGATTTTCACTGGATTCATGAAGCCATTCAGTGAACTGGTCCTTTTTAGTCTGATGATACCGTTTTTGATAACATTTACAGGTAAAAATTACGACTTACTATGCTGTTTTCTCGTTCGATTTTACATTTCGTATAGAATGGACATACTCAACAGAATTTAAAACTTATCTAATGTTTTATGTTTCAGTTTTATCACCCTACGAAATCTGTATGTTGATTTTCGTATTACCCCAGATTTTGTTCAGATTGCTCTAGCCCGAATGGACTTTCTTCCGACTTCGTCCACATCGGTTTGATTGTTATGCATACTTGCACTGTACAAATAACACGGGTTCAGCTTCGTACTTTAAATATTAAAAGTCTGTACGAGCTAATATGTGTATTTCAAGGTTTACTCAGTCAATATATTTGAACTTCTGATTACTACTATATTTAAATCTAAACTTATATAGCAGTTCTGAACCTTCCTTTAACACATTTCATTAAATATGTCATGTTAATATTTAATATTCTTCAAAATTCAGTCAACTCGCTTAAAACATCATTACTCTTTAACATAACTTTGTTTCAAAACCCATTAAACTGAACATAAACGATGTTAACTCATCGTTAAAATCATACACTTTAACTTTAAGAAGATGAAAGACAATCAACCTATAAAACTTCATTAAACTTCAGGACTACAAAACCAGCACGACACCAACAATTTAAATACTAACGCCTACGATTACGATTCATACGCCTAACGTTTCAAAAATCAATTAAACTTTAGCTGTGTTCTGATTGCTATAAAATCTATAAACTTCAAGGACAAATTTATGTTACAGCCTTTTCTTTTAGCGCCCCTTGCAATCTCATGCTTCCATGGTTTCAGCGTCCCTTTCTTTGCTATGAACATCATAATTATTCAAAATGTTTGCCATTTACTACTTCCTCGTTGATGGAAACCGAAGAAGCATTCCAAGAACCTTCCTGTTGGTTCGGTGGGGACCAAAGGAGCATGTTGCTTTTGAACATCATCCATGACTTGCAGTCACAGGAATTGAAAGTCCCATTCAACTTGAGAATTTGGTGTGCTTGTGACTTAAGTAGCAACTCGTCTAACGGCAGTTTCGTCCCAGACAAGACGTGATACGTTGGCAAATCACGACATTTTCACATCAGTTTTAATTCAGCCAGGAGTAGTAAATCATTATGCTGGCAGTTGATGGATGGTTGAATTCTATATTCATCAGCAGTTAATTACAGTGGTCTGACTGTATGGTCAACTACAGTGACGGATGGCATTCCTTCCATCCGTCAAGCAGGATGTAATTAGGCATTTATATATTTAACTCGATCTTATGATTTGTCATCTTAATGAAATGCGGTCATCTTCAGAGTGCATTTCATCTTATGTACCTACTTATTACTCATGATCGTGATGATGATAATGTGATGCAAAGAGAGAGAGAGCTCAGCTAGCTAACCATCAACACCAAATTCTACGCTCTCTCCAGATTCGGCCTTACTTACAATAAAATTATACAAATGGGCAATACAAACCTCAAGTCTTATCAATCCATTTACTTATCATAATATGAACATAATCATTTTCATTACTCTACAAGGATTTAAAATATTATAAACTTATTTACAGCAGCCCCCTTGCTATTGGAGCAGCCGATGTTGTTCCCTTTTATGAAACTACAGAGGTTCCGGGTGAGTCCCAATCATCATCATCATTACTTGTTGCCTAACAGAAGCAGACGCTGCTGTTCCTTTAATTGAAGGTGTACAGGTTTCAGGAGAGTCCAAATCCTCATTGGTAGCTGAAATTGTGGTGGTAGGCGTCGATGATTGGTGACCAGTATTTTTGATGCATCCCATGAGAGTGGAGCTGAGTTACGAAATGCATTGGGAATGAGAACCTCTACCTCTGGGAGTGCGCGACGACGATGCACCGCTTCTGCCATTTTAAGCCTTAGTAGGCGTTGGATGTGAACATGTTTGAGTTTTTCCTAGATGAAGCGGTGATTGATACTTAATTAAGAGGACCTTGCGTATTTGAAAGTTTTTTTTTGGAATACGAAACTTAGTAGAAGTTGGTGTAGCATCATCCTGAACTGGTGCAGAAGACATACTAGGTGAGTCGTCCCAGTCATCAGAATCTTTAGTTGTAGTAGGTACTTCTTGTTAATTGGGGCAGTCTGCGATTCTGTATCACATCATCAATCGTTCCAATAACGGAAGATTGACCAGCCCCTTTCATTTCGCCTTCCTCTGTTGTTCCACTCATTTGTAAAAGTTTTGACGCTAGTTCAGGTCCCTCTGTTGAAGTATGCATTGACTTGGATGAATCAAATACTTCAGTGGGATTTGTTTCAGTCAGTTTATACCAATGATCATCATCTGCAGCATTATTTTATACTGCAGCAACACTAGCTACTCCCGCTTCAGCGGACTCCTTTTCTTCACAATATAACGACACCGTTTTTAAAGCCTAGGATCCAATTTTTTTACGCATGGGCCTGGCCTTACGTTTTAGGCATGTCTGGTAAATCATTTATATCCAGTATACAAACAACGAACAGAACTGATAACTGTAGCAACCTACTACTTGTTCTTACTTCATTGATTTTTATACAATTCAACAGTTGCTATCTCTCCTTAAGTTTAAACTTTAACGGTTATCAATCCTAAAACCGCTCGTCAAGTAGTAAACTTCTCAAATTAATGGGGTTTCAACACCAAACTGCCCGTCAAGTACTAAACTTCTCCCACAAATGTCAAGCAAACCCCGAAACCACCCGTCAAGTACAAACTTCTCTAACAAATTTCGTACGAAATTGAAACTGTATTTTACCAACGGCAAAGTGGAATCAAATCAATAATTGCAAAACCTTAATATCCGATTTTTTTTCAAAATCAATGAAAAAAATAATATATTTTGTTACTATTTTGTACTTTAATGTTCAACGATATCAAAATAGTCTACTAAAATACTTGTGACTTGATATCAGTGACCAGCAATCAATGAAACCAAAATTCGTATGTTTCACGTTTCCGGTTTGACTAGAAACACGAACCAGAAAAAATGTTTCGCTCTGCATGTCGTTTAGTAATATTCAATATTCACCAGAAATCTCAAGCATCTCTTTTCCATCTTCTCACTTCATATTCTATCTCTCTACTCGTTTTCGCGTGTTCCACCACCATGACAGTAGGGATATTGTCTTGTCTACCCGAGCCAATAAGCAACACGCAGTCCGGCTGCCCGTTCTTGAAAGAACGGGTTTTAAAGATTTCGGTAAGGAATTGAATGCATAAATGATACTTACTATGCCCAAAACCTCATTATACATTTATGCATAAAAAAATCTTTACACAGACATGAGAGTACTGGAGTGCACTAAAGAGAGCAGCTTGGATTCTTGGATGTTTTAAAGTCGAAGTCGAGGAGTTTTCTTCGCTGGCAGTTGGCATGAAGGCTCAACATAGAAAAGGATATGAATAATTGTGTGTATTTTCGCTAACACCTGAAGCCTGAAAGTACCATGCTCTACCTGGTCTGGTGGTGGTATTCGATTCCCGATAGATAAATTTCACTGGATAATGGAATGAATAAGCAGCTAAACATTAAATAGAAGCCGGCACTAGGTATAAAGTTTAGATCTAGTTGACAGTAACGGTTGAATGTGATAAAAAGCGGTATAAAGTTTCTTATGCATATATTATAATTCATAGTTATTATCATCATCATCGTTTCTTGTGAAAGTGAAGAGAAGCGTATGAACATGAGAGGAAGAGAAGAGAAAAAAATCATGCTGATCCTAAAATGAATAAAGATGAGGAGGAAGGCAATGCAATCGCATCTCTTGTGATAATCATGTAACCATCGTTTTGAGTTAACCTTTTTGTACCTAAAATTATGTACATTGTATTATTGCATTTTGCATAGAATTTTACATTGTGTACTTTTTTGTCTGAAGCAGAGATTGGTAACTGGAAGGTTTTAGTTACAAGTTAAGTTACAGTTACATTTTGTTACAAGCTCAGTTACAAGTTACAGTTACAGTTACAGTTAGTTACAAGTTGCAGTTACAAGTTACAGTGACAGTTACATTTAGTTACAAGCTCAGTTACAAGTTACAGTTACAAGTTATGTAACTTAACTGTAACTTAACTTGTAACTGCAACTTTTCAATAAAGTTACCCATCTCTGACTGCCAGATACGCCCTGAAAGAGTATGGATACATGCTACTGGACCCAGCTACAATTGCAGCCTTCCAAACTAGCCAATTTAAAATAGAAATTATAAAGAATTCTGTCACATTTCTGTCTGTCATACATTTTGTAACAGCCTCAGTTACAAGTTACAGTTACAGTTACATTTAGTTACAAGTTCAGTTACAAGTTACAGTTACAAGTTACATTTGGATACTCGATCAGTTACAAGTTACAGTTACAGTTATGTAACTTAACTGTAACTTAACTTGTAACTGTAACTTTTCAAAAAAGTTACCAATCTCTGGTCTGAAGTCAGCAGCAGCAAGAGCGACATACGAGTTGAGCTTCTTGGGATCATTCTAAGCATGATAACATGTTCAATACCGACACACTCTCCATATTCACACTCTCTATATTCATGCGTTTAGCAAGACTTTTTCTCACACTCACATTGTGAAAGCAATCTTTGTACTTATCTCTATAGTAGCTTAATATTTATATTCTTCCGCTCACAATTTTTTATTAAAAGCAAAAGTGGGCATAATTTAATTTCTTTCCTGTTTGATGCCAATGTTTATTTTGAATAATTCCTAAATGCATTCAATTCCTTTTAAATTACAAATCACTTCAATTTATTTAGAACGCTTTACACTTGTTTTCACGGGAGGAAACTTTCACCAGAGGAGATTGTAATTTTACATTCTTTTTCGAATCAGCTTTATCCACCGATCGTTTTTCTACTTCCTCATTAAAATTAAGTTGAGGATCGGAACCCCAAGAGCGTTGTCGTAATCCCGTTGTTTCTCCGTGTTGCTGGTTAGAAACGTTTTGCATTGATTGTTGATCATCTTTTGGTCGTGGATAACCCAAAGATGTAGTTCTCACAAATGGGTTACGCATTTGTAAAAATTTTGCTACACTTGCCTTGGCGCTTTCAGCTTCCTAGAACGTAAATGTGGAAATAAAGCGATACGCAAAAAATTTGCAACACAAATCAATAATATTTATATCAGTTAGTACCTTCTTTAATAGAGCATCTTGTGTATGAGCTTCGAGCATAGACGTGAAACCCTTCCTGGAATACAAAGGGCATTGCTGTCGCCAATAGTTTTCTCTACTTTCAAGATATTTGAGGGTTTCACACGCTTCCTCACGCAAGCCTTTTGCAAGTCCTTGTTGATTTATAACTTCTTTTCACACCAAGTAAAAACCAAAATGGAGGGATGAAGAAAGCATTTATGTAATAAATGAGGAGGAGGGTATTTGCGTTACCTGGTCTATTAATAAACTTTTTCAAATAGGATTTATCCAAGTAGAGTTGTCCCATCAACTCTCTACTAATCTTCTTTGAAAGTTTCCCATCTACCAACTCCTTTTTCTCGAGCCTGTACTTTACAATGTTTTTCAAAACAGATGCGTCCTTGCACACTAAACGAGATTTCGTGCATTCCAATTCTTCGATGAGTGGAATAACTGCGTCCAAATTTGGAATTGCTGTTGCTGATTTGCCTACGAATAATTTTTTGAGATTATTGTTTTGAGATTTTGATTGCGATTGTGTATCATGCGAATATTATTACCTCCAATTGCTCGTCGAATTGCTTCTTGTGATTTTTGTACTCCAATCCGAAATCCGTCCATATCTTTCCTAGTTCGGTGTCCACGATGGAAAGCAATCAATGCTTTCTCAAACTCACCCAGTTGAAAGAGAGCTTCGGCGTACTGCAACAAGCCTTGAAGATATAATTTGCGCTCATTTGGATCCCATGCCATTTCTGCGTCTTTTAGAGCTGACTCTGCATCACCAAGTTTTAGATAGCATTGACTTCGAGCCACCAAAACACCCTTATGCTTTGGTTTCATTTCTAATGCCTGTATAGGAAAAAAATATGTTCAGTAAGTAAGTATGCTTCGTCAATTTTTCTTATAATAAATAGTAGACAAAATATTAAAAGTGAATTTGCAAAGGAAATTGCGGATTATATGCTTTGGCATACTTATTTTCCAAAACTTTCTTTTACCCCTTTCTTATGTAGAATAGATGGAAGCTTTCTTTTTCTCCTGTGGGGCATCTGGAGACGCCAAATACATTTTACGAGTTTCTTATAAAAAATTTACCTTTTTGGTTTTACTAACTGTCCTAATGGTTATATATTTATACACGCTATTTTGTTTTGTGTGCGTCATAAAATCAAAAGTCAACTCAGGCATACAAGGCACTGTATTATTTCCAGGTTGGCTATTGCAGAGTAAAATATGGAATGTGAGCATCTTAAAGAAAAAAGTATCTAGTTGATAGCGCATATAATATAAGGTATGTACAGTAATAAAATGCTGTTGCATTTCATTAGAGCTTTGGCAATAACGATGTTGATGGAGGATTCAAAGTAAAACAAAAGCAAACAGTTTGTGTCAGGCACTTCAAGCACCCATAATGACTAGTGCGGGTTTCTTCCTCGGCTCAGATTAAAGAGCTGACTGTTGTTGTTGTTGAAAATTATACGGTTTTAATTAATGGTCTCTTTGGAAATATCAAGTATGTTTGAAGAAATGCGTCTTCAAAGCACTCTTAACTAAAATTTATAACAGCCCAACAGAAATCCATAAATGGTTTAGAATTTGGGATCAAAAGGTTCTATTTATCAAAATATTTATGACAGTAGAATAAAACCAACATCAGTGTCCCGCTTTTATGCTATCAATTGTATTGTTTGGTTAGTTGACAGTTGTGGTTCGAAGCAACACACAAAAAAATTCATTAAAAGGTGAAAGTATGAGATGCAATAAACTATCAATATCAACTGCCATTTATCCTTATAAACTATGAAGATATAATAAAAATAATAAAATGAACGAACCTTATTAAAACAAGCCAGCGCTTTCTCCATGTCACCAACTCGGAAGAACATTGAACCTTCAGTGTAAAATGATTGCAAATCTCGGGGCGGTGCTTTGCAAGGTTTCCTTATTTGTTTCTTTTTCCCTTCCTGATTTTTCTTTGCTTTAGGTGGCTTCTCAGTAACATCTTGGAGTTGAAGGACAAACTGTTCCATTTTAACACATTGAGTTCAATTTGAAAATTAAAGAATTTTGTTTTTGGAATTATAATGTTTATCCCACAGGACAAGATAGACGTGACTTCTCGTTGCTCTCAAAAGATCAAATGAAAGATGCGGAAAAATGGACACATGTTTAGACTTTTACGGTAGGGATATAGCTTTCACTGCAGTGGTGAATCCATAAGTTGGTGAAACCTGAGCTGAGACACCTTCAATATTTAATATGATATTCATAGACGTCCATAAAACTGTTGAGTTTTTGGTGTGATATGCGATGATTTTAAAAAATGATTACCGATTAATTTTTCACGCCAGCACTGAAAGCTTTTGGTCGGCGTAGTAGGACATGGACATAAATGCAGGACAAGTAATTTGGCGTTCTGGGTTGCGTGTCTGTAGAATCGGGTGGAGGCATGCACCGGAAACATTTCCATGTATGATTATATTTATGTTTACCTTACTCTAAAGGAATATTGGGCTATCGTATGAAAACGACGCAGGAGAGAGCGTGAGTAAGCTCCTTTTCACTTAACGAGCCGGTAAATTTTACACACAAGCAACATGACATGATTATGATGATACTCTATAAATAGGATTATACGAAGCAAATTAGATGCAGTTACAAGCAGAAATATACAATTGTCCTATTAACTAATACTCATATAGGAATCTCATAAAATATTGTCCAGAAAAATAAGAACAATACTGGAAAAGGAAATGTTTATGCAAAATATGTATGGAAAAAAGGAAGGCGAAAGAGACGAAAAATGAGTTATAGTTGCAGTATGGCACAGATACTGTATTTTTAATTGAAACACGTTAAGCACATTTACAATTTTTCTTGGATGGAACTTTATCTCCCCATAACTCTTATCACACTTGTGTCATTGGTGGCTATATAGTGTAAAATTCAGTTGAGGTAAACTTGGAAATGCAATTTCTCTGCGTTTGGCAATAAATGAACTGTATTGCAAATCAAATGGTCTGAATTTAATTAATGCAGTTTAGGATTTCTAAAACATTAAGCTATACAATTTACAACATTGTTTATGCTTGCAATATATTCTTGTCCTTCTAATTTCAAAGTAGCATTATTATGTATACTCGGTGTGCTGTTGCGTTTGTATATCTTGTTTCGTAGAAAACAATTTGATAGAATTGACTAAATTGAGACAATTTTATATACTACATATTATTTTATACCTTTTAAATTACGCAAATTGCATCTCTTGCATCCGCTTATGTCATCAACAACATGAACATTTCAGTAACGATGAGATAGACTTGTGAATTGTAAACACACACATTAAATTACTTAAAGGGTTATTTTCATCATCATAATTTTTTGGAGCATTATTTAGTACCTCTTCGAGACAGCCATTATTACTCTTTCTACTTTATTTCGTCGTATCGTTTCATTCTCATCTGCATAGCAGCAGAACTAAAACAACGAAATGATTTTTCGTGAAGAATTGGATATCTGTAATATACGGTCTAGGTTTCATATATGCAATGTTAGACTACTTATGACTTGTGTAGGAACTTCCATATCGTTGTGATTGTTGGTGTGTGCCTCCGCTCAACAGACAAAGAGAAGCTCTACGATGCGATGATGTGAGCTGAGTTTGGAGATACTTTCATGTGTTTTGGTGGATATCAGCCAAAGTCAAGCGGTGTATTACTGCACGAGTTTCTGCGTTTTAAGTGTTTTCTTGTAATATTGTAAGTGAGTAAACATGCTATGATAATTATACTACAAACACAAATCACAAACAGTCATATAAGTAAAATTGAGACATTGTATATGAGACATATTTTTTTTGCTGTGGAGGTGGTTTTCTCAAGCTTTCGTCTAAAATAATAAAATTTATTAACTAATACTCATGTGGAGTTTTCATGAAATTTTCCAGCCAAAATAGGACCCTCAAAACAAAAAAAGAAATGCTTATTAAAAGAAGGTGTTGAGAGAGAGGTGGAGAAAGCAAAGAAAAATGGGTATTAATTATACATATTAATTTGATTCAGGTAAAAATGGATAAAGTTAAACTAGTTCTTAAAAACCTGCAAAACGAACAGTTTATGTAAAACAGAATGAAAACCATTTATAAATGAGTGGAAGAACAGGTGAAGGCGAAATGAAAGGAGCTGATCAATCTTCCGTTACTGAGGACGATTGTGGTAATGCAGAATCGCAGACTGCCCCAAGTAACAAGTAGTTTGTAACTAATCGCCTTTAAGGCGAGGATACAGTTACCATATCCACGGGGAAAACGCCATCGTGGAATTTTCCCCCGATTTTCCCCCAATTCGGTATTCACTTCACAATAAAAACGGGGGAATTTCCACAGGGAATAATTCCCCAGGGAAAATGTGATTTTTTCACGATTTCAAAGCGTGAAATGCAGATGTATTTTTTCACTGGTGGAATATGAGTGAAAATGTAATGACAACGGAAAATTCATTATTATTGTACATTCACAACGCACAATTTCAATACCTTCTGTGATCATTGTCTTCAATATAATTACAAATCGTGGTACTTATAAAATTGGCAATAATAAGAAAGTCAAGACCATTGAAGAAAATTTTAGTGACCACCAAAAAAGAAGCATCGCGCAGATGGTTATGGAGCGACCTTGCATATGGAAATTAGCTCATGCGAACCACCGAAAGCATGATCCAAAGGCAAACGCTTGGAAAGAAATTAGTGCTGAAATGGGGGTAGAAGGTAATCGTATAATAGTACTTCGTATTCAATATTCAATAAATAAACAGATGAATATTTTGCATATAGTTCATGAATGGAGGGAAGCCTGAAAATCTCTAAAGATGCGTTCATTCATTCATTTCAATTTATTGACTTTTCCGGGAATGAAAGTGCAAGTCAGCTAATTTGACATTGCATTGCTTGCACATATGTAGCTTATAATCATAAATATGCACATATAATCATCAACTTTTAATAATGATCGTGTCATAATCATTGATAATTTTTTTTCGCCTCTTTCAAGTAATCACTTATCACTGACCCAAACTAAGCGCGGTTTCCTTTTGACGATTTTGTGGCGTGACCTATTTAGTTGTTTTGCCGCTAATGCAATAATAATATCATCGTATATAATAGAAAAACGAGAAGTAGCAGTGGGGGTCATTTCTAAACGATGCTGACAATTTTGATTGGCAAAATAAATGCTTGCAATAATTTCAACGCGTACAACAATGCTAAAAATTTCCCCGTGAAGTGAATACTGAATCGTGAAATTTTTGCGAATTTTATTTGTGAAATGTTAATTCCCCGTTCCCAGAAAAATTCCACAAATTTTCTGTTTCCTGGACATTTCCAACTTATTTTTACCACCGTAAAAGACCTAAGTGAATCCCTTACTTAATACTAAAGATTCTGATGACTGGGACAAGTATGCGTTCTGCACAGGTGCTACATCAGCCTCCAAAACAATCTTCAAATGCACAAGGTTTTATGAGGTATCAATCCCCAGGAAAAATTCAAACAAGTTCCTACCCGACCCCACGAAGGCTCCCAATAATGGCAGAGGTACGGCGCCGTCTCACACTCCCAGAGGTAGACGTATAGGTTCTCATTCAAATACATATCGCGACTCAGCTCCACAAAAGAAAGTATCAGACAACTGGGAAGCAGATGTCTGGGATTCCCCCACAACAACTGGTTACCCATCATCGGCTGTTCCTTTTAACACAGCTACCGATGATGATTGGAAAATCCCTGTGCCTTCAATTAAAGGAACAACAGCAACAGCGTCTGCTTCCAATAGCAAAGTGACTGCTGTCAATGACGATTGGGACACCTCAGTGACTCTCAACCCACCTGCACCGGCAGCATCTACTCCTGCGCCAAAGTCTAATGACGGTTGGGATGATGTCTGGGGCTCAACTCCTGCTGCTCCTCCCGTCGAACAGCCAAGCACTAACAGTTGGAATGAATGGAGTACACCTCAGGTTCCCTCCACTCAAGATAATACATGGGGCAACTCATCTGGGGATATAACGGTTGGTGAGGAGATAAACTACTTTGTCAGCAGAACACGGTGTTTTAAGTTTATAATATTTTAAATCCGTGTAGTTGACCACATGTAGGAAAAGCTACTGTAAATCAATAGACGAATGTAGAATTCAAGCCAAAATCCAAATGCGGAATGGATCCGAGAGATCCTTTGGCTGGAACTTCTGGTCGGTGGGAAAGGGGAAGGTTAGAAAGGAGAAAAGGCTAGATATAAATGAGTTACTAGACATACCAGCAGTCCCACGCGAAAATTTTTTGGATCACAGGATCATCATTAAGAAAAGGAATCTGCTGAAGCGGGTGCTGCTGCAGTATCTAATAATGTTGCGGATGATGACCATTGGGATGTCCATATTAAATGTGACCCAACCATCAAACCAAATTAAAAAAACTGGCATCATAAAAGTGGTAAAACTTGAAATGAAAAAACCGGCTAACCAAACATATCTTGTTTAACCAGAATCGGATGGTCGTGGTTCGTGGACAAAAAACTGCGGATGAAATAAGTGGAAACCTAGATGCAAAATTGGAAAGGTATCTACACTTACCAGCAAGCAAAGGTCAAGCGAACATGCTAATGTAGCTACTCCAAGTGAGACGGCAAAAGTTGAACGTACAACGCAACAGAAGCGAATGAAGTAACTGAGCCAAAGGGATCCAGTTTCAATAACTATCAGAAATACGGATGCTAATCCGATGGAAACTGAAGATGTGGGCTCTTCAAAGGAAACTAAGGAAAAAAAGCAAATGGACTTGTCGAGTGATGTGAATTTGAAATCTGAAAGCCATTCAAACGAACCAGAGAAAGAGGGACAGGACCAAGTTGCTGAGAACGAGAACTTAAGGGGTCCTGAAGGTACTGGAGCTGGAGCTACAAATGAGGGACATGAATTAACTGATGCTCCTTTTGAACGGGATATGAGTTCATCTGCGAAGAACTTAGTCATCTATCAATCGGAACCGGTGGTGCTCATGAACATTGAAAATGTAGAGATGGTTGATGCTCAAACAAAGCCAGATGAAGATGATTGGTAATATTGTTTTTGTTTATTTTATTAAAATTGAGTATGAGAATTTATTGTTCTTGTAAGTTTGTAAATTATTTTAGTTTAATTTTGATGAGTTGCTTGGTGTTGTCAAGATAAGGTAGCGGTTGCTAGGGTAGTAGTTAAGTATTATCTGCAGTCTGTAAGAAAACTGTAATACTTATAAAAATGATTCTTTAATTCTTCATTTTAATCTTTGATATGACCCATTTACTTTGTAGTTCATTCAATTGTATGAATTAACTATATACTGGTGTTAGTTTGAATTAGATGAATTTATGTAGAGTTTTGTCCGTTATGAATGCCGCATGTGGCCAGAATTTGGCTTGATAGTGCTTTCGTTTAATCTTTAGTGTACTCTATTGTGAAAATTGGAATAAATGTATCCCTTTTTACTTAACGTATGTTTTTTTTCTTTTCGAATAATAATTTTTAGCTAAAAGCATTTTCCTTACATCCTAGATTAGCCTACGATGGTATCGTCCACCTTGAAACCCAAGTACTTTTCACTCTTGCGAATATCATTGCATATTTTCCTATCAATTTTCGTCAGTTGATCATCCACATTTAATCCGTAAATCAAATACATCTCAAAGTACTCCAGGTTCTGGATATATAGGCAAATGGAAGCTAGAATAATCCTATTTCCATATCCATCTAGTCTCAATTTTACAAGAGTAGGGAAGATCTTTGCCACAATTTCAATGAATTTTTCATCCCTGTACCCAATAATATCCAGCTCCCTCATGATTATTACCTGGTAAGAATAGTGTATGAAACCAAAGTCATGATAAACGGCCAACTCCAATTCGAGTGTTTTCAAAACCGGAAATTGATAATGATACTCGGAAGGTGTGAGCAGAGCGTTTCCATTTTTCCGAGGCAAAGAAATGATCGTATTGTTACTAGAGCTAGAATATTTTTCATTAGAATTTTCATCTTCTTCATTGTAATCTTCATCTAGTTGAGCTTTCATGAAGGCAGTAAAATTGCCCATTTTTTGATACAGCTTGGAGAGAAAACCATCCAAAACTTTCTCCGTGCGTAGGCACCAGCTCCCGTATTCCACAACTTGCAGACGAGGCGACAAGAACAGAGGTCTTGAAAGGTTAGGTACTGCATTACATTTCTTAGCGCCTGGGGACACAAATGATTGCATATATTTTTTACCAAATGTATGAAGAATTCGTGAGCTCTGATATGATATATGAGGAGCATGTAAAGTAGTTCCAAATCAATCATCAAGGGATGTCCGTCGAATGACTCCATGTTACTACTATTATCAATACCCAAGTCCTCATTTAGTACGTTGGTCAGAATCTTTGAGAATATGTTGAGAACTCCATTGTTCACTGTTTTTACTGACTTTATCGCTCTATCCTTGGTTTTCTGATAGTCTGACCAAAAAGTAAAGTGTGTGGAAAATTAATCAATGCAATAGTGTCTTGCAGTTGCTCAAAATTATCTAAAATTTCCGTTTCCAAACTGGTACACTAACGTCGTTTATACATGGTGAGTCAATTTAGTTAATATTTGACGATCCTGTTAACTGTTATTTGAGTTTCTCACATTGCCCTCATAAACTCGTTTATTGAACTACCTTTATTTAGCTTAGCCAATACAATCGATACATAGTTTATACTAATCGACGATCGATGACAATAAAGAAGATGACGATTGCATTATAATTATACACTCAAATATAATTATTTCTAAAATCCGTTTATAACGTCAGAAGTGGTGTGATTGTGATGTTGTGATTACATTACTGAATAGTCTAAAGTCCAACTGAAGGATTTTCTTCATTGTTCCAAATAGAACTTGGAAAGATGAAACTAATTTGTTGAACTAGTATGAGCGAGTAGATGCAGACATGTGAATGTTTGAACATGATTATATGAATATGTATGTGATGATTATGAAGTAAAAGTTCCGAAAGTGAATTTCAAAGTGAAGGAAGGCTTCCCGAACATTAAACTATTAGATTAGTAAATAATACTGTATTTTTCAGTTTTCCCAGAGCTACACCGTTTAATTCAACAATGTTATATATACATGTTTACATAGTCATATGGAGTAAGCCGTAGTCAGAGAGAGAGAGAGTGTCAGTCAGTTGAAATATTAAATTGTTGTATTGAATTTGAGTATAGTGAATCTGAAAGCCGCAATTATTGTGGAGATTATTAAATTGAAGTAAACAAGTGACGTCGAGTACAATCAAATTAGACATTTATTCAAGCATCTCATCGGCAGTGGGAAGGGTAAGACGGTTAGTTTGATGGCATACCCAACACCTTTTGTTTTATTTTTGGTCTCCTACTTACTTAAGTTCTTTTCACTCAGGATTTTGACTTTTAAGCTGTTTTATATATTCACAGATCATGGTAGGAACAAGGCACTACTCAGTTTAGTACCAATTTAGAAACAGGGATGTTGGCTTTTCTATAAGTCTATGCTGCTGTCTGTATATAATGTACGAATGTATTGGAGGGGTTTGTTGGTGTTCCTTTCTATTCTCAATTTTACAGTTAAAGCATGTGAATGCTTGTAAATATAAGTAACATGAATGGTATGAGACATTCAAAATCAAACCAAAACCAAATGAAGCAATGATGAATGGACGAACAAGACAGACAAAATGAATTTTATATAAAAATGTTTGATATAAATGAGTTATCGTAAAGCATACCAGCCGATCCACGCGACACTGGTTTGAACGCCCAGGCTTCAAAAACTGCATCGTAAAGAAAAGGAATCTGCTGAAGCGGGGAGAGCTGGTGCTGCTTTAGTATCTGAAAATGCTGCTGATTGAGATAAACTGTCTGCAACAATTCCCGTAGAAGTAGTTGATGCATCAAAGACAATGAAAAGGAATACTTCAACAAAGGAACGCTAACTTTTACAAATGAGTGGAACAACAGGTGAAGGCGAAATAAAAGAGGCTGATGAATCTTGCGTTACTGTTTGGAGTAATAAGGAATCGCAGATTGCCCCAAGTTTCCCAATCATGTCGTACGCATTCTGCAGCAGTTCAGTGCTCCTCCAGCCTCTACTAATTTCACATCAAAATCCGAATGTATAATGGATCCTAATTAAAGTACTGCCACAAATCGTTTGATTTAGCTGAAACTCAGTATCTACAGATTATTTTACATGCTGAATCAACTGGTAGTACAATTTTTTTTAATCCGATGAGTATTTGAAATATTTCAAACCTATGCGAAGTCGTCTAATTTAGTTTATGTCTACAAATAGCACATATGGTCAGTAGAATTCTAAATCGAATGGCGTGTAGTCACTACAGGTTGCGTTTTCTAAATTTTAACCGAATTTATTTATCATTAAAACAGTGGGCACTTTATCATCAGGATTTGGGTAACAGCGATTCGATAGTATTTCACTTTTATTTGAGCTTTTAATTCATTAAAGCTTCGACATTTTACCTTCAAACAAAATAAGCATCCATTAATTTCTAAAATTTCCTAATCCAGTAAAGGATCCACGGAACATGAAACTACGAACTTAACTAATACAATTTCATCAATTTCAATCTACAATAATACTTAAAAACTAGAATGAAAACATCATACATGCGATAATAGCATAACAATCGACAGCTAACACTTCAAACTTGCTTTTCACAATTAATGTCTGACACAAACATGTACAAAATAATTGTACAACTACTCAACCACTGCCTGCCTTAGAACTAAAGCGGAACGGAACCGGGGGTAAAGGTGGGGCTTTTTCCCCAGGATCTCTTTGACAGACTTCCAGGATGAGCTCCTGGCTCCTTTGTGTCAATAGCCACCTTCCTCTCCTCGTCATTTTTATGAGAAAACATGTGACGAATCAGGTTCCTCTTTTGGTTGGCCGGAAAGGGACGCTGACAAATATTACAATTGAGAATGTGAGTCCTTTTGTGTTCAATCAGGGCTTCAAGGTTGTCAAATTCGGCCTTGCAGCGACGACAGGTAAGATGTATTGGTCTTGTTTTTGGCAAGTGTCTCGTACTGGTACGCTTCCGCTTAAGGATCTCACCTACAAAAAAAAATAAAGTTTAAATAAATAAGTTTGTGTTTTATTATAATAGTTTTTTGATACCAATCCTACGAATAAAAAAGGTTAGCAACCTTTGTGCGCTTCACGGCTCAGCGTATTCATTTGTGAGTAGGAAGTTCCAAACAAATCGTCATCATAATCCGGAAGCATATATTCCCCTTGGCTGAAAAAACGAATCAAGTGAATTCAAAATTAGCTTAAAACTTTTTTTTATAATTATAATTAATTTTATGTTTATATTATTTGTATTTGCATACTTGTCGATTTCCTGCTTGATGTGAACCCTCTCGGAATTAAAAATTGGAGTAGCAGTTCCTCCGTGACCTTGACCTTCAGCAGTACCACCCACACCGACAAGGGCCCCTTCATTTTGAGCACGTTCAGCATCAACATCATCTCCTTCTTGCTGTTGGGCGCCGCGTCGGAATGGAAGAAATGAGGGTTCTTGAAGCTCATTTAAAACGTCTGACAGGACATCTTGTTCCTCAACCATGATAACTTCTGATTCTTCCATAATATCTCCTGCAGTTGATGGATTGATCGTAGTAACAGCATCATCTTGATTCACTTCCACCTTAAGTCTGGGCATTGAAACGATGCCATTTGCATCTTGTTGTTTCCTCTCCAACAACTTGTTGCGATAACCTGAAAAAATGAATCATTATTAATATTAATACAACTTAACCAACATTTAGATAAAATCTTATTTTCATGATATTTTTCAACTTTCAAGTAAATATTTTATCACATACCCTCCATTATCTTGTCTTTTATAACAGTAACCCTCTGAAAAGCTCCTTGCTGGAGTCCGGAATTCAACACATGGTCATCGGCCACTGACCTCTCGATCTTGGTCACAATTTTTGAGATTTGTAACCCAAGCTGGTCCAACGCTCCTTGAATCTTCCAAAGCTTGCTCATGAGGTCCTCACAGCTATCGCAAAGGGGATGAGTTTCCACTGAACATTGAGGAGGAATATCGTCACAAGTTATTTGCATGTGCTGGCAAAGGTTCTTGAGCCTTCGACTCCGCTCCATCAAACTTCCACCAGAAGAAGCACCATTACCGTTTATCAGAACGGAAGTAGTACACAATAAGCAGGTGACACGCTGTTCATGATCTGAGCTTCGGAATAACTGACCATTGTTGATTTGAGTCCCATTCCCGACGTTGGGGATAATAGCCGAAGCGTTGGTCGCTGGTAATCGTAAATCCATGATTAATTACAACTCTCTTGGTAGATAATTCCAACTTCTTTCTTTTGACACGTTGATGATATGATGTAGGAAAGTTTAAATAACAAACGAATTTTAATTAACTGAAAATTGTCAGAACAAAATAATTTTTCCAAGATAAACTGCCTTAAATATTTTGTTCTTATACTGACGAAGTTGTCAACAGGTGACAGGAATGAAGCAGAAAGAAAGCCCCTATGCCAGTCTTTTTCACACGTAGTGATTGTAGACTTCTTTTCGTGAGTAAATACTTTCTATATATTTTGCATTTGCGTGTTGCGAAAACAAATACTATGCATGTAATATCCCGACTCGTGATGAAACGTGTTTGCAAAGAAAAATGAGAAAACGAAGAGAGTACGTCGCGTCGTTATAGATTGACCTGATGAAAACGTTAACCTTGTGTTGTGTCTGCCGATCAACTATGAAAGGCTGCCATAATACATTTACATATTTATGTATTTGTAATTTGTACTTTTATTCGTGCAATCGTAACTTATGGATTTTTCTTACGTGATTACCTTCACTAAAATGAATCGGAGTGGTTTTTGTTATAAATTCTAGTTCCATAATCAGTATGAACTCACTATAAGTTTTTTATTAGAAGTTAAATTTAAAGAAAGTAAAGTATTGCAGCTGGAAGGATTTGTGAGAAATGTTAACACGAATTTATATATCAGAAAATACAGTTATAAAAAATATATGTACAAAGCGTGTCTGGCGTAAATCAAGCAAGAATGACAAGAACTACAACGCCACCTTCGATTTCAGACAGGGAGAATTTCCAGAATGCACAACTGTGTGTTTAATCTAGCTTTCCTACCTTGCTTCCGAGAACCTGGGAGCCTTATCGCTTAACACATTCCAGGCTCAAGTCTCAAACGGTTTCTTCTGGATGAAAATTCATCAATACTTACAAAGATTTTATTTCCTCCCCTTGAGCCTTTCATCAGTAACGTGACTTGACTTCAACAGCCAACACATTTCATAAGTTCTTCATCGGAAGAAGAGCGAGTGAAGAGGAAATGTAAACTGAGCATTATTTAGAAATCGAATATAGTCTGCTTCAGATCACGTGTGTTCACATAATCAGAATAAGTATACCTAAAACGAAAAGTGCACTAGAAACTTGTCGCATTTTATATGATACATTGGTACATATCACTCCTCAGGATTGAGTGCCATTACAAAAAAGGCCGATCTTTACTTGCACGAAAACTCACGCTCTTAAGTTAAAGCCAATACACTGCTAGTAAGCAGGCTAGAGACGTAGCTGACGAGGGCGTTGAGTGATCTCCTCCAAACCTCAGTTACGTAATAAACTTATGAAAAAGGCAATTAATTTTTTTTTGTGTCTCTAGATTAAAGGAGTCTTTTAAAACACAAACATAAAATTTAAGAAACTTACTGTAGCAGTAATTGTAATAATTATTAAATTTCAAAAAAAACGTTCGTTGAAATAATTCAAACGTAAATACACCAGGAGTGTAAGAATATACCAAAACAAACATCAACGGAGCAATGATGTGCGTGTGCAGTATGATAATTCTCACGGCGATATGATTATCCCTAAAAAATGGACAACCTTTCCTATGGCCTGAGCAAAGTATGCATTTAGTAGTAGTAGTATATCAACAACTTGAATCCTACAGCAGTTCATTGCCTCACCTTGGGTTTAGCTGACATGCACAGCTTTAGCTTGTGGAGCATTTCTTTTGCTTTTTGTGTAAAATTGTAGCATTGGGTTAGATTAGGAGAAATTTTACGTGTTTTTGGGTTGAGATCAAATGTTGATAGCAAGCAGACTGGCGACACAAAGAGTCAAAGAAATAAGCCACCGAGTAGGTATATGTTATACACAATGTTTTAACACTAAGACGTTATTTTCATTCTATCATCAGTTTGCTACCTAAGCATCGTTTTTATTCTCTTCCCCAATCACCAGCCACTCGATTAAACCCATCTTAAACGGTACCAGAAAATACTATTTTGGGCCTTGCAGTACCGGGTACTTGTAGTACTAAATTAGAACCGCCTTGTAGAGGACTGACCGTATTTGGCATTCTTGAAAAATCTCTCCAACGGGAAAAATCATGAGAGTTCTGCTAGTACCAAACGCGTACTGAATGATTCGAACCTTCCAGTTCTCAAAACGCGCGCCACTTATAAACCACTTTTTTCTCCTATCGCTTCTCTTATTACATGTATTAGACAACAACACAGTCGACAGTCAGTTCAGAACTTGTGTTGCAGAACAAGTGTAATTAAGTAAGTAGTCATCTGTTAAGCTGGTGTTATTTATTCGTAATTCAAGTAAAGATGGTTATGGTAGTTGTTTAATAGTTTTTACTTTAGCTACGCCATTTTTGCCAGTTCTGCAATTAGCTAACTCCAAATTAGGTGGGTAAACTTTTGTTCTGAAGATAGCTAAGTGATGCGTGTAGTGTTTGCAGGAATAAATTTTTGTGTTGTTGTGGTATGCTGAAGACGTCAGATAGTATTAGATTATGGAAGCAACAAAAATGTTGCTTCATATTTAGTTAAATTCATATGATGGAAGCAACATAAATGTTGCTTCAGATTTAAATGAAGTATATGCTTCTTTATGCTACCATCATACCTCAACCGTCATTCCACAATACATACTATAGCATAAGCGCGCCAGTACTCATTCGGTACGGATTTGGTACTAAACTGGTTCACGAAAAGTACCAAAAAGTACCAAATGAGTACCGTTCTTTAGTGGACAACTGCACCTGATAGTATGAAGCTAAATCGAATATAATTCGGTTCTTATTCCTTTTATGCAAGTTCTGCAATTTCCAAAAGGCACTGCACTAGAGCTGAATGGATAACGAAGCTGGTGATTGGGGTTCTTCCTTCGCTCGCTTGTAAATTTCTCATATGCTGTTGCTACATGTTAATGTAAGTGAAATGTGATGTGCAGACTTAGAAGCTAAAGTGTTTCTTGAGCATGAACCAGCCTTTGTTCGATGAAGGTCTTTTCTATGGATCTAAATCTCTCAAAAAAAGACTCCTGAGAAATCTAATGATGTAGAGTCCACATAAAATATGGTGATTGAAGGGGATTAAAAGACAGACTAAGGAAGCTGCCTTCCCATGCTTCTTCTTTACCTTTGAGTTTTCTTCAACGGGGATACGGGAACAAAAAGCGTGTAGCTGGCATATGGCATAATATGATGCTTTATTGCTGAAGAATACATATTTATTTTGTAACGCTTTTGTGATAAAGGTTCAATTAACGACAAAACATGATTTTTTATATTTTTTGAACTCTTAGGTTAGTTAGATTTGTGTACCAGGACTTGCATGATACTAGTTGACTGTAAAAATTTACGTAATCTATATGACCGTTTCATGGCTTTCAACAAATGGAAATGTTATGAAAAATGGAATGGATGCAAGAAGTTTCAATAAAAGTTGGGTTTAGAATTTATCTACAACTGGTACTTATCCTAAAGGTTATTTATCGACATATATCCCCCGAAGAGGTGAACACCTTTTGCTTTTTAAAAATGTCAGTAGCCATGAAAAAAGTTGAAATATTACGTAGGGTAGTATTACCCTTAAAATCATCACCTGAGAACATTTACCTTTTACATGATAGCCTACTTCATGCAAGGCATACCAAATTTAACAAAGCTCAGCAGCGAACCCTCTATAACAATAGCATATCATAGTATGCATACACAATATATTACTACCCATTACATTGTAAGCTTTACAAAAGCGGCTTACATTTTAACTTTTGTGTGCAACGCGATATGCGTTCCTTGTTTTATTATGGGTTTATGGATTGGAGGAATCTGTGAAAAAGCATGTAAATGTATGCTTCGTCGAAAAAATATCATGCAACTAGATGGACGCATTTATTCTCGTATCCTTACCTAACAGACGAAGAAAGCATAATAATATGGAAAGACAGTTCTCAAATCTGACCCGACTGCCTGGTTTCCAATCTCTCCCCATTTTGTCACCATACATTGTGTATTACTCTAATATAGCCATAAATTATTTTACATGCCCACTTCTCACATAGTAAGAGATATGCAAGCAACAGAAAGTTTTCTTTTCTGGTTAATATTTATTTACTCTCAAAACTTATTACTGCGGTTCAATTCGCGGATACGTCACATCATTGCTTGTAAATTAATTGTTGCATGAAGTTGTTATAAATAATATGTGTCAGTAAGCAGATCATAAGGTAAATTATTTAATTTAACATAACAAATATTTCCATCTCACTACTTAGAGACTAAATATGAGTATCAAAAATATTTTATAATATAAATATTGTATTTTTCAGCGAAAGACATCATATATCGATGCCGGGTCCACGCTTTTATATATAACCATCACTGAATAATATAATAAGCTACATACATTTAGTTATTGTCAACGTTAATATATAAAAAAACCAAAAGTGCACAGCTTTTATAATTGAGTGACAGTACGCAAACAGTTAAAAATTGACAAAAAAAATGGAATCCACAGTCACAGTGAAACCCTGTTTTGTTAGTTTGGTTCGACTGAAACCAATTTCTTCATCTCAAGTTAACGCAAAGGCAAAGTCAAAAGCTAGTATAACACAACGGAGAGAAACAAAGAGAGAGATACGGTGTCCAGTTTGTCAACAAGTGTGTAGAAGTAACAGCTACATGGAAGACCACATGCGAGTGCATACAGGGGAGAGACCATTCAGTTGCACTATTTGCAACAAAAAATTCAAATTCCAGGGAAATTTAACCAGACATTTATCAACAGTTCACATTGACAACCGTCCCTTCTCGTGCCACTTGTGTGACAAGGCTTTCAAAGCTAATTATATACTCATGGCCCACCTTTTGGCACACACGAAGGAGAAGCCGTATTTTTGCAAAAAGTGTCCCGACGAATTTTCCAACTCGAGTGGTTTGGCCACACATGCTATGTACAAGCACAATTCCGGGAAGGGAAAGAACAAAAAGTGCGAATGTTGTAGCAAAATGCTTTATACAACCTCCAACATGAAAAAACACCTGAAGATTCACACAGGAGAAAAGCCATATTCTTGTTCAGTGTGTGGGAAATTGTTTGCGCGAAAAGGTCATCTTGTGCAACACTCCGGAGTTCACTCAGAAAGTAGACCATTCAAGTGCACAAAGTGTTATGAAACCTTCCGAACGAAAGCCAACTTGGATCGACACACTCTCAACGTTCATGAAAAGAGGCGCCCATTCCCATGTCAAATATGTGGAAAGACATTTTCTACCAAAGCAAGTCGGAACAATCACATCAACTCCCATCTCAACGAGAAACCATTCCAATGTCCAAAATGCCCTAAAAGATTTACTCAACGAGGCCACTTGGTCTACCACCTGAAAGCTATTCATGATAACACAAGAGATTTCAAGTGCTCCGAATGTCCGCTTGCTTTCGTGGTCAAAGCTGAATTAGTCTCCCATTTCATGAGAATGCATAGCGATCCAAATGAATGGCCATTTACTTGTCTCTTCTGTTCCAAGAGGTATTGCAAGCGAAACGGATTTGAGAACCATATAAGAAGCCACATCATGGAGAAACCATTTTCATGCACTTTTTGCACATCTTCGTTTACTTCAGAAAGTGGCTTGCGCTATCACATAGCTCGAAATCATTAACTATAAATTGCTAAATTAAATGTAAATTGTAATTGTTCCGGAACATATCCATTTATTTGTACATTTATAAATACACTATTAATGGTGGCATGCATTTGCCTTGAGCTTTCCACAAGAGATTAAAGTCACTCAATTTGGAGTAGTAAGAAATTTGGATCACATGGCTCTTCCAGAATTTAGTATGCAAACCAAACATAATGGCCGAAGCTCAAACATTATAAAACTGTAAAATTTAAAGAAAGTTCAGTTGCGGTGTGCAAAGTATATGCAAAAAAATATCTTGAGCATGACTTTCTTATTCAGTTGTTTATGTTAGTATCAAAACATTTAGTTACTAAAAGTCATAAAATCAATGCAACTGGAAGAAGTTTTGTGGAATTTGTGTTATTTGTCTTATTACTTACAATGTCTTTAATTCTGTAAAAACGCAAATCACTGATAAAAATGAGTGTATTGTGTAAATAAATAATCTTTATGATATATAATTGTGCTAGTTTTAACCCAATCTTAAACCCACTTCCATTACAGCTTCTACCATTCATTCCATCTATCATTACATTTTTTTTTCGGACGAAATCCATGAAACAGTCATTGAATCGTTTATCACTTGTTATATAGTGATACAAGGTATGCGGACTTGATTCTGATTCCCATCATGCACATGTCAAAGAAAATATCCTCGTCGTTCAAGTCATCCTTTCCATACTTTTTCTTAATTCTAGCAGTTGTCCTCTCAATTATCATTTTATAATCTGTCATTAATTCAACCAATGACTACAAAAAAAATTGATGAAATTTGAGATTTCCCCTGCTCACTAAATGAAAGCGGACATAATCATAATCAGTCGATGGGAGAGTTTGAAGGATACTTTCAAGCATGCAATCATCAACAAGTGGGATACATATTTCATACAATCACAATCTCGTGCCATATTCTAACTTTATTGTGACTTTTTGATAAAATTCATCAGTCCTACTCTCTACTTGATAAAAAAACATAGTCTCCTCACACAGACTGACCCACACAGCCATAAAAATGCATTCCAAGAAATATGTAAATCTTTGATCCTTTTCATGAAGAAAGGTACTGGAGCTTTCTATGTAGTTTAGTTGTCGATAAATCCAAAAATCAGATAAAGGTCGATTTGATAAGTCAACTCAAGTCATACAGTCAACAAAAACACCTGCACAGGTGAGAGGAGAAACCCAAACTCCCTCGAATACCAAAACAATACATACATAAGCGTATATACGTATGTACATCTGTGTGGTTTACAAGCTATAATAGCTTGTTGATTGCATTTTGTCAGTTGTTTCAGGTGCAATACAGATAAGCCTGCTGACACCGGAAGTGGAATAGTTATCCAGGACGAAGCCCATTTAATAATTCGTACAATCAACAGCCTGATTGGTATCAATATAATTCTGATTGGTCTAAACGAAACAGATAAAAGAGAAACAGTCTAAATCTAAAAAGCGAAAGAAGCAGTCTTCATCGTCCTCATCATCTTCTTCGAGTAGCTTCTCAAGGTTTGGTTGATCTAATACGTTTATAATATTTTAAATCCGTGTAGTTGACCGTACGTATGGTGTTATGGTAGGGAGACCAATCGCTGTTAGGGTGACTGATATCATTTAACACTTAAATAAAGACTATTCTATTCTATTCTACGCGGGTGAAGCGTGAGGCTACTGTTGAAGAATATAGATCTATTTCCCAAAATCCAAATGTATAATAGATCCGAGGGATCCTTTCGCTATATAGGACCTCTGGACGACGAACAGTTCAGTTGGAAAGGGAGAGGTTAAAAGTAGCAGACATGCCAGCAGACCCATGTGAAATAATATCTGGATCCCAGGCTTCAAAATCGGTATGTAAAGAAAGGGAATCTGCTGAAGCGGGGGGAATGCGGCCCGCAGTATGCAATAATGCTGCGAATCATGATGATTGGTTTCATTGTGATAAACTGACTGAAACTAATCCCGCAGATATCGTTGATGCATGATAATATAGTTTATGAAATTACCAATCAGGAGTCCTTCAACAGGCTGGATTACTGGAGTCAGTTTACTTCAAAGTATGGCCCTGAAGACTGCATCAGAATCATGCTGGTAACAAATGGGATCAAGAGAGATGTGAATACGGAGGTGGCAAGAGTATGTTATGTATATTATCAATTCTTGAAATTATTCTAAAGAATTGTTACGTAATATTGTAAATAAAATTCTTTTTGTTAATTTAATTTCTGTAGAAGAGAGCTGAATCAGAAAATATTGCAATTTTTCGAAACATCATCAAGAGATAATATCAACTGTGAAGCTGCATTTCACTATGTTGCTGCTGCAATATTGCAAAATGAGCAAATTTTGTTATCAGTAATGCGAGAGCGAGAAAACAGTCTGAGGATTTGGGGAGATCCTGATAACCCTTCCAGGAGTAACAAAGAATTTGTTGGTAAGCTAACTATTAGGTTTATCTGAGAATCTGGTATTTACCGGGGCTAATCAAGAACCAAACATTTTTATGAAAATAGACAGACCACCCCTATAACTTCTAATTTGTGTTCCCGTTTAGACGCTCATAAAATTCCTATTCGATTACTCTCATATCACCTTATAATTGACTGCAGTTGCTGATCACCCCTATCAAATTTTGGTTACCTTTGATTTACTGGAAAATGAAAACTAGTGAAATAATTCAGGTTTTATATACAATTTACTTTTTTGTAACTTGCTATAGCTACAAAGCTCCAGCAACTGATTAAAACTCCGGTCTTAATGAAGTTTCAAGTTGGGAAATGTTAATTGATGTTATTTGTAGCTGTTCAGCATTTATAGTTTCATGACTTGTTACATGCATTAGATGCACTGCATTTTATTACCGGGTGCTGTCTGGAGGTTTTGTAACATGCTACCTAGCTACCTGATAGTACTGTAACTCATTTGATAACGTAATTTAGGAAGCCGTTTCGTTAAAAATTCATTACTTCGAGATTAAAGCCAATTTTGTGCAAAATAAACTGCTAGTAAGCAGGCCAGAGCCACAAGGACATGATTCCGGATGTATGCACAAGCTCATCCACACGGATGCTATGCAATTCTTACGTATACATATACATTTCAGCCAAATCGATGAGTTTCTGAACTCATCCGCCTATAACTTTCGAACCGTTTGACCGATTTGGCTGAAAAGTATTCCCAGAGGTCCTCTTGAGTAGTGCTACCTGTGTACCAAATTTCGTCCAAATCGGTCAATGTATGTGACCAGGAGAGTGCGCACAGACGGACAGACAGTTTGAGTAAAACCATTACTTCGCTGAATGCTTTCGCTTCAGCTACGTAATAATTGAAAGAATGAAGCGTGCTCATACATGCATTTTCTAAGTGGGCTATGCTGGATCCAATATTTACTGTACTTAAAGGTAGATCCGTATTTAATGGAAGTTATGGATTGGGTGAAGAAGAGAACTTCTTTACCAGAGTCAGAAAAGGGAATTTACACATGTTCTATGTGGTTACATTTACATTGATAGTATACAACGAAAATGAGACAGTTTCGGGTTGCCTCTTCTCCGCATCACATTCCTGGAAAAGAGATAGAGTTCATCTATACGCTGCATAATCATAATAGCAATTATAGTTATTTGGTTAACTAAAAGCTAGAGAAACGATTAGCTAAAATCATAGAATTAAATATTTATATATCTGTGGTTGAAATGAAATTTGGTTTTGGAAGTGAAAGGCAAACAGAGCTCGAGACTCGAGATTTGTATATTTTTTTAGAGAGACTCTAATCTATCATTGTGGCTTACCAAGCTCCAACTAGACTTCTAATCTAGGCTTATACAGGGTCTTTCGTGTTCTTGTTTGTCTACTCTGTCCCGCTAGCTCTATCTAGCCTCTTTTTCTGGTGGTGAGCTTAAATGCTTAAGCGTTTGGTACATGCCTTTGTAGGATTTTAAGTTGTTCGAACCTTAAACCTAGTTTATTTGCAACATAACCTAGACCGTTTTAGTTAGTAACAATAGTTAACATAACGGGATAGTAAATGTTATGTGTCGGAGGGGTTTGACGGGCTTCCAAGTCTAGTTCAATTGCTCGTTGTGTGTTAGAAGTTACAGTCATCAAAAGCGTCTCCGGGCACCTGGGAGTCCGTTAGAGTTGTCAGATTCTTAACGGGGTCAAAGTCAAAAGGGTAAGCCAATTTTTATTTGTTGATCACTAATCAGCTTGAATTGCACCAAACCGAACGCATAATAAATTAAATCGTGAATCTTCTTGCAATTCCGCGCAAGGGTTTAAGTGAAATGACACAACACATCACTAGCAAACTGAAAACGGTGTCCAAATGTTTTATGTGAAAGGGTTATCTTACATAACCGTTTCTTATAACATAAAATCTTATATAGGTTTGTCTGTTTACTCACTTGACATGCAATACTTGCTTTTAACAAAACTTTGACTTCTACCAATAAAATAATATTGTCATACATTATTTGTGATTTAAATATTTGATACAGTGGAGGGCGGCTGAATCTTCAGTTACTGCTGAAGTCATGAAGACAGAAGATGGTGTTTCCAGATCGGCTGAAGGAGCTCGGGATTATGCACCAGAAGCGTATGCTTTCGGCTTGCCAATTTTCCTTATCAGTGGTCAGCCTGTGGATGTAGAGAACATGACGATGGATCAGTTGTGCAAGTTCATTAACCTGGCTTTAATTGTTTTTATCAAACTAAATTGCCAAGTAGTGATTACCACGAAGCTGTAAAGCCCCCTCGTAGTGGCCAAAATCAATCAAATTTTATGATGCGTTAGAGCTTCACCCTAATTGCTTAAAGGCTTGGCACAGGAAATAGAGTTGCTGTTGGATTTTTATGATTTGTGTGGACATACTTCATTACTTACAGCTGGGCATTTCAATTCCAACGAATTCACTATCTTAATACAAGAGCAGGAGAGCGACTGTGATTATATTTTGGATGTTACTGACTACCCAGGAAATACTGTTATTGGCGTAGCTGGCGAAAGTAAAAAAAACTTCACAAGATCTGCTAGGATTACTCAAGAAGTTCATGTTCATCAAGACGAAAAAACAAACCACAAGACGCGGAAGAAAAATATCGATAAAAAAGGCGTTGCAGAGAAAAGTGCTGTGACGAAGATAAAATTTAACCTCCATCCACCTTCCGAATGTGATACAACACCAAGCGGTCCCTCTCCAACATAATCTCGAAAAGAAAGCTCTCTGTACATGCTTGGTGCTTGGATTAAGAGCAAGAGGCTTTGAAGACAATAAGCCAACAACTAGTTCCCTCTTCATCCTTCCACCAACCATTCCAACTGAGAGCCGTTGGAAGCTACGGAAACTAGCAAGCTGTAACGCTTTTTTGCCTGTGGTTGAGCAAAATCCTTTTCTTCCAATATCATCCGAAGCAGGTCAATATCTCCTTTCCAAATTTGAACAACGCCAGAGCAAGATGGAACAATCATATCCACCACCGTATGAATCATATTACAAGACTGTAATCAGTAAGAGAACCCGTGACTCAGAAATAGCTGACGACTACTATTCGTCAATACGGCCAATTAAATCGTCCAGGATGGTATTAATGCCCACATTTATTCATTTGGAAAGGGAAGACTCCAGCGAAGAAAACGCTACCAAGAGCTGGTTGTGGGATTAAATCGACAAAGCTGGCTAGCCCTTAAAAATACAAGAAGGCACGGTTACAACTTCAATAGGTTAATCCGTCCATAAAGCGCATTTCAATCCGTAGTAACGTAACTAGAAAATCGTGTTTAATGAGGGCATTTAGAAGAGCCATTGAATGTCCTTGGATTTAATTGGTAGACTGTATTTCTAACCTTGTCTTCACAAGTTGTAACTATCTTGTGTAAGTTGTCACTTGGATTCTTTGAGGGTTGTTGCACATTATATTAAAGGTTTAGTACATACATTTACAAGTAGGACAAGTACATCAGTTGTATAAAGAATCATAAAAACATTGTTACAAAAAAAGTTAAGTTACCATTCATAATTAAGTTTTCAGTTTTAGGAAAAGAGAAAGTGTATATGTTTTGTTTAGACAAGTTGCGTGTTTAGAGATACAGTATATGTATATAAAATTAAAAGAAAATAAAGGTGTATCGACAGCTCCTTACCACAATGTTCAACGCTATTCACTGTAAAAAACAGTATGGTAATTTTTGATCTTGTGAATTAGAGAATGAGACAAGTTATAGAAACCAGGCTTCATGCTAATACTGTGCAAATATTTCAAGTCCAACATCGGTACATGTTTCCGTTAACTTGGGAATGTTTATCTGACATTATGAATTATCTTGGACCAATGGGAATTATTACAGTACTGTGGGTTCTTGGTAAATATATATATTATGTTACTTTTAGCTTAAGTATGATTCAGGCAGTGGAATATTTCTATAACTTCTGGTTTTCATGATTTTGTTCTCAGCCTACAATCTATTTGGCAAGTAAACAGACAAGGTATTCCAAATATGCTTTCTCTTATCGTTTTATATCCGAATGTGACCTAGTTCTACTTTAATACACCTGGCATAAATTTATCGATACTCAAAATCAAAATTTTCACTAATCCTTTTGCATTTAATTTGCATAGGTCAAAGGTTCACAGGTTCTCTCTTATCGTATGTCGAACATGGCAAAAGCAATGTATAATTTTGAACAAATGAAAGTATGCTTCACGTGAGATGACGATGTTTTTACCAGGTTATTATTATTTAATAAATAATAATCTTGAACGTTTCAAGCATACAATCATCCCACTTATTTAAGTGACTACTTTCTATAACTCGAGCTATTTGCTAGTTTAAAATCATTGATGATGCTGAAGACTAAAAATTGAATATTATGATGCCTTTTATAACCAAATGCCAGTTTTAAAGACTAAAAACAAACAAACGTTTGAAGAACATAAATTATATATATGCATTTTACTGCTAAATATTTACTCTGCCTTCTTTAATCATTATGATGTACAACCTATAGGTCTATTTAAAATAAAAGCTTTTCAGATTTAAAAAAGATTACTCTCTTGCCTGTTTTTGTGAATTAATGGGATGGCGACTAATTATTGCGATTAATTCATATAATATACTGGAAAATGAAGTGTTATTCCAAGTCACAATACAATTTATATTAATTATGGAACAATAGAAACGTTAAAAACGTATAATTTTTTACTACATTATACATACGATTGTTTGTTTTGAAATATTGCGCATAAATTGCTACGAGGTTGCTAAGCAAATGTAAGATATGAAAAGTTTTATTGAACTTGAGTGCCCGAGAAAAGATGCACAGGTATTCAAAATAGAAATGGCTAATCTGATTTAGTCCCCAAATATCCTGATCCCTAGTGACTCTGCTTGGCCCTTGACCTCAGGTGTGCAATGCAATGGCATTGTATAGTTAGGTCAACAGCAAATAGTTTAAAAATCGTTTGAATTAACCCATGACCTGTGCAATAGCAATTTCACGAAATTGAAGCTCAAATTAGGGGTATAAAAGCAAGCAACTTGGCTACTGAATCTAATTCTGTGTTTGGGTTTTGACCTGAAAGAGTCTCTAGTTTGAACACTTTCGAATTGCCTAATCTCAAAGTTTCCAAAGTTCCCGAACTTAAGTATTTGAATTGACAGTGGAAGCATTCAACGTTCCTCTAGTTCCCTAAGCTCACAGTGGTTGGAAGTTTTACGGTTTCGAAAATTCTCAAAGTTCCTGAATTTCTGAAGCGTATCCAAACCGGTAAAGTTTCTTAATTCTCTAGTTCTTATTTAGTTCAACACGAGTGCCAAAATTGCGTATCTAATTTGCTACAATCATTTTTCTAAGTTTCTGTAGAAACGTCACGGAATCGGGAATCTTGCTGCCACATTGGGGACGCAGAAGTCAATTATCTCCAACAAGATGGTAAGATTTTATATATACATAACATGTTTAGCAGAAGTTTTCATATATTATGAAAGGTTAATTTTGATTTCAATGTTTCCAACTCAATAAAAATAATAATTAACAATTTTTTCTTTCTGAATTTATTAGAATGAGGAACATCTAATTCCAGGAGCGACTGGCAACGATTATGACTACGGCTTCGCTGAGACGGACTTTGACTCCTCAGAACTTGACTTGGTAAAACTAGTCTCACCTCGCAATTAATGACTTTTATTCTTTTTAATGCATATGTAATGGGAATTTATTTATTTCTGATTTTTAGCTTCCAAATCAAAACTGTGGACTTGATGATGACATCGACTCCAATGATGTCTTCCGAGATGTAACAGATCCTGGAGATTCAGCTGCTGTATCCTATGATGCTGTGCGGAAAGAGGTATGATACATGTTTTTACTACAACGCGCGGTAGACATTGTTAATGACATTCTTAAAAATATCCAACTATTTTTATTTTATTTTGCAACTACACAAAAGTCGAATCAGACTTACTAGCGACGATTCCGAAATTTTCCAGAACAAATGGAGCAGTACATCATCAAATGCAGAAGAGCAAGAAGAAGACGAGGTATGACTATATATTAAACACTTTCGTATAACCAAACCTGAAATATTTATAATTTTAATGATGATTAATTGATTTGACTTTGATTTTCAGTTTCAGTTCCGTTTTGAGAGCATAACGAGCAGTTCTGAAGCCTCAGAAAACGAAGCCTGTGAAATTGTTAGCAATCAAGATGTCCAGTCTCCTACACAAGAGGTATAGCGTACAACTTAAAGCTTGTAATTTTCCTAAGATGAATTTATATGAATCTAATAATTGATACTTATTTTTTTAAATTAGCCAAAGTTTGAGCCAATTGAACTAAGTTGGGACTTGAATTTTGCCAACGGATGTATTCGCAGCATGATGAGACGTGAACTGTCCAATATTGAAAAGGTAGGGAAAAAGTTTGTAGATGATGGTTGGTTGAACAAAGTTTACAAGTGCATAATATTAATGCAATGTTTTTTCCTTTACAGAAACGTCAACGCGCATTACGAATCGGTGAGACCACCAATGATGAGCAGGGTTCTTCCGGTGGAGCAACAAGTAGCAATAATGTTACAGGGGGTCACGCTAACGTGGGCAGCTCACCTTTTTCTGGAATCGAGAAGATAACTCCACAGATGGAAGCCAACATGCAGACCATTGGATGCAACGTAGACACCATAATTGAAGACTTGGAAAACAACTTCGAGGGTCATAGGAGTCACCTGTTAACTTCAAATGGGATCATCTCAACCCCTCTCCACGCTTTGAAAGAGTGTGCACGTTTTTACAATGAGCCTTACAATAGTCAAGTTACCACTGTACTTGTACCTGGCGGAAAGTCTACGCGTCGAGCAGAGATCATAGTTGGGAGATTCCTGGGTACGTTTCTTATAGCTAAAAGTTATACATTATCTTATGATGTCAAATCATAGAGTCTGATTATAACATTAACATGCATTGGTTCTTTCTTGATTTTGTATGATTTTAGGTGTCGGAGAGGCGTTGGATTTACAACCATCCTTGCAAATGGCAGCGTTGGATATTCTACAGAAGGTGCAAGCCAGAGGAGAAAGTAACTTCCATGTCATCCCGTATGGATTGTTGCCAGGATGGAAAATCAGCTCCCGTGTGGTTGATGACCTCAACAAATTCTGTAGTCTCAACCACCTCCCGGCTCCTAGGTACGAAGAGACGGCCGACCCTTGGAACAAAGCAAAGCCTCTTTACCACGTTGAAGTCTTCCTGGGCTCCACCAGATTATCACGTAAGTTTTCTCAACATTATTGTTTCCGCATACAACCAAAATGTTTGAATGCAAATTATGATATGATATTAATTTTTATTTTTATACTTTGCAGAAGCTGACAATGACGTGAAGTTTTATGGAAAGAAACAGGCTGCTGCCTTAGCCTTGGAGAAGCTGACTGAGAAGCCATATCCAAAAGAAACTGTTTCGTTTGGAGCCTCCTGCATGACTTACAAGGATCTTGTCAAGATTGGATACAAGCCAGAGATGACAGCTCAAGTAAGTTACTAAAAAAATTCCGTGCTTACATCATATATACTAAATATCAAATGGACAACTATTACTTAATAACCTCTTTTTTCTTTTTTTTCTCCTTTAAATTTATACAGAAGAGGAGCTGGCTCCTTCAACAATTCGCAGATTATGGAGACTCCATCTTTCATTACGGGGCAGACAAGGATGAGTTCGAGGCACTTCAGAGGGAACTGCACGATGTCAAAGCTCAAGAAGAATATCGGAGTCAGCGGAAGCGGAGACTACAAGTAACAATCACCAACGATGTTGGCGCCGAAATGCCTGCTCGTAAGATTGCCAGGAAGGTCAAGTTGGAGTAAAACGACGCCAAGCTTCATTTCGTTTTTGAAAATGTTTGTAACTTTTCAATGTTCAACTTCTTAACACGCCTTAACATAATAAGAATTCAATCATGTTAATCAATTGTCAAACACGTACTCTCAGACATAAGTAATATTTTGTCTACATATTTAATATCTAAAGGTGGAACTAATAGATTACAACTTTATTAAATTAAATAAATTGGTTGTAAATATATTTAAAAAATTAATTATATATTTGTATAATTCTGCACTGTTTCTTCACCATACTAACTGTATAATACACTGATATGAATAACTAATATGTATAATATCAGGCTATAGTTCCACAACAGACGAGTTAGAGTAGCACCGTGCTCAGGAAGCCCCCGCGCGTGTTCACATTCATTTGCATTATATGGAAACACCCATAGGTAAGCGAGGAGTAGGGAAAATAGCCTGACAACGCATTTATAAATGCTCCTAGATAGACTGTGAGGTGAGAAGATGGGAGAGAGACGCTAATCATTAGTCAATTCAAACTATAATATTCAATTTTGAACGACAGAGAGATATAGAAAAAAACTTTTTCTGGTTGTTGTTTCTAGTCAAGCCGGAAAGTACTTTAATATTTCGATTTCGTTGAACATCAAATTACTAAATAGGCAGAGAAGATTAGTTTGTTCAGTCGATTTTGAAAAAAATCGGAGATTTTTTGGGTTATATTGATATTTGATTCTGTTCGCCTTTGGTAAAATCCAGTTTCAATTTTATTTGACATTTGTGAGATAAGTTTAATACTTGACGTGCGGTTTGGAGTTGAAAACCCATTTGTAAGAGAAGTTTCCTCCCTGACGGGCGGTTTTGGGGTTGCAAACCTTGAAAGCTTGAACTTGAGGTGAGATAGCAATTGTTAAACTGACGCGGTTGTATCACAAATCAATCAAGAAGGGGTTTGGTGCAGTAATCCGTTCTGTACCCTTCGCCTGAATATAAACCGATTTGGTTGATGTAACGTCTAGTAATTTTAAAATATTTTAAATCTGTGTAGCTGACCATATGAGGGTAAGGCTACTACAAATCAATAGACGAATATACAATTTACGCCAAAATCCAAATGTATTATAGATCCGAGCATTCCTTTTGCTAGGAACTCTGGACGGGTGACTAGGAGTTTAGTTGGAAAGGGGGAGGTTAAAAAAACCAAAATATTGGATAGATATAAATAAGCTACCAGACATGCCAGCAGAATTTTTTTTTGGATCCTAGTCTTCAAAAACGGTATTTTAAATAAAAGAGGGAGATAGTGCTGCTGCAGTCTGACAATGCTGCAGATGATTGGGATAGATTGAATGCAACAAATCCCACAGATCAATTTAGTTGATGCATTAAAGACCAGGAATATTTTAACAAAGGGATCTGAGCTAGCGTCAAAATTATTACAAATGAGTGAAACAACGGGTGAAGGCGAAATGACCTGGCTGACCAATCTTCCGTTACTGAGGACGATTGGGGTGGTGATACGGAATCGTAGATTGCTCCAAGTAACAAGAAGAACTAAAGATTCTGATGACTGGGACAACTTATCTAGTATGCCTTCTGCACAGGTTCAGACTGCTATACCAGCGTCTACTAATTTTCGTATTCCAAAAAAACTTCAACTGTACAAGTTCTGTATAGTATCAATCACATCTTCAATATGAGGATCTAGGAAAAACCCAAACAAGTTCACACTCTACGCCTACAAAGGCTTCCAATGTTAGAAGCAGAGGTACATCTTCGTCGCGCACTCACAGAGATTAAGGTTCTCATTGAAATACATTTCGCAACTCAGCTCCACAAAACAAAAAGCATCAAACAACTGGGAAGCAGATAATTGGGATTCCCTCACAACTGGTTACCCATCATCGACTCCTTCTACCACAACTACCGATGAAGAGTGGGACTCACCTTCAGCCCCTGTGGTTTTAATGAAGGGAACAACATCATCGGTTGCTTCCAATAGCAAATAGACTGCTGTCAATGATGATTGGAACACCCCAGTGACTCCAAACCCACCGACATCATATACTCCTGCGCCAAAAAAAAGTCTAATGACTGGGGCTCAACTCAAGCTTCTCTTCCAGTTCAGCATCCAAGCACTATCAATTGGAATGAATGGAGTAAACCTCAGGCCTCTTCCACTATAGACGAGCTCATCTGGTGGTAATAACAGTTGGGGCGGAGGAAGAGGGCGAAGAGGACGTGGTGATGGAGGTATATATATTTGTCATTTGTATGGTTCAGTAAACGTAGTTTGTATATAAAATAATTAATTAATCATTCTCATAGTGTTCAATAGCAGGTCCTAGAGAACCCAGAGGGACGATTGGAATTGCCCAGATAGCAGCTTCGGAATTAACAACTTTGCCAGCAGACCACGTTGCGTTGTTTCAAGTGCAATACAGATAATGCAAGCCAGATAAGCTCATTTAATAATTTGTACAATCAACAGCCCGAAGATAACTCTGATTGGTCATCTTCTTGATCGTCCAAGTGAAAATCTCAGCCTATTGTTGAGGACTTATGTGGTAATGTACCTCCGTTGGCTTCTCCTCCTGATTCAGTACCATCTCAGGGAGCTAGTGATTCTTCAAAGGAGAAAGGTGTAAAAATCCCCTTCGAGCAGATCCTCATTATTCTCAGATGGGTAACACTCAAATAATATCGAAAAGAGAAAGCATAAGATCAAAAAGTCAGAATCCAGCAGCCAAAATTCTTACAGCAACAAGCTTTCGAGTCTATGCAGTCTATATATTTCAAATTTCAACGGAATACGCGAATTAGAAGTTTACCTGTCCCGTGTAGGTCTCTGAATTCAACAGTTGTGGATCAAGTAGATGCATTCACCCAAACACCGAAATTTGTGGACATGAACGGCACTATTGAAGTAGCAAATCCCACAACTTACGAAACAAGCTCATTACCGTTGAGTTATAGATTTGACGCTGTAACTAAAAGTGAAGCAGGGTGTCCAGGGAACAAAGGATCATCTATTAGTAAATCTGAGAAATACTAACTCCAACTTCAAATCTGCTCCTGGAGATTTGAACCGAAAACTTGTATCATTCTCAATCCCTATTGAAAGCGTGGGTTTAGAAGCTTTTAAGAAAACATTGGGGAAAGTAAGGAGTTTTGACGGAATGATACATTACTGTTTTACCTTATATATTGAACGAGGATGTAACTACATTTTTCAGTAGACACAACTCATTCCATTGCACTCTTGTGCATGTGCATTTTGTATTCGATAATTAATTCTTTTCGTGAATTTATTACGATAGGAAACGGTTCTTCATGGTATTCATCCAGCCGACCCGACCACCGAAGAAGCATTCCAAGACCCTCTTGGACAGAAAAGGCATTCCAGGAACCTAAACTAAAGAAGAATTCCAAGAACCTCCCAGAATACGAAGAATTCTAAGAACCTCTCTTAGACAGAAGAAGCATTCCAAGAACCTTTTGAAGACCGAAGAAAGATTCCAAGAACCTCCCTGACGGACCGAAGAAGCATTCCAAGAACCTCGCTGTCCCTCTTGGCTCGGTGACGCTTGCTGCTGTTGAACATCAGTCTCTGACTCACTGAAGTTGGTGCACCACCCCTTGGCGTATCTCCAAAACGTGCCGTAGATGGACGGATAGATATATTTGTGATTTTGAACTTTTGGGTTCACTACCAGCATCTGATGGAATTACAATACCATGTCCCAGTCCAACTTCAGCAGTTGATGTTCTCGTGACTTTAGTAGCACCTCGTCCCCGGAATCGTCCTACAAATCACAACAAAACAATAATCATGTAAGATATTACACTACTGCCATTATTATTAGCCACTGACTATGGCAGTAAGAGTAGTTCGTCATAGGTGGTAAGCCTTTGACTTCAAATAATTCAATTCATTTACCTCGGTTGAAACTCTCTGCCAATGGAGGGGAATCCTATAATGCTTCATCAAATATAAGCTGCGAAGGAAATCTGCAACTTAAATTGATAAGGTCTTAGCTTAGCGCATTCAATCGGGTTCGAGAATGGAGCAGGACCCAAGCCTGAGCGCTTTCAATCGGGATCGAGAATGAAAGGCCCAAGCACTTGAATAATGTCAATATATAGTGAATGAATATATAAAGCCTTACTGACATACGAGTTTATTTAAGAAACAACTTGCGAGTTCAGTAAACAGTTCATTTGTTACATCAAAACATAATTACAATAACTCATCATTATTATAAAAACTTAAGTAATAGTATCTAACCCCGTCGAGAATGTTAATTTGCTAAATTCATTACAAATAAAATTAATACTTGGCTAATTCATAAATCATAACTTCACTGTTTTTTCTTTCCCAGACTTACGCTTGTCGCTCATAAGTTTATCAGGCCCCTCCTCCTTCTTCAACTCATTTAAATTCCAAGTCATTTGATGTGAAACTAATACTGACGAAGGCTTCCCAAATATTTAATCGGGATCTTGTAAGACGATCATAAGACGGTTGTGCATTCCTTCCACATCAGTTAGATTGTGACCTCTCATACGAAATAGTTTTTCGATTTCCCTTTTGAGGACTGAACTAGACATTAAATCGTAAAATCTTGTATGAAACTTGGTCAAAAGTAGACCAGTTCGTGAAGACACGATGAGACGACCCATTTGTCGTACAGGACGTGAAAATGTCCCCTCCGGGATGCTGGTTCCTTCCATCAAGTTTGGTCTAGTTGGCATCAAGTTCCAAGGAATGGCATGCAGCTTCTTTATAATTTCTTCAGAGAAGTTGAGGAGATATTCATCGGCTACCGTCTTAAAGTTGAATGTACTAATCTACGCGTTAACCAGATTGGTGCCAACAAGTGATTGAACATCCGTTGTACGTAAAGGTGGAGCGACACTGATAAATTAAACAAGCACAATTAATCACTCAATTATTATGAAATTGATGATTGATTTAGATGAAGATAGTCATGATGATAATGATGGTTTACGCACATTGAACAAAATTCAAAGTCAAACATGGCATCATTATGTTTTTGCAGTAAGTCTCTGAAACACTGGACCGAAATTTCATTCCAATCCTCGCCGACAGGTGAAAGTCCAAACAAGGAACAATGGAACGCCTAGAGAATATTTAAAAAATAATTACAAATTATAGCATAGGAAAGAGTCATACATGACGTGCTCCGATAAAGAAAACATCCACTTAACAGTGGTGGAATATGGTTAAATGGTTTAGGGAGTGAAAGTAAAAAATGATTCGAGACGGTAGCTTCACAACCAACGTCTAAAAGATATACCGTGAACTCGGGAATATTCTTGCTATCATCAACATCCATCACGACTCCCCTACGAATTTGATGCTCATACACTTTTCCAATGCCGACTTCAGGTTCTTTTCCTCCCAATGATTTCAATTTCCGTAAAACTTTTACTGCCACTAAATCTCCTACTTCACGTTCACGTGCACCAGAAGCATTAAAGTTTATTACCAACGCTTTGTAGCTCTTAAAGAAAAGATTAAGAAGGGCACGCATACCACAGTTCTGTGTCCGGTCCAGACTTGAATCCTAAAATATTCAACAAATCAAAATGGAATTTTCGATTACTTTGAGTAATTTTTTGCATGCGGTGATGGTAATGCATATTTTTAATGCTTAATCTACATATAACACATGAACTCAATACAAAAATGGCTTCACCTGGAAAAAATTTCTTCCAGTCTGAAAGTTGTGGGGAGGAATAATAATTGGACTTCTCCAGCACAATGTAAAATTCTGAGGGATTTCTTGCGTAAACCACCACTCCAGTTTCCACAGCTCCAGCAGGGACGACATCATTTGCTCGAGCTAGGTCCTTGAAAGTTAATGGACGCAAGTTTTATGAAAGTTTCAAACAAACCAAAAAAAATGCCAATGAATTAATGTTATGCCTATTAAGTGCTAAAATATAAACACTTATCCAAGAAAACCAGATATCTCGTGCTACCTTCTTTCGCCAGGCACGTTTTAAACTTGATTTTGGTTTGACTTGAACTTGATTTTGATAAACAAGATTTAACAGTAACTTGATTTTCTTGTTCCAAAACCAGGATGTCACAGCTGAATGATGCAGTTTGGTTTATTAACAAAACTGGGGCACGGTATTCTCCGTCGTGCATTCGGCTTCCGTCGTTGAATTAAAGTTTTTGCTAACGAATGTCCTTTTGAAGATAAGCCCTTGATTTGAAGTCCTTTGGGGACAAATACCAAATGCATATCTGTGGTCACCACCAATTTTCCAGCCAAGTCCGATGATTGAGTCAACGCCTTCGGATCTTTTGTAGCCATCTTGACAGTTATAGTTTTCTGGGGCACACTGATTAAAGATGATTCTCGTTCAAACTTTGGTCCATTTTACACTGAAATAACACCAGCTTTCGACGCTGTCAACTGTCACAACGCTCCCAATTTATTATGAACGACTAAATTTTTCAAGTTTAGAAGTTTTTAAAATTGTTTCCAGCTTAGCTTTCCAAGCACTTCTCGTCACGAACAACGAATAATCAAAAAAACCACTTGAAGTAAAAATGAATGCTTCAGATACCATGGCCTTTTAACTTTTCATTGTCATGCAATGGTCAAGGTCAGACCACGTGTCCACGGCACGGGCATAAAAGATAATATAAACGAGTGCGGCTTATCCATTTTTTATCAGTTATTGAACGAATTGACAAGATGAGACCGATTTCAGGGATAGAGTTGAGAGAAAATCATGCAAATTTAAAGTTTATTTCACCAAGTGTTAATAAACTCATTTATAAACTATTTATCAAACCTATGTAAACAAAAATATTAATCTGGTAACATATGCACTGCGGTTACACTAAGTTCATGATAATTTGGCACTCAAAATCATATGGTTAACCTAAAATATACACCATATATAATACTTTTTTAAACCTAAATTGTAATAAAGGTACAATAAGCTTCAACTACAAAATATATGTCATAGTTCATTGCACATAGTTTAAATAGTATCTACACCACCAAGCATCTAATAATTAATTTCATCATTATCATTAATAAACAGCAATACGCACGTACGAAATAGTATGTAACAGTAACTAATCAATATTTTTTTCAACTACGCCTTACATGCGTCCCCTGGGATAGTGGCAGCCAACACGTGGAGGTAGTCCAAAGTTGACCACCAAAACATCCAAAATAAGAAATACCTGACGTGTTGACACGCCCAAAGCACAAAAAATACTATTGTCCTCATTACCCACATGTTCCTTGACATCATGACGACGACAAGATAAAAGGCTTCCATATGCTCTCTTGTTAGACTCCAGAAATGATGTTGCTTCGCTTTCATTAAAAAATATTCCAAGCACTGCACCTGGATGAAATTCATAAATATTAGCTGTGGTGATTCGGTTGGCTCTCCCAAGCTTCTGGTGACGCTCGACTTCAATGGAGTTGAAACAACATCCTTCAACTAGAACCTCAAAGGGCAATGGAACATTTACTTCCTTCTGAATCAAGTAATCGGACACGACGGACTCAATGGATTTAATTATATCTACGAAAGATATTCGCTCTTCTTTCGCTAGGGTGAAGAGTCCACATGTTGATAAGGATATCATGAGCCATTGGAGGGGAAACACGTCGTGTTCAAAAGGCAATCCAACATTTGTGTAAAGTACTTTGAGCCCTTTCTCCACTTCATTGGCGGAATTGCTACAAAACATGGGAGTGTTGGTAAATCCAGATGGGATGTACTGAAATCAAATTAAAAATATGCAATTTATATATATATTCATATTCAATTTAAATTGTCAACTGTTTAGAGTTAGAGATTCCTATACATACATCCTCAAGAAATTTTTCCAACTTCGCAATTCCCATGCTGTTGCAAATTGAAATATTGTGACCTCCACCGCCAGTTACAGGTCGAAGATTCACTTTAAAAATACATCGAAAAATATATTAATAATAATGCTTAAGAATAATATTAAAAGATTTGTAAATGTAAAAACTTTTAATATTTAGGTACTTACCGGGCTCTAAATGAACAAAACATTTTTCTAAAACTCCGTTTTTTACGGAAAATGCAATGATTCCAATTTCACGGGGGATGAATTCGCTATCCCCATTCTCGAAATAGTTGACATGGAAAACAACCGCTGGTTCATTGCGTCCTTTCATAGAAGCCCACAGATCAGCAACTAGGTTTTGATCATCTGAGGAGTCTTCGACCCTCTGGTTTAGCTGCCCCTCCATCGTTTGACCTTGGTTTGCTGCAACCTTTGTATTTGCACCCTCTCCAATTCCACCAGTCTACTCGAATTATTACTTTCACAAAACTATCTAAATTGAGATACCGAATTGTACATCATACGCTGCTTCCAATAGAAACGTGACTGCTGTGAATGATTATTGAGATACCCCAGTGAGGCCCAGTGACTCCAAACCCAAAGCATCTACTCGGCCTCCTACATTATGCACTCCGGCCTTATGGACCTCGGCGTTTAGAAGAAGACGTTTATGTCCCCAACGCTTTCTTTGTCCACAGTAAAACTTGAGTCAAGGAAGCCTTAGCCCACTCTTTCACCACTTATATACTTTTGGCTCATCATAACAATGACACTTTTGAAAATATATGTGTTTACGTTTAATCTTTTTATGTTGTCCAAATGTACTTTAAAACACCGGGGAGGAAACATTTCCAAGAGAGGATGTACGTCTCTGCGACTCCGTAGTCAATAAACTTGGCATGAACTTATTCATCTTCAACCTGTGACACATTTGTAGCACGATAGTTTACTCCGCCGGGTTGACTAGGAGCAAAGTATTTTTAATTTTTATCTAATTTTTTTAAAGTTTAAGGAAATATTTATCCCTTGAATCTTGGGATACTTTCGGCTGAAATTGAATGGGATTTGCGACTGCAGAGTCCATCTGACTACTGACAACCATTCCCCTTTCGAACCATCATGCAACAATGCGGGTAGTTATTTTGGCTCTAGAAGTACTCCTGTAAACTTGCAAACTATGTACCCATTAATTCCATACAGGGATACGTATTGGGAATCAAATCATTGTAAAGTACAACTTTCCCATTGGGTTGCACTTAGGTAATGTTCCCTTGTTGTGTGACTTATATAATGTCTGAACAGTTCGTAGTTAAAGTAATATGACATTCCGTCCATTTCAATAGCCGTCACTCTGGGAGTAAGTACAGCAAAGAAATTTTTCAAATACAAAATTTGATATCTACATTCCTTATAACATTGGAGTCGATGATTTCAATTTTTACAGCATCATTAAACGGTTCGACCAGAAATCATATTCGATGAAATGTACTACCATTAAAACAACGTAATTTCCTTTATGAATGTGAGAAGGCCGAAAGACCGGTTCCGAAGACAACATTTGGTATTTGTTCTGAAAGTTCTACTGCTTAATTAATCTGAGCTTGAAAGTGGAACCAACTTCCGGTTTTTTTCTTCTCTGAGTAAGGCTCATCAGTGGATGATGAGGAACTGCTCGAAGAGGAAACATTATCCCATGAGTCCTCAGCAGTTGGCTGAGATTTTGGCTTGGACGACCAAGAAGATGACTAATCATAAATATCTTTGGGCTGTTGATTGTAAGAATTAAATTAAAAGAGCTTCGTCCTCAATAACTTTTATACCGAGGCGCGAGGTGGATTTCCATTTCCGATTCCAGCATCCACAGGCTTATCTGTATTGCACTTGAAAAAACGTGCCTAAAGATGAAATAAATCTTCCAGCTGGAAGCCTGGATTTAGGAATCGTGTGAAAAGCTTACATGTTATTTTTTTGTTTTATTATTAATTTTTTTCGTGAATTCATTTTAGCTGTGAAAGGCTGCAAAGTTTACAAGAATATGTTACTTCATCCAGTTTTAGGAGCGCAGATAATTGATTTATATATATTAATGTTACTTTATACGATATGTTGAATGAGAGTTTGATTTAAGAGAAGCTCTTTCAGATATTGAAAAGAAACACCTTGCCTGCAGGAGTCGATTAGATTTCATGCAACGCAAAATATAATATTCATAGATCATATCTCAAATAATTTATTTAGTATGGATTGTGAACAATAGGCCTGTGTTTTAAGTATTGAGGATTCTTTACATATGTGTAAGGCCGGCCTTATCTTAAGAAATCTTAATGGCTAGGAGAACATTTGTATTTATAAACCTTTCTAACCAAAGTAGTGAGATAGAAAGCTGAACCTTATGAGTATAGTAGCATTGACGCAAGTACAAGTTGAAAGAACAACCCATAGTCTGTTAGGAGTATGCCAAAGCCTTGCTACTCGCCTTCTTGCATAGTTTTTCGTCTGTAGAAACCATGCATGCAATAGTAAGTATATATGATCCATTGATTATTGATTATGATTACTATATTAATTTGCTCCTCCTGTTTTTTGGAAAGTAGGTGCATGCACAGCAGCTCAATATGCGGTTGCATATCACCGTCTAAATAGCTCGCTCTAAATCTTTTAATGTATGCGGTTGTTCTCAAACACATACATTGCCATTCTACCCATGTTAATTTAATCATCATTTTCAGCTGACAATGATGAACATATTGTACGAAAATCACTGACAAAAATTTATACAGAATTACTTTGACTGCTTGAAGTTTATTACTTGTGGTTACTGTTTAATAAGGTAACATTGAAACCATAATTTTGGAAAACATTTTATGTATTTTTTAACAAAAAAGTGCCTGGAATGACACAAATGAAATGAATGTAAAACAGAGTGGGCTTGACTGACTGAAATATTATTATTCCTTGATTTGAACAGGTTATAGGTTAAAGGCAGCTCCCTATTGATTATCACTTGAAGTTGAATATGCCACCGAAAAAGCAGCGCGGAGCGCTGGAACAAAAGATGGAAAGTGAAGTGGAGAATGTCAGGTAACGCCTTTTAATAAACTCACACCATCATCACTTTTAATCATCTTCAAATCTTTTTTAAATTAATGGTTAATTTATGGTCATGTTTTATGAGCAGGGAAGCAAATAACGGCTCCCCCAATTCAGCAAATAATGTATTGGTTGGACCACCTGAGGTAGGCCTTCATAGAATTTAACCTAACTTTTGATAGTAACCATTGATGCATGCATTTAGGTTTTAAACCTACAAAGAAATAACTAAAATATTCTCAATTTCATTCCAGATCCTAAAAATGATATTTGAGCACTTGATTAACAATAACATTGGGATTGATCTGGCACAACACAAGAAAGTGCTCTTGGATTGCAGACTAGCTCATCCCGAATGGCGAGTTTGGATGGACGATGTGCTGGGAAAAGGGTGCCTGGAGATGTGGAAAAAATCTAATTTCTCAATGGAGGTCTTGCGTTCCGATCATCTCTTCAACTTTTCCCACTTGCCAGTTCTCACACCACCACCTGGGAATAATTTAATGATGACGTCGGTTATGGTTCCACCTGTAGTTCAAGACAGTGCAAACTTTGAAGTGAACCCATTTCTTAGCAATTCATTAAGGGTTTCTTCCTGCAGCTCAGAGCCCGCCGTTTACGCAAACCTCAACCAACCCTACAAGTTAATGGGGCTGGTCAGTTTCTTCACTGACTATGGACACCACCTCACTTCTCTCGTCTTGTTTTCGGTTAACTTGGCTCCGGAAACTCTTCAAGGGATTCTGAGGGGATCTCAAAACCTCCAAGCAATGACGTTGGATACTGTGCGAATCGCTATCAATTTTAGGGAAAAGCCTTGGCAGAAAGAGAAGAAGTACAAAGAGTGGGTGGAGACATCCCTTCTTCCTCCACTTCCGAATCTCAAACATGTTCGGATTTTCAATACGGACACAGTTGAGGAAATTAGAGAACCATCATGTTGGAATCCTACCTTATTTGAGTGGATTGTTACACCGTACAAGCGTCAACTGCTCACGTTTGATGGAGACGATAAAGACACCTGCAGTTTGCTCGAAAACATCCCGGTCCGTTTCCCTTTGTTGAAAAAGTTATCCATTTGGAAGTTCAAATCGCGCATTGTTTATATGCGTGTTAGGTTTTGTAAACCTGAGTACATTTTCTTGGGGGAGTTAGAATTGAGAATTAATACAAGATTAGATTGGGTCCAATGGTGTATTTCTCTCTTTGCTGGGTCCCTCATTCAACTACACCTGGACGTGATTCGAAATACGAAGACTGATGATGTTCTCCAATACTCTCATATGGAGTGGAAGCGTGAAGAGCCTAATCGATGGTCTGCAAACCAAGTAGTTTTTTGTAAGCTGACAATGTTCTCTATACTTTTCCCCAAGTTTGAAAAGGAAGTGGAAACCCTGAAGGATATGCTGAGCTGCATGCCCAACTTGAAGACTCTCAACTTATTCAGATTTAGGGAGGACTGGGAAGAGGGGCAAGAGGCAAGTCCGGAAGAGATTTCAAGTGCCATGGAACATGTTGAGCAAAAGGAGTATTGGGTCGTTTGCCCAATGCTGAAGAAGATTATTGTGAGGTTCGAGGTTTCTGACAGCAGCATCTTTTTTACCAAACGAGTATCTCCTTAACCAATGCTGTAGATGTTCCACTTCCACATCGTGAGCGTATTGTTTACAAGATGTTTATCTGGAAGCACTAATTGACTTTTTGTTTCAAGCTGGCATATTGATACATTTATTTTAGCTAGCTAAATATTGTAAAAGTTGAACATTTCTTTTTATATTATAACTTTTAAAACATTTTCGCAGCTTGTGCTGAAATATTTGAATTTTTTACATTGATATTTGTTACCTTTCTATCTATTTCACGTAAAGAAACTCCACATTCAATATCAGTTAAGAAATAAATACGGTTCATTGCCAGACTTGACCATAACTCGAGTGACTTCACCCCTTAGTGTTATTAAAATTAGCCTTAGAGTGACCTGTTTATGGAAACAATGTTATAAAACATTATAAATATCGTCACTGAAATAAACTCAACAAATTCAAATTTATGAGGTCTTTTTCTGCTGCTTATTATTATTGGTTTGCATTCCATATTTTTTCTCTGGAGTATCATATTTTATTTTTCACAGGTTCCACGGATGCCAAATAAGCTAATTTTTGCTGTGACGTAATTATTCGAAAACTGGATACTGGGATATCTTCATACATTCCATACTCGATGAGACGTGTGCCTCTCAAACGGTTCCCGTAAAAATGCATCTCCTGCTCCCCTTGATAACCCTGCACCATTTTGTTTTCAACTAACAAAGCCATGGCTACATATCCTTTCGCCTTTTCTGGTTCTTAAGTTGAATTAATAAGATCTAACTTTCCATCTATGCTTTTTTTATTAATGCAGTTTTTTCCTTCCTTTGCTCTCAGTAAAACTGTCAAAAGTCAGAGAATACTAAACCCCCTCTGGCTGGAATCAAGTTAAGTTGCAAGTATTTTATTAGAGTATTCCGATTTTGTGTAAAAAAAAAGTGCTAATTGAGAAAAGATTAGTTTGTTCACTCGGTTTTAGAAAAAAATGGGAGGTGTTGCAATTATTGACTTGATTCTGGTTTGCCGTTGGTAAAATCCAGTTTCATTTTTGTTTGACATTTTTTTCGAGAAGTTTACTACATGATGTGCGGTTTTGTTGTTGGAAACGATGAAAGTTGAGCATTTTAGGGTGAGAGTGCGAGCAATAATTGTTAAATGACTCGGTTTTATCAAAAACTAATCAAGTAAGAACCGATTTCATGCTTGAATATTAAAACCAATTTGGTTATTCTAACAAGTTTATAATATTTTAACCTTTTCAGTGCCACTTTAATGACTCCAACTTTTCATTGACTACCATATATAATATCCATGAAACTTCACTTGTATCCCAGTATATGTATGATATGCCATTACCCATCACAACCACGAAAACTGAGCCACCACGGCCCTTGGCTCCCAATTTTTTTTCGATGAGATTTTAAAATTTTAAGCTCATTGTGATGTTAACCTAACATAAATTAATACGCAAAGCCACTTAGAACTGTTTTTTTAGAAATTTTATCTGTAACTGACTAGTAGTACCAAAACAAACAGCGAAAACTGACATGCAAAACAAGCCCTAGAAGGAGTCGGTGTCCGGATCCGTCAAATATAGGTCTCATTATATAATCAAAGAAAACTTGAAAGTGAAAGTATTAGGTAGGGCTAGGAGCCTGGGTAGAAACTAAAATGGGTGGAATAGCTCCGTCCGACGAGCTTAGGTACAAAAATTCCACCAGTGTCAGAGTTCAAATAGGTTTTAAATGAAGTGAGTTTAGTAGCCCTGTCCGTATCTCCAGTTCCATTGGTTTGATCTTATGAGTTCAAATTGGACTTGTCAATATTCAAGAAGGTTTCATACCTAAATATTGGTTGGAATGAAAAAATTTGGCTAGTAATGTCATTTTTGACTTCAGATTAATATGTAATATATTTGATGAGAACACAGTAAATGCTTCGCATTCTTCGTCGGTAGTCATTTTCCGGCAGTTTTCTTTTGGTTGGGGGTCAGAAAAACATTTGTCAAGCAGTCAATCGTGCATATACGTAAATCTACATGTGTAAAAAGCCATTTGAGATTGACACCACAGTGATGCCATGGGGAGTCAAGGGAGAATTTTGATTGAGCATCAATGTGGTGTAATTGGGTCTTTACGGCATGGAAACATGAAGCATCAATGTGGTGCATTTGGGAGTATGATAATTTTACTTGCAGTCACCACAGTGGTGTACATTGGTAGCCAATGGTTTTGTGTGAAAAAGCATCACTGTGGTGTATTTGACACTGAAAAGGTTAAATCCGTGTAGTTTACCATTTGTGGGTGAGGCTACTGCAAACCAATAGACGATTATAGAATTCCCGCCAAAATCCAAATGCATAATGAATCCGAGGGATCCTTTTGCTAGGAATTCTGGATGGGTGACGAGCAGTTCAGTTGGAAAGGGTGAGGGGTTAAAAAAGCCATAAAATGCTGGATTAAATGAGTTACCTCAGACATGCCAGCCGACCCAAAATGCATTGAAGAGTAGAAGGTATAACTTCGCCATTTAAAAAACGAAGCCCTTTCCGTCAGAAATTCAGAAGGGCACCCTGGCTACTAATCAATAGCATTAATCAGAATACGAAATTCTGAAAGTCTGGGGAGAAAATGAATGGGCTCCCCAGACTTTTCAAAATGAATTCAAAATTTTATTTCCTTCGTTATGCAGCAACCTCCTCAAGTTGTTGCTAAGACGAAAATCCTTGCAGCCGACCCACACGAAACAAGTTTAAATCCTATGCGTCTCGTAAAGAAGAAGTGTCCTATGCTAGTATGACATCTGCATAGGTTCAGACTGATGTACACTAATTTTCGTATTAAAAAAACTTCAATTGTACAAGGTTCTGTGTAGTCTCAATCACATCTTCAATATGAGGATCCCGAAAAAATTCAACCAACTCACACCTTGCGCCAACGAAGGCTCTCAATGCCAGAAGCAGGGGTGCACTCCAAGGAGTAGAGGTTCACATTCAAATAGCAACTCAGCTCCACGCGTCGTGGGATTCCCAATTCCCCCAAAAAATTGGTCACCCATCATCTGCTCCTTGTACTACACCTACTGATGATGATTGGGACTCCCTTGCAACCCCTGTGCCCTGTGGTTCAACAAAGGGAACAACGTCATCGGCTGCTTCCAATTGCAAAGTGACTGCTGTGAATGATTATTGAGATACCCAAGTGACTCAAAACCCACCGACTGCATTTACTCCTGCGCGAAAGACGAATGGGGATGATGTTGGCTGGGGCCCAACCCCAGCTGCTCCTACAGTCAAATAGCCAAGCACTAAAAATTGGCATGAGTGATGTGCACCTCAGGCCGCTTCCAATCAAGACGACACATGGGGCAGCTCATCTGGTGGTAATAACGGTTGGGCAAGTGCCCAACGGTGCGCTGGAGCCCACAAATTGGGTGGTGCCCAGTGCCTCGCACAACTATGAGGCAGTCTATGTTTCGACGGAATACACCAATAAGAAGTTTACTTGGCCCGCGTATGCCCCTGAATTCGACGACAGTTGTGTACGCATCCTACCAAAAACCCAAATTTCTTGGCATGATCGACACTATTGAGGTAGCAAATCCCACAACTTAAGAAACAGGCTAATTACCGTAGAGTTATAGATTTGGCGTTGTAAGTCAAAGTGAAGAAGGGAGTTCTTGGAACCGTCCTAGTAGTAACAAAGGATCATCCATTAGTAAATCTGAAGAAATGCTAACTTCAAGTTCAAATCTGCTATGTTCTTGCACCAAAAACAAGGGATGAATTCAATTCCTCCTGGTCAATGTTTAAATGTGACCAACCATCAAACCACACGTAAAACTGTTATCATCAAAGTTATGAAAATTGAAAAGGTAAAACTGTGTAATCAAACACATCTAGCTCACCAAGCATCGGATAGTATACCTACATACCTTCTTTTCTAATCCAATACATGTCGTTCAACCAACAGTGTTGTAAGCACTTTACATAATGTGACTATATTAGAAACTTAAATTACCACTCGACAATCAAAACCAAGGATCTTCATTGAATTTTAATTTAAAGTTCATCATTGCACAGCTTGGAGCAGAATGTGTATGGGAAGAGTTTTTAACAATAGCTAACTCTGTAATCATTTAGCGTATTATGCCTTTATGTGCTTTTAATGGAAAGCGTGGGTGGCTTCGAGCATAATGCAGAAACGTCAATGAGAAGACTCCTCTCTGTAACCAGCTTGAAAGAAATAAAATATTTCTGCACAAACTGCAGCTGCAAATTCTCCTATGTGCATAATTTGGTTTCACTCTCCCAAAATTCCCATAATTCGAGCATTGCTTTCTCAGTGCAGAAGATTAAGATTTGGCTGACAATCGTTCTACTGACTTCTTTCGTCTTGTCGTTTGACCATAACTAACTCTTGCGTAATAATGTCAGTGTTTTATTTATTTCTAAGAAGTTTATCGTTATATTCAAAGTGCATTCTGAACACTTGGCTAGTGTTGTAGAGCTCTTTTGCCATTCCGGGGTATTGTGAGACTCATCCTGTAAAACGGAAATAGATTTTATCCAATTCATCCGATGATTCCTCTTCCCTTGTATATTTTGTTGCTCAATTAGTCTGACTATCACTGACATTTTCAAAAATATATTGGTATGGAGGTAGTTGTTATGCTCTCATTCCGTAACTGTGTAAATAAATCTTTGTGTGTCAACGAAAAAATGTGGTTGTCATTGGAGGTGTGCGTTGGGCGCCTGCAGGCACGGGCGGGCCAGGCGGAAAATTTTGAAGTTACCGGCGCCTGCACTTTTTTGAACAAATGGTTTGTTTAACTTAAGCCTAGAGTTTTATAGTAAAATTCATGGGAAACTTGCATACAGTAATCTTAAGAATTGGATACAACTAGTAATTGAAATCGTTTGTGTAATTCTATAAAGCATTCTACTTTACCTGAAAATTATATTTAAGAAGCCCGAAAAATTGAACAGTATATAGTGATGGATCTCTCTGCATTTCCTAAACAGCAAATTACGTCGATTGCTTACTCAATATATCCCATTATAATGCATTAAATGTGCATATTATTGCTCATGAGAGAAGTAAATACCTGATCTGATGATAAGTCGTCAGGGTCAACTAATAACCTGTTTGATTAGTGCACCCTAACCGGAACCCATAATAAATTTTCATATCTAAAACGGGACCCCAAATTTTAGAGTCTGAAGACTGATTATTAAATGTGTTATAGGGACAACAGCTTCCAAAATATGTTTTGTTCGCTATTTTTATTGCTTTAAATGGACAAGTTTTTAGCCTTGGCTATGACTCTAACCTGTGTTTCAGCAATTATTTTAATGAAAATAAATTATATGCACTAAGGGAGTTCTCTTATCCATTTAATTTATTTAAGTGCCATCCAATTAACTTTCCGAGTTAGAGGAGGTGTTTTTGAAACGACTTTCAGTTGATCTGAAACTTACTGGGACAAAATCAAACGGCATTCATCCTTTACTTCTACACAGGGAATATTGTTTTTGTTTTATATCCTCTCGAAACAATCCATTTTTTAACCAAGCATGGAGCCCCTCAAAGATCCCGATTTCATGCTTAATAGCTACTTACTTAAGATCATGAAATACACTTTGAAAGTAACCAGCACACTTGGCTTTTCTCCCGTACATATACATCCTACTCAAGGAAAACTAGTAATAAATGTTGGGGCTTGGGCACGAACACTTCATAATTGGCTTTGGCTTTTCTTCTACACTATTTTGGTACTGCCAACTCACACCTTCGAAATTCACAGAGCCACCAAGGATCTGCAAACCTTACGAAGCAACAAAACTATAATCTATCTTTTCGTCGCTACCATCTATTGCTGTATTTTCTCCTTACTTTTAGGAATCTTTGCACTAAAGCCCCTTGCAATCTGTCAGTTCTTTAATGCATTCTATAAATATATTGAAACGTTTCCAGCCAAATACATTGTAACAGTCAACCGGGTCAGCGAACGAAGGAAAAGGATAATTTTGGAACTGTTGCTAACAGTAAACATCATACCGCTATTTCTCGGAGTTTCCCTTTTTGTATTTCATTGTTATCTGCGTCCCACAGCGCCCCCATATCCAGCATTCAGCGTTCCGTCACATTTTCTTTCCTTTCCGGTTTATTTTATCCCATGCACATGGTTCTCCGTTTCTGGCTTGTGCTTTGCAGCCATCACAAACTTGTACACGTGCAACGGTATCCTTTTCTTTTCTACCTTGATACCAATCATCAGAAACGAGTTAAGAGTGGGTCGCAGTCACTACAGAACAGCTGGTCTCCTCCGAGAACCTCACCACCTCATTCTAAACTATCGCGCTCTCCAAGTACTATTCAAAATGGGCAATGTGGAAATTGGAATTATTTTTGTTCCAGTACAGATCTTTATAACACAGGCCGTTCTTGTCAGCAACGTGTCTCTCGTTTTTCAATGGGATATGTTTAGTTTGAACACTAAAATACTATTGGCAATGAGCGCGGTATTACCCGTGTTTGTCTGGTCGGTATTTCTTTGGCTTGGTGGGTGGCAATATCAAGAGTCCAGAAATACAGTGGAATCCTGGAAGTTGGAAAATTACTCAAGAAAAGAAGCAAAGTATATGCAACGTGGGAAGAAAACATGTTTCCCCATCAGTTTAGGGGATGGTAAACGGTTTGTCATTACGCCTACCAAAGTATTAATTTTCATAAATAGTGTGAGTAAGAACACATTTCGGGCTTTTGCAACTTATGCAAAGGTTTTTGGCTATGGAATTCCACTTTGAAGATGGAAGCTAGATTTCAGCTCTTTAAATTCGAATTATATATAAGTTTACTGTATCACACTCACTCTTGTAAAATATGCGGGCTTATTCTTACTCCAATTTTGACGTTAGTAAGCGTAATAAGTATGTCATTAGATAATTATACTTATGATTTTAATGCTCCACTGGTTTAGGCTTTCTCAATAACATATCATGTATGCACATATATTTAATTGATATAATTAAAAGCACAGTCAACTGGGGATTTTTTTCTTGAAAAATTACTGGCTGGCCAACTCAAAATTAACATTTGTCGTTTACTTTCTTTATCTGGAACCACTCCCGAATCCCACCCGACATCAATCATACTAATTGTAAACGAGTTTCTTAACTTCGGATTGGTCCGTCCTAACAGAATATTTTTTTATATGCTGTGGCAATAATACAATGGCATAATAAAGTTTTTGTTCATTAGACTTTTGCATACGCTTTTTCTCAAAATGATCATGGTAAACTGACACTTTTCTACACACTACGTTTTTGTAACAAAGCAAAGCATGCATCTATACATGTATTCTCTACAAATTTTTGAAATATAAAAAACAAGTTGAGAGCCATATGCTACTGATGCAACTGCAAAGCTTTTTATAATACTAATATGTCATTTTTTTTGAAAATCGCTGAAGGATTTAGCATTACCGCAAACAGAATTGTCCGTCGATGCTAAATCCCATATGGTGAAAAATGACTTAATGCTAAATTCCATGTTGTGGAACTGAATCCTCCGATGGAAATGGCTAATATTAAATCCGATAATAAGAATTGGGGTTTTATTCGCTTAGGACCAATTAAATTGCATTAATCTATAATCTGTTGAAGGAATCTTGTGGCAAATGCACAAAGTTATCAGGGTATGCTAAATCCCATGATGAAATTATTTTTATGCGTTCTTCGATGTCAAATTTATTTTTATGCTGTATATTATATTAAATTTGTTCGACTATGCGAAATATGTTGATTAACATGCGGAGTTTAGGTTGAATTAATTACTTAATAAAGATCATCATTAACTTATAATATATGTCTGTCATTTTTTTCACTGGTTAAAAAGACTTATGTTTACTTTCCAGATTTAAATTGATAAAAGTAATTACGTTTCAGTTTACGAAAAACTTTATTACTCATACAGGCTACGGTTAAACATTACGTACTTGTTAAAACAATTATTTCTTAGGTAATAACAAAGTTGTTTCATTTTTTGTATGCCAAAGTTCAAGGGCAACTGGAGTGTAAACTTACAACGGAGATAGGGACTGTGATCACTTGAAATTCATTTTAAGTACATGTATAGAAATATTGAAATATGCTATATGTCTTTCTTGTTAGGTACTTTCTATTTAACATTCATATTAAGAAAAGTTAAGAATAGATAAGACTAACGCTCATTTCCAACCAGCACTTCCGGGGCTTTAAGGATGACCAGGAAAATTATTTATTTCTTCTTTCATTCTTGTGTTGGGATCCTTGAGAGGAAGACCGATTTAACAGTTCATCCTCAATTATTTTGTGATTCTGTAAAGTTTCTGAAGTATCAATAATTATTCACAACGAAGCATTGATTCCAAAATTTCCAGAAGTTTCTTTCTTACGTCTCAGCCTGTTAGTGGGTGTTTGGTCACTAGTTGAAACATAAAAACAAGTCACCACGCCAGGATGAAGCCAGCCCAAGATTTCATCAATGTGTGTCATTGCGTAAATAATGACGAGATATCTCCTGAAGAATTTGATCACCTTCTTTCTGCGTTTGAAACAGAATCTGGTAATGAGGCTTTTCCAATGGCAGACGTAGTGGAGCAATGGGTGGATATTTTGGAAACAGTTGAAGCGACGTTTTCACGGCAAAATGTTTTGCAAAGTGAAACTGTATTGTGTGACTTTGGAGAAAAGGCGGTGGAGCTTCGTGCAGAATGTCCTGATTTTATTGAAAGCCGACTGGGAGCTGTGTGTCCAGAAATCGGCGACAACTTCCCTGGAAACTCTGCTGGCTTAGTCGATGGAGGCAACACACAGGCCACGGATGCTGCAGCAGCCAACAGCGAGGGCGCAAGTTTGGTTTTAGCAACAAGGAAGGACGACAATCCACAAATTCAGACCGAGTCAACGATTCCACCAAAATATAACAGCGATACTGGTTCTACAAATGAAAGACGTACGTTTTAAGAACTAACACATTAATACACAATGTAATAATAGTTTAGAATGTCAATATTTAACTTACTCTTTTTATATTTCAGGAGCAGATGTGTCAGATATAACTGATAGTTCTTCTACCACTGAGGACAAAACTGGAAAGAAGGGTAAAAAGAAGATGGGAGACGGTAATAATGAGGGAGGTGAAAAGCGCGGTTCAGAAGGCAGTGATTTTGGACACCCACCTATATTGGATAGACAGGATGCTTTGATGGGTCCTCAACGAAAAAGGGCAAGGGTAAATTGTTCTAAGCTTGCGTCGAATACTTAAAAGTTAAAACAAATGGAAATGCAGAATGGAAAAATGGAAAAGTGCTTTTCTGCTCGTGACTTCATTTCCCATTTTGATTTCTTAAATATATGTATGTTATAAAATAATACATTTTCCTCAAAGTAATTTCCATTCAAAATGCCTGTTTGTACATTTGGACTTTTTGTCAATAATAATAATAATAATAATAATGTAGGTGTCTATTGTCATTCAGAGCCCATAAAATACAAGGAAGTTATTCTGTCAATAAAAACTGCTGCTGCTTTACTTTATTTTACAAAAAAAAAAACAATTTCATAATTTATTCCCAGTTACGTGAGAACAGTAAAAAATAAACAACTCAATACTAAATCTTACTTACTAGTTGCAGACGATCAAAATCACTTTCTAATTTTAAATGTATATAAAACTTAACTAATAAAGCAACATTTCATAAAAGACTAAATCAATACGCATTACAGAAGTTTAATAGGTAGGTTCTGGTTCTGATACTGATAGGTTCAATAGTTTTACAAAACTTGTGCAGAGTAATCATTACAAATGATAGTTCTTTTATATCTGTAATCTTCACGTCTCCCAAAATCCCGTCAAATCAATTTAACTGGAGTTTATGAATATCTTCTTTCAGTTGGTTAATCATCCGATTTTCGTACAGCTAGTCATCTTATCGCTCAACATCATTGCGTCCCATTCTTCTTTCATTTGGTAAAACATCACCAAACTCCACACGAACCTGTGAAACATGAAGTAAGTGGAACATTTGTAATGAATACAATAATTGTGTCGAATTGCGTTTTACCATTATCATTTTTAGGTGAGATAATATCAGTATGTAGTGAATTTTTACCTGTCGTCCGCCCATAATTTTTTCAGCGTACTCGCTGCCTCTTCCTCCTCCATCGTCTCCAGATCCTTGGTCTTGGAAACAATGTCTTCCATAACTTCATTGCTTGTTTCCACCGCTGCACTCAATTTTTCTACAAATGCAAGTTGATGTAGCACTAGGTTGCGGACTTGTTCCAGATCATGATAGCGCTTTCGGCAGAACTCCACAATCCCAGCCGGAGTAGTGTCCAACATCATCCAGGGTGATAGATTTTTTTTAAATAGCTGGAATTTCTCCGTCAGCATTCGATTCTGTTGATAGATAAAGAACACATGATTAATTAAATGGAAAGTGATAAGCACGTATAAACACACTTAAACGCAATTGCTGAAAGCTGAAGGACCTGCTCAAGTAAAGACTCAATTATCTGTCTGTCCATGGCTACGGATTCATTAACTGCGACAATCAAAGTCGTCAGTTCTTCAATAGGTTTACACGCGCCCTCCATTGCCTCCACCAGTGTTTCCAAAACTCAATTTTAAACGAAATACTAACTATCCTAAACTAAAATTTCGCAAGTTAGCGAGTAATCGGGGGTCAAAGTTGGTTTTGGATCTACTATATTTTAATCGTAAGCCGAATTGAAAGTCTGCTCCGAAATTAGCTGCGGTTTAAAATAAATTTGTGGTCATGATCTCACTAAACTTTGACAACTGACGATAGTCTAACCCAATTATGAATGTAGGAGCTGAGTCTTTAGCACAGAAGCAGCTAGAAAAATATTTAATACGTTATTGCACGAAAATGAACGTGTATGTGTGGGTTGCACGTGAATTCGTATGAACAAGTTCTAGATATGGACCACTTGTTTAAATTTACGTTCGATCAACGCAATGAGACAGATTACAGTTTACCATGAAAGTCAACTCTTGTCGTCTTGTCCTTAAAATATCGTAACAGCTACTGGCATTACAACTCCATAAACGTTCACGATAAGATTGCGATTGCATTTTTGGAATTCTATCGTGATTTATCCTGCTGCATAAATTATCATAAATTAAATTCGAATTTGATACAGGTATTTTTTAGTCAAGTGAAAGCAGTGGCAATCTGTGTTAGTGTGTTTTTTTACGATGTTGTTCCTTCAAGTTCAAATAATTTTGTTATGTAAAATTCGTAGGCCTTCTGACTAAAACACGGTGGATAAAAAGTAGCCTAACCTAATAAATGTCATCAAGTCATCAGTCATCATTTTTATGTTCAACTTCTTGCATCAATCTATACAACATCTTGGAACGGATGCAATGCTAACACAACAGTGTCAACTTTAACAATAACATCATTGGAATGGACAACATAATCAGTTTCATTCATTTATTCAGCAGGAAAATTGGAATAAAATTACCGTAATGATTTATATTTCTTTGGCCCTGTTTCTTCCCTAAGCGGATGGCCTCACACCTCTTATTCTCTTCCCTCCATTCATGTCATGAGTATCCCTCCTCCCATTCGAGGTAATCCTCACCCTCCTTGTGAGCCCGTCTCTGATGATGATAGAGTTGCTTCTACACATTAAATCTCTTGTTGCACTTTAGCATGATCTCATAATTTTGAATTGAATACTGATAATTGATAATGATGTGAATTTTTATGCAAACTAAACTTAACGAATATCAGTTTTCCCCCATTTAAATTTTAAACGAAAAATTAATTAAATTAACATGAAATAAATATTCCACACAAATATGGGAAATTTAATTGAGAAGTGGTTAGGTCAGTTACATTATCTACAAATACAAATATTATGTAAAAGTCCTTACACCTGTACCTGCCGAAAGTAAATCTTATTATTTCCAGAGATGCTTCTCACTTGATGGCGTCAAATATGCACATGACAATGGAGAAACGTCTTTACCTCTGGCATATTTCGGTGAATTTGGATTCTGAGTTCGAAGAAACGGAGTATTTATGCCCATGAGTGTTATGATACAATTCCAATTATAATTTAACATGCTCCAATCTTGCTAAAATCGGAATGGTGATGATGCGGATGTGTGAATGGTACTGGTACAGCAAAAAGTACACGAATATATGGTTCCATGCAATTTATCTTAACTAAATAGACCTAGACCCGTTTTATTTTTATTAACCCTATATTTTGCCTGAATAATTTCATGAAAATTCTAAGCGAGTAGCAGTTACGATATTATCATATTATATCTGTATGTTTGCGACTGCATTCTAGTTTGCTATATGTAGAATCTTGTTTTTATTATCATCATGTCATTTCAGCCGTGTGTTATGTAGTTCGTTAAATATGAAAACCAATTAACAATCTGCTCTCAAGTTCTCACACATGATATTTTCATGAGACGATGGTCCAATTTTCTTAGTAGATTACAATAATGAAGAATAGCTTAATATACTGTCATTGAGTAAGACAACTTGTTGGTATGAAGATGCTTTGGGTTCATGCTAATATCGTACATTGCGGATTATTTTGTCATTTACCTGTTCTGGAAAGAGGCGAGTAATGAAATGTCCACCTGTGTACAGTGTTCGTCTTTTTATGGAGGCTTCCATTGTTAACACTTTATGCTTTAATGTTCAATAAATAAACACGTACGACGTCCGGAAAAGGTTGTGTAATTTTTTATACAAAATTTTATTGATAGAATCGAAGACAACAACATCAAGGAAACGTTCACATCATATGATTACAAGTTTCAGCTCACTTATCGTTCAATAAACTACACTATTGAAATACAGTTTTTAACCTACGAATTTTATTAAAAACATCATCATCATCATCACCAATATTATAAATAAATTGTGAAACCGGAGATACTATTATATAGCTATAATCTATGCTACATGAATTTAATTTGCATAAGGAAAATACCATGAATACCTTGATAAATTATCTAACCTTAAACTATTACCTTGAATCAAGAAATACAGGAAATCATAAATATCAGTCATCAGGGCTTTAATTGCATTTTTCAAAGGTTAATTTTGGAAACCTTTTTTCCAATTTGAAAATTACATTGCTTACATTGCATATTTGAAATTTTCAATATCCCCTAAGAACTTACAAACTATTTGCATATTGGAGATCTGCATGACAGTGCATCGATCACTGACGATGGGGATTGCGTTGGACTGATAAACATTGTTGATATGCGAAAAATATTAGAAGAGGATGAGGATTTCTAGTGGATTCCGAAGCAACAGTAAAAATCAAGAGCGTTTACCAGTTCAGCTCTAGTGAGAATGCAAGTCGAAGTTATATCTTGAGATTTTTGCTTATTGTGGAGATGCAGACGAGGCTGCGATATCATTGCGAAAAAGAATCCGGTGCTTCCACAAATGGTGGAGTTTTACATACTACCCACTATCAGCATTTCAGCATCACATCAACATCATCTTTGTTTTTCCTGTATTACTTGTGATTTGTAGTACCCATAAACCATAATTCACCACTATTTGCTATATCATAAAAATAATATCATCATTGCTTCTGCATGTTCTAACTCGTTTACTTAAAAGATATGTACCTCAAACACGTAATTCAGAATTTTACATATTATCTTTAAATCTTTGTAATCTATTTTTATATTTATATATTATTATTTCTTTATTAGACAGACCAGATTTGTAGCAGATCCGGGCTTATCTATCTATCTAATTCCACTAATAATTTATTACTTGTTGTGTTTGTAACGTTCCGGGACATATCTGAAGGCAAGGAAGCGATGCCTATTCAAGTTGTCAACTCTATTGACTCCAGCTTGCCAAAGTTTGAATACATTTCGAAGTCAATACCTAGCCCTGGGGTGGATATCAATACGAATGAGGAGTACCCATTGTGTTGTAATTGTGCTAATAATTGCCAGGTTGCCTTTTACGCTTAATCATACATACGCAAGACGTTGGCGATATGTGAGATCTCTTGTAATGTAAAAAAATTATTCCTTTTGATTAGGCAAAATCAAGTTGCAATTGTTGGAACCTCACCATTGAGAATAAGGAGCGAGTATCTTACGACTCTGATGACACGGCGGTAATACAATTACGTAGATTTTAAAAGAGTAATAAAATTAACGGCGTACATTGTCGTTAATCTCACAAGTAAGGTTTCAATAATATTTTCAAAAATCACAAATGGGATCTTTGAGTTTCGTTAAACGATATATATAAAAGGTTTCAATAATAATATCAAAGACCCTGAGGTCGAATGAATAATTATTTGATTTAAACTTTGCACCGATGGTTAATTAGTATCACTATGGACTTTCAATCGCTATCAACCTAATAAGGCAGCTAAATTGAATTTTTCTTTTGTAGTAACAACCGGTTTCGTACACACATATTATATGTCGTTTAAAAGTAATGCTCAAAAAGATTGTCAACCAAAATTGTATCAACTTTTACTTCTATGTAATAAACCCTATTAGTATTCTATTCCCGTAAATGATGATGATGGTAATGTTATGCTTATTACTTGATTCAGGTAATCACCTGTAGTTTTTTTTTCAATAAATAGCTAACAAGTACTTAACTATAAAACTAATCTAAATATGCTGCCAGTTTTGATTCTTGTACCCCCTCCTTAAATTAATTGACAATACCAAATTACTTGACTAACTTGAGTGGGAGCCCAGGTCACACCGATGCTATTCCATCCAAATCGGCGTAGAGTACTGTTGCGTTGAATCCCAATCTACGATTATCCAATTATCCTGCAATAAAAAATATTATTTAATTAATTGTAAATTTTTCATAGAGTTTAATATACTATAACCCCTTTTTCAATCAACTTTGAGTTTAGTTTAGTTCGTCGTATCAGAGAAAAACATTTACAGTAGATGCCAAAGTCGTGTGTTTAAAATACCTGTATGATACTACTTATGTAAGGAATGCCTACTACGCACAATTAAACGGTTCTATGATTTTAAAAGAACAAAAGTTATTTTATTTTAACAACAAGCGTTTAAAATCATTTCATTTTATTGCTAACTGGACTGCTACTTAACATAACGGGATGATATCATTCATTTATTTCTATATTTAATATATCCTCTCTTTGTTGTATAATCCCCAAGGCAACGAGAGCGTTCCCTGTCTCTTTTCTTCCTAACCAAAATATGAGAGAAAAGTTAAGTCGGGTATGTAACAACGAAACAATGAAAGGGTGATGTGGCGTTCGGGTTTTTGTTGCTTTGAATGAATAAAATGATACTGAAATCTACCCTAATTCTGTTTACCCATAAAAAATATAAGTAGATACTCTGCTGTTCCAAAAGCTGATTTTTTCTAACTTCGAGCCGTTATGTAATTTTGAACAATTCTACGAAATATTATATTCAACATTATTCTAAATAAAGTTTTGGCTTAAATTTCTATCACAGTTTATCTGGTTACCAATAAGCATACAACCACCTCAAGTTGCAAATTTCATCAACAGTACCTCATTCCAATAAAGCTAGCTTGAGTTCATTTTTCTGCCTTAAAAATGAATGGGATGTATCATATTAATGTTCGGTTGCAATGCTAAATTCTAATTGCTTTTCATATTTGTTTTTTTAATATTCAGAATTTTACTAAGCTACAACGACAATCAGTTATTTTTTTAATGTTAAATTTTGCTCCAATAAGTTAGTATAAATATGTAGAATAAGTAAGCGATGCGATTATTATGGTAGCACTTAACATAGTTAGCAAGAAATCATATTGAAGGACTAGATTTATGTATGATATTCTAGTCTAGGATTCCATAATCCATTCTAATTTACAAGCATACTTTAGCATATGCGATTCAAATTTTGAGCATCAGACTTAAAAGTTTAACGGTCCCAAAGTAAAATTGCGACACGCGAGCTATGATAACTATTTGCTTTAATAAAAATAAAGGAATGAACCTACTGAGTTGTGATTATAATTGAGAATTGATTCTATTTTAGATTTCAAGTTGTAATGCATGCATGCTATGAATATTTTGTGCTAATATTACCTGCAAAGCTTTTGATTCAATACAAAAATTCAAAAAAGGAATTTTGAATATTCTTACCATCATCCGTAGTCCAGCGCAGTGAAAACATTGATTCCTTTCCTTTCCTCCCGACCCTCCATTTTCATGGACTAGTTCCTGAGTGCCGCATCGCATGGACTAGTTTTCACCTTCTGTAGTATCAAAAGTATTTGTTAAACAAACATTATACCAACAAAACTACGTATAAATAGTTCCTGCAAACAGTTTTCCATGATGCACATATTTTAACGTTAAGAAATGCGTAATAACACAACGTTGTAAAATCCAATACTTTACTAATCGTTAATCTAATCTTGCTTTTGAAATATTGTTTTTTATGCTGGCATTACCTTAAACTAAAAAGCAATATATATTGCAATATTACAAGCCGCAGCACCAACGAAGCACAAAATGTTTTAGGAAACACAACAGTAGTTGAACTAAAAATAAGTTGGAGGCTTCTCTCTCTCTCTTTCTGGACAGAGAGAGAGAGAGAGCCAAGAAAGAGTTCTACTTTCCACAGAATATTCTGAGCAAATGCGGCATCTTCGTTTCGGTCTGTTGAAACAAATGCGAATGAAAAGATCCAGAAGAGACATGAACGTAGACCATATATAATCCTAAGCATAATAATTGGATGTAGCTTGTACAGAGCAAAGCTACGTTTTAGCTCCATGTGAAAGAGGATACAGGGCTGACTGAGGTGTACTTTTTTGCCAAAAGACCATCATCGACTTCAGTCTTAACATAATGCTTTTTTCCGTAGCCAAAGCGTGGAGCTTGCCATAAAATGTTGACCAAATCACACGAACAGAAGGAAGGAACGCATTTATGTACATATATTATGTTCGTGGCTTTTATTCCAGCCATTTTAGAGTAAAGTACGGCTAGATGTATCAGGTATATGTAATATGTATCATGTTTTTCTGTGTGGTTGAAAGCAACGAGAAATATACACAAATACATATGACTAGATTCTGTGCTATGCCGACGGCCACAGTTCTCTACACAATATGATTTTTTTAATTCCAACAGTAAAATGACTAGACAGAAACAGCTAGTAGGTTTAGCAAGCTTCAAGCATATACACATATAACCATGCATGAAGAACACCAATTGATAATGCCGGACCAGCGAGGTGGTGCGTCGATTATTTTGTGCGAGTATCTCCTACGATTGTGAATATCACATCATGACTCATAGCATAAAAATGGAAAATATGCGACTTTTTACGATGAAGATAAATAATGTTTCGATAAATATTGAAAAGACTCCAACGTAGGCTACGGTAAAAACGAGCATATTATTGATGCAGTTTAGTGAGCAGAATAAAAGAAGCTCGGTGATGCAATAAAGCTATTAAAGTAAAGAATTTTGAAACTACTTACCATGCTTCCTGCCCTCACGACCCTCCATTTTACTTGACCGACCATGAATGCCGGATTACATGGAATTTTCCCGTTCTCACCTTCTATAATATATGAAGTATTTAAAAAACATTATACTAACGGAAGTACGTATAAATAGTTTCTACAAACAGTTTTCCACGAAGCACATATTTTAACACTAGGAAATTTCAATAGCACAACGTTGTTAAATCCAATATTTTACTAATCGTCAATCTAATCTTTTTTTGCACAACTGATCATAATTTTGGTATTACTTTAAAGTAAAAGGCAGATAATATTGAATGTTACCGTTGTCAGCAATGATGGTTTTATTAATAACAAGATTTAGCACGATATAACGCAAGCTGCAGCACCAGCGGAGCACAAAATGTTTTAGGAAATGCAACAGTAGACACAAAGTAAGTTGGAGGCTTCTCTCTCTCTCTTTCTGGACAGTGAGAGAGAGAGCCAAGAAAGAGCTCTACTTTCTACAGAGTATTCTGAGCAAATGAGGCACGATGCTGCAGCGTCTTCGCTTCGGTCTGAGGAAGCTTAGAATGCGAATGAAAAGATCCACAAGAGACATGAACGTAGACCATATATAATCCTAAGCATAATATATGCATTTTGCTTGGCAGAGCAAAGCCAAGTTCTTGCTCCATGTAAAAGAGAATACAGGGCTGACTGAGGTGTACTTTTTTTAGCCAAAAGACCATCATTGACTTTAGACTTATCATTATGCTTTTTTTTCACAGCCAAAGCGTTGAGCTTGCCATACTGCTGACTACCTACAAGAACAGAAGGAAGGAACGTGTTTTATAAATATGTGACTCACAAACTCACAACCGTCCCAAAACCATATATGGACTTAGCTTGGGGAGCAAATCATATATGTATACATAATATATAAAACCATGCATGATGAGCACCAATTGATAATGCCGGACCAGCGAGGTGGTGTGACGATTTTTTTGTGCGAGCATCTCTTGCGACGCTGAATGTCACACCATGGTTTATAAGTTAGGACTCGTAAAATGCGAATGGAAAATGTAACGGCATGTTGTGATGGAAGTAAATAATATGACGAAAAATATTGAAAAGACTCAAAGGTAGGCTATGGTAAACACTTAGTTTTGTGCGAAGCATAACTGAAGCTGAAAAAATGTCATATTCATATAGCACGCAGATTAGAGATGTCCCGTTTTGAACTCTTCCATTAGATGAATCTGAAGTTTGGGAGCATTCATGTCTATGTGAAGTATGGAAAATGAAATGCACATATTTTTCAGTACATGCGAGCACCTCTTCCAATGAAGTGATATGAGTAAGTAGTAGATTTCTGCTTGCTGTTTCTCAGACTCCTCAACTTTTCTCATGCACTTGTTTTTGTTGAGTGCAAAATCTCAACTTGAGATATGTGTGGAAGGCTATGCTTGTGTAGTTGTAGGAAAGACTAGGAGTATTTTTTAGCGTAGTTAGTTAATAAAACCAGGTGGCACAAGTGGTAGAGTATCCGACGTGAATTCGGAAGATTTGGTGTTCAAACCTCACCGTAGTTACTGATTTTTCCCAATTATCGTCATCGTCCTTCCTCACATTCTACACCAAGGAGTAGCTATCAGAAGAGTTTCGTGAGTCAAAGCTCTTGATTGACACGGTAAGAGCTTTGACTCAGGACACTCCACTGAAAGCTACTCCTTCGTCTAGAATGTGTAGGAAGGGCGATGATGAAAATTAGGAAAAAATCAGTAACACCACATCTTCCAAAGTTCGTGTCGGATCCTCCACCACTTGTACCACCTAGTTTTTTGTCATTAAATACGCTAAGAATACTACTAGCCTTTTCATAAACTAGACATACCAGCCTTCCCACGAAAGCAAGCAGAGTTGCATATGTGTGAGCATCAGTAAGCAATATTCTACGTAATTTTACTTAAAAAATAGAGAGCAGAAAAACAACAAAATTCACTTAGCAACACCCCCGTTATATATCATGCATGAGATGCTCGTATGTAAAAATACACCTATATATTTTATCGACAACTATATCCAGCCAAAACTAAGCATACATCTACACAGGCATAGACAGAACCTCCTTTTTCATTCAGTTTAACAACTTATGCTAGAAAATGATTGAATTTTTTTCGATTCGAATAAGTTATATTATCACATTTGATCGAGAAAAATACGTATGTATATTACGTTTTCATATTGATTTCTCACTTCGTGTGACATTCAATATGCATGAAACGGATTATATGAATGTAATAGGAAATCATCAAGCCAAGTCAAATAAATTCAACATTTACCTTTCTTCCAAAATCTATACGTACTGTGTTGCCTTTTATTATGTGGATTTCGACTTTTTATGTTCCATAACATTGATATATACCACAAGCTTGCCAATTGCTTTGAAAAACATATCAAGAAAAAAATCTTTATTAAACCAACTTCCTGAGACGTCGAGTCACCGGCTTACAACATCAACCACCCAATTATATGGCTTACTTTAACAATAAAATAGTTCATACTAATTTACATTCATTTAAATGTAGGACTTATGCAAGTAAAATTGTCATGCCATTTATAAAACTCTTAGCGTCTAAGCTACATTTCTATTGTAGCGCACATAATAATGGCAATATATTTCGCTAGATTGATTTTAGCAGCTATCTTTTTCTTTGTGCAAATGTGGGGCAAATGTTTCTCAGCAAACACTGCTGCAATAAATATTAAAGCTACTCCTTGACACAAGCAAATTGACCTCATGCAAGCACTAAATTCAAAAACTTTAGGGTCTGTTACGACACCAGACCAAGACCTAGAAGTGAACAACTTGTCTTTTTCCTTGACATCTAACTGCATGGCCAATGCATTGAACCTCCTATATTTAATAAGTATGCCTTGGCTTCCAAGCCGTGACATTCCTTCATGAATCTTTTTGGCTAGAAAGGACCACATATACATTCCAGCTCTATACGGAATGTTATTGAATGGAAAGGTAATGCAAAAGTTTTCTCCAACCCTGTGCAACCTTCCATCAAATATGGTTAGACCAACAGATTCATAATTATTATTTTTAAACATATACCTCCCGGCCACAATATTTCCAGCAAATTTTGTTAAATTTATTCCACGTGATAGAGGGTCCTCTTTTAATGTGATGAATGATTCACGATAAGTTTTATAAAGGTTTCGATACTGAATCTGTTGAAAGCTGCGGCTCATAATCCAGTGTTGAGTTATGTTGTTGGGTGAGCCAATTTTGTAACCCGCCCGTAGCTGCTCTTCCAAAGTGTCAAGATTGTCAAAGTCGTAAAACCCAGTTTGAAGGAAACTTGTGTAAATGTTTGAAATAAAGAATAAGCCTAACAAGCAGCTTCAATGAAATCTTGGATCATGTTTGAGTCTATTTCCCTCGCCAATAAGCGTCCACATCAAGTCAAATCCATGGGAAAAGCTTTTTGTAACAAAGCTGTATAAAATGAGTGTTGCTCCGAGTCCAATCCAAATTGAAATGTGAAAGGTTGTGAAATAAATATCCCATTTTATCAACGTAGCTTTTGAGGAAGGGATGCAGTGAAGAAGTGAAAATTTTATTAGATCAATGTCATAATGATATAGTTTAACCTGAGTACTTATTCTTGAGTCTAGTACCCGAAGGTTTGTAGAGAAGGTCAGTGTTTTCAATGGAAGGTGAAGCTTATGATGTGTTTTGTAGTCCAAAAATTCTATAAAGGACACGTTTAGGATGGATCTCAAATCTCGTAAAAAGAAAGCAACGTTGCATACTCGAAAATACTGTTTTTTGAAAAATTCTCGGTCTGGTAAAAGACATTCTTTCATTTTAAAATGTTTCTTCCATACAAGAGTTAGCGTTGCTATATGATATTATACAACATTTCCTTGAGCATTACCACTATTTACGTTGTGGACTCCTTGAATTTCTGTGTGAGAAAATAAAAGTTGACCTGTTTTTGAGAGAAGAATAAATTTGTTTTCAAATGGGCAAAAGCGGCAGTAAATTAGTTGAACGGATGAATTTAGAAGGACTATAGCGGTAGTAATATCAGGAAGGTTTTCCATATTGCTGTGGAGATAGCTTTTAAATCCTTCAAACACTTGTGCTTTTGGATTAAGCAAGTAAAATGCAGCTTCTTGTGTGCGTCCGAGTCCAGAGCGGTCCATAAGATTCAGTGTAGTTTTAAATGAGGTAGAGTCTGTCAGGAAAATAGCGAGTCTAGGTAAAATGATCCCGGTTCAAAATGTCGGGACCCAAAACACCGGCCGCTAAACGTCCCGGAAAAAAAGGTCGGGGGTAAAAAACCAAAAATGTACAAAAGGTCGGATTTTATTTGATTTTTTTGTTTGTTATAATTTGTTAAAAAATGCACAAACAACGAGTGCCAGCAACTTTTTTTATACATATTATCACAAAAAACTCAGTCAATATCATACTTTCATTTTATCGTTTCATAATTTTCATCTATAATAGGATACATTATATATAACACAGGTATCATTTAAGCTTTTTCCGTTTTGTTAATATCTATACAAATATAAAGTCTTCTTTTTTGCGTTATATAATATTTAAACTAGCTAATACTACAGTGAATGTTGTTCAGTGTCATCGTCATTATTTTCAGTCCCTGAGACTGTAGAAACTTTTTGTCTTATTCGCTTCCTACTAACAACATTATGTGTATTTATAGCCATGCCCTCTAAAAAAAACTAGTAACTCTTTCTTTTGAATGCAATTGTAAATTGAATTGTGAATTGTAAAGCCAGTATTGCACACCACTTGCTTCAGTTTTATTGTGGATATAAGAATGGTCTTGAAAAACCAGTAGCTTTTTCCCCTTTTGGTTTTTTTAAATGCCACTACTTGAGATTCACTTGCCATTTTTAAATTAAATAATATTGTTGGGCTTAGCCGAACTGCTTTACTCAGAATCTCAAAATGAACCGAAGTTTTTGTGAGGTTCAACAACTTCAGAACTTGAGAACCAGGTGCAATTATACAGGGTGCAAATTATGCTTATGAATTTGCATGAAAATAAAATATGCTTTCCGACATTTTTGTCATTTGAATCCGACATTCTGGACTCCGACCTTATAAACTCCGGCCTTATGGACCCCGACGTTTAGCGCACGACGTTTATGTCCCTACCCAAAATAGCGTTACATGTGGTTGAGTAGCGTTGGTGAAATCTCCAATTGCTATCATTTAGTTTGACGCTGTCCAACCATTTCCACTTCACTCGGAAGTCATAGTTCTCAAACTTGTTGTAGACAAGTATTTTATTCAAATGAAAATCTAAAGTTGGTTTAATTAATTCTGAGCTCCATTCCGTATCATTAGATGAAAGAATAGTTAGGGAACAGGTCAAATTGAGTTTAAATGACGATGAGCAGATATTTCATTTTTACTTTGCAAAACAGTTCCATTATCTGCAATCACAAGGCGGAGAACAGCAAGTAAAAAGAAAAGTTTGAATGTGATGGTGTTCATGTTTCAATTTTAAATTTTATGTGAGATTTCTGAACAGTAATGATGTTTTTAGGAAACTTGTAAGTTTCCTTCTGATTTGAAAATGAAAATATATCTGGAACAGGGCAAGTGAGTAGCGCCACGATTCAACATTCGTGCAAGCCTTTTGATACCTTTTATAGAAGTGTTTTTATACACTTATGAGGTTTTGTACACTAATAATGCTAATCGTAACAGGATGTAAAATCCATTATTTTTATGATTAAGCTGGCGCCTATTAGTTAATGAGTGTTTGGAAAGCTCAAATTTACCAGTCCTGTATCGGGTACCCTCGCGTCACGTAATGGGGGTTGGTAATAGAAGCCGAACGAGCATTAATACAGGGATGCACCCAATCCATATCCATTTATCGACTGTTTCTACTTCTACTTATGCAAAGAATTGAGGAGAAAGCCTCCTGGAATATTTTTCAATAACAGGAAGCAAAACCCATTTAGTGAAGTTATGGTTTCCACTATTTAATAGCAATTCATTATATCAGGTTTCTCATCACCTCTTTATTACAATTGTACAGAACGATCGGTGCCTAATCATGTTTGAATGCAGAACAAACTTGAACAGAAATTGAACCTCTAAATATGTAATTAATATCTTCAGTGTAGGTTGTTAATTTACATCACGTCTCACATCATTTACGTTTAAAAAAATCACAATTTAAGTTATTACAAGTGCGCTTAAAATTTCACAAGATCTAATTATAATATAATTTCTTGACACCTTTATTCTGGCATATAAAATTGATTTGAGTATACATTTAATGTGAAAAATATCCATTGCAGCGGACATTAAACTATTACAATAAAGATTGATTTTAACTAAATAAGGCATATGGTAAGTAATAAAATGCTACACTCTACTGCTAGCCCATTAAACTTAATACTATAAAATTAACTAAAAGATAATTGAACATTATGATTTGTGTTTGTCCTAATGAAGGCGTCAAATAAAAAAAGCAGAAAGCAAGACAATAAATCTGTAACTCCTCGTCAGACCTGCAGGTCGAGACCAACTTGGTTAACAGAATGTGTTAAAAAAATTTGTGCGAATAAGTTGTCATAAGGTACGAGAGTATTAAACTTTTTAGCTGATTTCATGTGCACAGTGAAAGTTTGCACCGCTTTCACTTTTGAAAACCGAATATCGGTTTTCGAAAGTGAAAGCTGTGCAAATTTTCACTGTGCACATGAAATCAGCTAAAACCCTTAATATACACGTATCCAATGACGAATTATTCGCACAAAAATGTTGAACACATTCTGTTACCCAAGTTGGTCCCGACCTGCAGGTCTGACGAGGAGTTACAGATGTGCAAAGGTTATTCCAGAGGAACAACGGGATGCTAAGTATTATGCAATGCGTTTGAAGAACACCACCGCAAGTCGGAGGAGCCGCGAAAAGAAGCGTCAAATTTATGAAGGTCAAGTTATTCTACTCTAGACTCAAGTGTATTCTAGAGAGAATCGCATGAGGATTGGAGGAGATCATTTTAAACTGTAGCTGCAGATAGTCATATTGATGGAAATGCTGAGTGCATTAACTTTGCCTTTTGTGTGTAGAGTGTTGACACTGCATTGACATCAAGTAAGCTCGGCATCAACATATTTCCACCTCCAGTAAACAAAGTGATGATGCGGCTAACAACCAACACATGAAATACTTTGCTCCACTTACTTCCTACCAAAAATAGCGTCATGATCATCATCTTCGCACAGCATAAATATGTGAATGTAAGTAAATTAAGTAAATCACAAATCACAACACAATCCACCGTAAACCAGAATAGGAACAGCACACGTATACCAGAAGAGCATGAAATGAAAAAGGCCTTCTCCTGGTTGAGTCATTTTTTATTCCAGTATATACATACTTTTGCCTTCTTTTCTCGTGTTTTCAAACGTCTACACAGAGTACAGTAAAGCACCAGTAACAACTTGTAGCTCTAAACCATGCTGAGGAGTGTTCGTACACATTTTTCTCTTCATACGTGCAATGTATTTGCGTAAAAAACAACAACAGTGCTCATAGTTATATTTATGTGCTACTCGTCTTCTTATATTCGAAGCCAAGTACACGTTTGTATTTCAATTTTCAACCAAGGGATCAGTTTAGTACTGTTGTGTTTTTTCTACTTGAAAAATAAATATATTTGCAGAGGCTCTTTAGTTCAACTCATTTTCTGTTCGGAAATTAGTAATAATAGTGAAGTTAATTGCTTTCGTCTAACAAAAATATTGCCGGTAAGTTTTGTGATCACGTATCATTTTTGTTACAAAATAAGTTCCAAATGCAACTGTCACTGGCATGCGAGTAATGGAGTAAATTGTAATAGTTTAATCAATTTTGCCTGCCATTGTCATTAATCAGCAGCGTAGTGGAGTCATCCAGTACGAAAAGATGGCAAAGATTAGACTGCAAAGTGGGGATTTGAGAGAATTCGTGGTAGAAGTTGAGTTGGCAAACCGCAGTGTAACTCTCAAGGAAATGATGTCTGACTTGGGGGTGGAAGTAACGGAGGAAGGAAACGAGAAATTGGTTCCCATAACCAATTTGGATGGGGACATGTTGGAAAATGTGTTAAAGTGGATGGAGTACCATAAGGTTCGAGCATTAAATTTCTAAAAACGATATTATTCGATTAACTAATACTAAACAATTTTTATTTTGTTTATAAGTAAAGTAGGTCTTACTTTAAGAAGAGCCAATGGTCGCGCAAACTTTTTGGCTCCGATTTGGCTGAAAATTTGCAGGAATATAAAATATAGATTTCAATGCGTAGATTACGAATCTGCAATCAGTAGCTGGTTATAACGATTTCTAAAAATTGTTCAATGGCAAAAACAGCGGCGGGAAAACCTTCCCGAAGTTGTTTCCCTCTGGGGGGGGGGGGGGAGTGCGCCACGATTGCTAAAACCGGCTATTGATTGCAGATTCGTAATCTACGCATTGAAATCTATATTCTATATTCCTGCAAATTTTCAGCCAAATCGGAGCCAAAAAGTTTGCGCGACCATTGGCTCTTCTTAAAGTAAGACCTACTTCCTTACGTCCTTTTTTATGTTACAGAATGATGAATTCCTTGATTGGGAGAAAGGTACCGATGGCAAAGTTGACATCTGCGAGTGGGATGCTGCATTCTTGGACGGCTATGACCGAATTACCATTTTTCAATTGATCGAGGTACAGCTGCTATTATATCTCTTGCCAACAGTACAAATGTACATTTATGTATAAAGTGGTTTTATGAGTTTTTGATGTTTTGCAATTTTTTATATCAATTAGGCGGCCAACTTCCTGGACATAAAACCTCTGATGGACGTGGCATGTCAGAAGGTCGCAAACATGTTGAAAGGAAAGGATGAGGAGGGGATGAGGGCAATATTATTGCCAAATGTTTGGGAAACAAAGGTAGGGCATCAAATATTACTTACATACTTTTGACTGTCCTGTCCTGTTGATTCAAAGAAAATATTCAATCATACAATTGACTTATTCAACAGGTCGTGAAACTTTGTGCGGATGATGTTCCTCATGTCATGCTACGCAGTGCTGATGCAATTACATTCCAAGTGGAGACTCAAATAGCTGAGTTGATTCCAAAGGTCAAGGAGTTGATGATGGAAAACGGTGTAGAAGAAGGGGTGGGAGAAGTCATTCCAGCTTCTAAATGTTATTCTGGGATGTTACAAAAGGTCATCGAATGGGCGAAGCTCACCAAGGTATAAAAGCAAAGGATGAGCATCCATTTAGATGAAGCTAAAAATTATATGTGTTTACTAACTATAAATTATTCTGTGCAGGCTAATCCTCCAAAATCATCTAATGACGAGGGACGAGAAAATTCTGATGACATCAGTGAAGAGAATCAGGCCTTCCTGAATGAGCATTTGACAGATGCTGGCGATCCTTTTGAGACTTTGGTGGTGAGCTAGAAAGGAATTTTTGAGTTTTATTTTGTAACTTAATTATAAAATTTTGCATAAAATTTAATTTATATGCACTCTTTAACACTAAATTTTTAGGTTGCTCGCGATCTGGGTGTTCAAGACCTGGAAAAATTAATTGCGACTAAGATTGCCAACATGATTGTTGGCGGCAAAAGCACTGAAGAGATCAGGACTGTCCTTAATCTAAAGAATGATTTCACTACGGAAGAGCTCAACTTCATCCAGCTGGAGAATAAGTGGGTGGATCAAAACCAAAATTAAAGTTATTTAAGTTCAAGGTTGAGCCTAAATAAAAAGATCTGATTAGGATCAATCTATCATTTTTATGTAATAGGAAAATAAGCTTATCGATCCATTTCTTTTGCAACAATTTTTAGTTCGCTTGAATGTACAACAAACTTAAATTCTATTTTAGTAATTGATGATTACTTCCTTTTCAGGAAAATCATTACTAGCGTTCGAAATACTTTTAAAGTTATAATTTATTGGATAATTTATGTTGATCAAAGTAAGAGCTCTTCCATTACTTTGTATATTTAAAACTGTTTTGATCATTGCAATATTTTTTATAAATATTTTAACAGGCTTTAGCTAGACTTGATGTTAGGAAAGATACTTTGTATGTGTGTGACAAATGTTTGTATGGGCAATCATAGAAACTTAATTTGATTAAGAAGTTATTGAAGTGAATTCCAAATGTTTTCCACTGAATTTGTGAGTTATGATTTCTCTAGGTCGCAAGATCAAAGGACTATTGCAACATTGTCATAATTGTTTTCCTGGATGCATTGGTTTATTAGTTTAAATAAAAGTTTCTATATTGTACCGTTGGAAAGTAAAAAACTTAGTCACTCTTTTTTTTCAACTTCTTAATCGATCCTCAAGAAGCATATTTACATACTTGTCTTTGTTCGTTGTCCATTTGTTAAGGTCTCCTAGGACTACCTAGCTACTACCTCGTCCAGGTCGCATTTCAAAATTATAAATCATCACAAATATTATATTTTTCACAAACTTTCATTATAAAGAAAGCCTTGACTTGACGTTGGACTTGAAGGTTTAAATGCGTATTTTAAATATAAATACCAGGGTAGGAACATGTAAAAACATATTATGGAAAAACAACATGGAGAAAACATGTATTTACATGGAGAAAAGAAAATTCTTTTCTCCATGGATAAATGTTTTTACATGGAAAAATGGATAAATGCTGCTGGACTAATCAAAAACTCAGAAATAACACTCTGGTGAGATACGACTTCACTTATTTTGTCGAGCGTTGTGTTCTTTCATATTTTCTATAGTTGAGAATATACATAATACTGCGTCAATACTCGCTGAAACTTATAGTTATCGTTAGTATAATTTAATCACCCTATCTTTGAAAATAAATTCAATTGGAAACTGCTAAAAGTTATGATGGAGTATCTTAAAAACCACTGAAAAGGAGTTCAGTCTTGCTACTCTGAGTATAAATGTGCATTTTAAAAGTATTATATCCATTGTAGAGTGTCTAAAACATGCGAACGGAGTTTTTCCATGTATACAAGTATTTCCATGTTTTTTCCATGTTTTTATTATTTTTTACATGGAAATATGGAGAAAAGCTTTTCTCCATGTTTTTATCCAACCCTGATAAATACGTATTCTAAACATACTGTATTCTGAACATGTACATATGAGGTTGCTTTTCGTTATTCGAAACTTCGTTTGACTATGCACAATTATGTTTTTGCATAAAGTACTTTTCCAGCTTCGTTAGTTTCGTAATTTTTTGTTCGTTATACGTTGCTTCTTATGACAAGAGGCTACAAGTGCATACTTTTGCATTAGAATACAACAGACGTTGTAGATATTGGGCTGCTTTTGGGAAACGTGAGCAAGCTTAGCAAATATTAATTTATTTGGTGTTATCAGCAATCTCAAGTTTTAAATTGATCAATTTAAATCTATTTTTCTTCTTCTAAAAGTAAGTGTACTCCACTGTACCATGCCTAAATTCGGGGTTTGGGAGTCCAGTGACGAGGAAGGAAGCTCGAAGGAGGAGTCTGAATCAGGTGAAAGAATAAATTACATGGAAGCTCGAAACACCGAGGTCAGAAGTATTCGTTATTACGCCAACAAAGCTGTGACAAAAGAATGGAGAATGGACACGGAGTTCCCTTACTATACTTCCCAAAGTTATTCACACTTTAAGATATATGAATCATACACCAAAGAAGCAATTCTTAGGTCAACTGAGGACACGAAAAATGTCATGGTTCGGAAGCTGGAAGGGTTGGAAGGGAAATTTTTCAGTTACTACCATCTACAAATGGCATTAAGGTTGCAGTGGAAGTTGCAAAACGCTCAAGATTTGTATCGAGACTTATTCAGTGGTAACCTTCAAAAGACGGTGACAGTTCCAACTTGGTCAGCTATCGAAAAAGAATTCATGAGTATTTACGGACCAGTTGACTTGGTGCGACTTTCAATCGTCCCGTTTATCGAGCGGTACGCAGAACAAAGAGACGAATATGAGAGGGAATACTTCCGCTTGCGAACGTTTCTTGAAGGTAGTTAGAATCAAAATAATAATAGAAATAACTTATCCATCGCGCGCCGTTAAAATGCACGTGGAATAAAACTCTTTTTTTTCTAAATACTTTTCAGAAATGGTGAAGATGATTGGACGACATGAGGTTCTCAACCGACTCCAGATTTTGAAGGAGCACGCTAGCAAACAAGTTCAGGGATTTTTACAAAGTATCCAAGAAAATGTGTCGTTATACCGTGACCTGAATCCAATGACAAATGAGACTCACACAGATTGGTTCCTCATGCCCCGTGTGAACCCCACATTCATGCAATATGGATTTCTTCACCCGGAACTGGAACATTTGGCAGAGTATCAAATTCCTGAGAAAACTAGGATGGTTGTGGAAGGAGTTTGGCTTCCCCTAGTGGACTGCTGTGTCACCAATTCCACTCGGATCTCGGAGGATCCCTATTACACTGTTAGAGAAATTGACAGTGAGCGTGAGCGTTATAGAAGGGAGTGCAACTGGAAGACTGTGTACAATGAAATGTCCATCTTGATTGCCAAATATCCTCTAGGAATTTCCCTTTCGAGATTTTTTGAGCTTTTCAACCAAGGCAAATGGAACACCATACAAAACTTTCTGGAGCCATTGACTTTTGAACAAGTTGTTAAGCAGCTTCCTGAGGTATTTGCAACGGAGGAAGTTGAAGGGGGAATCATTTTGTATCCATCATTTATGAGAGGTAAATTTGCAATTTATGATGCTACATTTATGGTCAACAAACGTATTACTTTCTCTGGTGTTAATTCAATCCTTTAATATTTTTGTATAGACGTTGCATCCTCCAACCATCACAATATTATGTACAGACTTTGGAAACGGCTGGTGTTCCTTGTTCGATTTCATGGAGGAGGAAAAATCCGATCAGAGGATGCACCCATTTTGTACAGCCGCTACTTTAAATCTCGCGTAACGGTTACTGATTTCCATTTTCAAAGTGTGGAAGAATTTGTCAAGTACTGCAAGGGTGAATGGGATCATGGGGAACGTGAGACAGTCAAAATAATTAACAAATGTTGTGACTCATTGTTGGTACATTGCTTCCTTCAAAATGACGGTGGAAATTGAAATAGGTGAATGACTTTAGCTTGTATAAACATAAAAAAATATGCGTATGCTAGAAAGTAGAAGTTTAAATAGTGTTTAAAATTGTTTGTGTTGGAATCTTAAGTAATTAACGAATTTTTAATGATAAATATGAGTAATATAAGCTTTTTTAAATTGTTTAATCATGAACGTATACAATGTAATCTAATGTGTTTGCGTAGTCTAATGTAATGTAAGGAAATGTCTCAATCACTTAAAATCTAAATTACAAGATTATTTGACTTTGTATTTTATAATTCAATATGAAAAATACAAATACTTTTGTTAAATACAAATCAATCGCCGGTATTTTAATGGATCATAGGATCACACTACCGCTCAACATTGGATAAAATATAAAAGTAACTTTCACACGCATGGTAACCACATAAATATAATTTTAATTTTTTTAATTTAAAAAAACCTTGATTTATTTTCTATCCCAGTAATTAACTCGAATGATTGAAATTAAGTTTTACCCGATTTCTTTACCTAAATAGAGCTCCACTATCATAATTATTTCAAATAAGTTTGTCCAATGAGTTTGTTTCACATTCGGATTGAGGACGATGGTCCAGCCTACATACACAGTTACAGATACAGGCGTGAACGTGACAAAAAAGGACATCACAAGGATGGCGCCGACGACGTCTCAGATACATGGTCACTTCCTTCATGGCCCGAGTTTGATAGAGAGCGTGTTGCAACTCTACGGATGAAACGGCTCAATCGCCGTCGTAAAAAAAATCTGCTAAATACAAAAGGTACACGTACTCTTATCATCTTCGTTTTCACTTAGCAATCCCGACCCAAATCTCTTCCAAAAAATTGAACATATAATATCCTATCAGATTTATACGGAAAATGCAGACTTGGCATCTTCTTCTTGTGCGACATCCGCTTGTGATAACAACTTGGAAGCCGGAGGGGATGAACATGATGTACCCTCGGCAGGCATCGTCGAACCAGCTCGAGTTTCTCTTTTCCATGATTTCCATGTGTGTAGGTCAGGCTTGGAATATGTAAAAACATATTATTTCCATGTATAAGACATACAAAAATGGAGAAAACCTTTTCTTCATGTTTTTTGCCAACCCTGCCGTTACCTATCCTAATAAAGCAATCACGAAAATAAGTAATTACCAATTACATAAAGCACATGCTACACAATAATATAATGGAATGATTCATCCTCGTTCTATGTGTAAGGTAAAAACAGTATCATTCCGTCAAAGCTCCTTACTTTCCACAACGTTCTTGTCAATGTTGCTTTCTCTCAAAACCTTCTTGCCTTAAAGCTCTTCGTCTCAAACCCACGCTTTCAATAGGTATCGAAAATGATACATGACATTCAACGACCCCATGCAGGACGTCCTTCAGCTAACTTCAAGCGGAAATAGTTGGTAGCGACGTTAATCCTACAAAAACAAGATAACGACAACCAATCAGTTATCACTGTGTAATAACAATAACTAACAACTAAGCTTATCAGTATGATGGTTAATACTTAGAAGTTGCAAGGAATAATATATTATTGCTTTCTTACTTAGATACTAGATAATACTGGTAGTTTGACAACATTTTTAACACTAGGAGGAGTGGGAACTGAAGAAACATTCCAAATGCTTTAATTTTTGCCTGTGGTGGAGCAGCCGAGCAGCAAAAGTGAACGCTTGCTGCTGTTGAACATCAACGACTTGTAGGCCCTGCCTCACTGAAGTTGGTGCACTACTCCTTGGCGTATCTCCAAAATGTTCCGTAGATCGAGGGAAAGAGGTTTGTGATCAACTTTTGGTTTCACTAGCAGCATCTGATAGAATTGAAAGTCCATGTCCCATTCAAACTTCAACAATTGGTGTTAAAATGATAGTGATATCAATTGGCCTACAGGCGCCTGTGCCCGCATGTTCCTTTTTCAATTTCCGCCTTGTCTGGATTGCAGGCGCCTGTTTGAAATTGTCACGGGCGCAGGCCAGGCACCCAAAATTTCCCAAACACACACCTCTAGTCCAAGCTGCAACATTTTTATTCCCAGTAAAGGTCCAGCGGCCCAGTAACCTGTTTGTAGACGTCGATGAATTGCCTCGTTTTGTCTGAATCCCCTTTGAGCACAGACGACGACAAACAGAAAATCAAAATACAAAACGCTAGCAAAAGCTTGCAGGTTCGTAAACAGCTATTCCTGCTTCTCTACTGAAATCAGGCTCGCATTTGCGATGTTAGTCCAGTCACTGAAAGACAAGTTTGGACCTTCCGTATTTCTGCCTGCAATGTGAATAATTATTTGGCTCAAGGGTCATATTCCATTCGGAAAGTAATTCCTTGTCCCGTTCACTAGCTGTAACATAAATAGAAATGAACCAATAATTTCCAATGACAGTATAAGTGGACAACACCTTATTGAGCAATACTTACCCAAAACACGTTCAATAAATTTGCAAACTCCATGCACTCTCTGCATTGGATCCAGTATTGTTGAAGCGGACAAGTTAACATGCTGATCATCAGCGAGAGCGGTCAAATAACAAAATTTGGGGACGAGAGCTGCCATCCTTTCTTGAATCATGCCCCTTGCAATCTCATGTTTCCTTATCTTCCGCGCCTTGCAAACTTATGCTTCCTTGGCTTCAGCATTGAGATGAGCATCGGCTGATTCATGTCCTTGACATCATACCCCACTGCTCGAGCTATGGTTGTCTTATGTCCTTGACATCAATACTATATTGCTTTTTTAAATATGCCGTGAAGGAAATCTGCAATCAAAATTATAGTAAGGTTTAAACTGGACAAGGGAGGGAGAAAAAGTTGACAAAGACATCATAATTGCTTCGAAACGTTTACTGTTAACTACTGACCTTTCCATCTTTTTGATCAAATTCGCACCCCAGATTTAGGTTCCAAATGACATCATCAATTCGGTAAGTCCAATTCTTATTACATTTCGTGATGACGATGTTGTTAATGACAAAATCATAAACTTCTGTCTTCCTATGGGATTTCCTCGCAAATCATACAAGAGATTCAAACACATGACATCAAATTATGAAACAGCATTTCGAATAAAAAAATAATGCTCCGTAAAAAAACCAACAGAAGAAATAGAACACGACTACAGGAATCTATGTTAAACCATCCTTGATACACAACAACAGGTAGCTCAGGCTGCATCGCTTTTGAAACCTTTTTAACAGCTAAGGAGGACTGGGGACCAAAAAAGCATTTCAAGAACGTCCCTTTTTGTTCGGTGACGCTTGCGCTTGTTGCTGTTGACCATCCATGACTTGAAATCTCTGAGTTATTGAAGTTGGTGCACCACTCCTTGGCGTATCTCCGATTGGTTCCGCAGATCGAGGGATAGAGGTTTGTGATCCACTTTTGGTTTCACTATCTGCATCTGATGGAATTGAAAGTCCATATCCGAGTCCTAATTACCTCGGCGTAACTTTCGGCGAGCTCTTGCATACTAGGGCTTTTATGGGGAACCATCAATTCCACTGTTACTGTTGGAATCTCATACTCTTCCTCAGTAGGAGCTACAGTTGGTAGTGATCTTCCAAGACCCCTCCCCCTACCCAGAGACGACATCTTTTTAACGACAAGTTTCCTTTCTTCCTAACTATTACAAACAACAAAAGTTAAGTCAACAACAATTAGATTGAATGAGATTTACATATAATCAATATTTGAGTGCACAAGGATAATGCTGCCCGCACTACTAACTACTGTCGACTGTAACTTTACATACAAAATAGATGTGACATGTAGATCTATCTTAGAACTAATTTATATGCTTTGAATGAGTGTAAAACCAATAGTAATGAACTAATTAAAATATGAAATCCATAAAACAATTACCAATCACTGATTTTAACTTATCCAATCCGAGGATTCCTTTCAACTTCCACCCCACCTTTTCAAATACTGTTGAATAAATTGAACCGTTGACCTGTAAATGTGAAAGTATTAACAATTAACAGTCAACAAGTCAACATTTTCTCAGTATATGAAACCGATACCTAAATGTGAAATTTTATTAAATTATAAATTACCCGTGTTGTTCAAATGACTGAGCACTGAAGATATCCGGAATAATTAAACTGAAAAACTATTGTCAGGTCACGATAGATGGATATTTAACCACTAGCGTAAAATTTGTAACCCAATTTTAAATGCATTTATTTTTTATCCGTGGCAGAGCAGCAAAAGCGTAGATTGAATGAATGAATGCTATTTTCTGTTTTTCTCTCCGCCTCAAAAAAGCGGCAGTCAAAGAAAGCACTAAATGGTGCAGGCAGGAGATATTATGTAGTTGCAGTCGAGAAAAGAAAAATGTCTCAATAAATATGAGCATGAACGCAACGGCAGCAAGCATCATAAAAGACAGTAATGGTGGTAGAGTAGATGCAGATAAGAGGATGTATATAAGGAAAAAGTATCACGGCTAATCTCATAAGGACATACGCAGTATCTGAATCTTTGCTAATTAGTAAATTATAGTTTCACGGCATTGCTACTGAAATATGCAAATTTATCGTTTTAGATAAAAAGTCTTGTCTTGTTTTCGAAATGAAATGTATTTTTTGTGGCATTGTTGCTTAAATGGATCCGTTACCAAAAAAAGACAAGAAACAATCTTTATAACAGTAAAGTGATGAAAGCAATGTACGCAAAGCAATGCATCAACAGAAAATTTTCAGAAGCTTTAGCCAACAAAAACACAGTTTTAGTTTGTATATGGATGAATTTTTATCTAAAGTTCGCTAAAGGCTATACTAAGTTTGCACTAAGCCGATCTAAGTTCGCACCAATTTATAATTAAAGCAAAACTTAATATTGCTATCAAAATCACGATGCTAAAGAGCCATGGTCGATATCTTAGGTGGCCTCGACCTAACGTAAGGAAGGCTTGAGTCTTGTTGTTCCAATCCAGCCCCATTGGAGAAAGCTTGGCGAAACAAGGGTCACTGCATCAGCATAGTTAAGACGTTGGGGTGACGTGAGATCCATGATGATGAGGTAGGTTGGTTGAGGACTTTCTCCTAACTTTGGACGGTCTCCGTCTCCGACGAAGTAGGATCATTGACTGCGGAGAGTATTGGAGATTTTTTTTAGATTGACTTCGTAAATATTTTAAGTTCTTATATTGTATCCAATGTTGTTGATGGATATATATAATCTTTCGATTAACATGCACGGAATCCAATCAAACGTTATTAATTCTTTAAAGGATCCGATCAACCTGACCACCTAAAGCACACACTTCTTTCCTCGCTGTTTTTTCTTTGAAAGCTATATCTTCGGTGCTCGGAAAGTATCATGAGAGCGGCGAGAACATTCTTATATTTATGAATTCATTTAGATTGCGTATGCAGAGAGATGGATTGTTATTTGTAGTTTTTGTAAATATGAATTACCTGATGATGGCCGGACAGAAATACGCTTTCCATGGCTGCGTAGATAAACCAGTTTTTTTTACTAGGCTAGGTATGGATCGATCGGTTTACGTACGTTTACTGTTTACGGTAGTATTGCAAACGAGCCATGATATGCAATCATTATTCATGCCTTTGAAAAAGTACTCGAAAAGTTTGACAAAGTAAAGTTTGATTTTAAGGAGTAAATCTGCATGGTCTAAATATCTATTTACCTGATGCGGGCGTCCCTTACAAACAGTAAATTCCATTTTATTACTATATTTATTGGAAGCGCCTTTCAAACATTATAATTAAGCAAGAATTATACAATTTTAAAATAATAATAAATTACTTGAGCACGGTGCGTTGTGTTGTACCAGATGTGATGCTATATAGACAATTTCTAAAAAACCAAACTGAGATAACTCACCGTTTCATTTGTATGAGCAATAGTGGTTATTTATAATTTAACAAAATTTACATTTCACGTCTAGGTATGGATTTTATATACTAAGAAAATGTTGATTGTTAATACTTTCAAATTTACAGGTCTACAGTTCAATTTAATCGTCAGTATTTGAAGAGGTGGGGTGGAGGTGGAAATAAATCGTCGGATTGGGTAAGTTAAAATCAGTGATTGGTAATTGTTTTAGCGATTTCATGCTTTAATTGCTTCATTACTATTGGTTTTACACTTATTAAAAGCAAATAATTCAGTTCTTACGTCTACATTTCACATTATGTTGTTAAGTACAGTTGACAGTAGTTATTAGTGCGGGCAGGTGTGGGGCATTATTTTCTTGCATTCAAATATTGAATATGTGCAAATCTCATTTGATCTAATTGTTGCTGACTTAATTTTTGTACATTATAATATTTAGGAAGAAAGCAAACTTGTTGGAGAATGTCGTCTTTGGGTCGGGGGAGGGGTCGTGGAAGACCACTACCAGCAACAACTCTTATTGAGGAAGAGACTCAGATTCCCCCAGTGGAAGCGATGGTTCTCTCGGGAAGGGTGCCCGAACGTCCTGGTATGGAGTTGGTGGAAAGATAAGTCGAGAAAAACCAATCCACAGAAGAATTGGCAGCTCTCCTTGCTACGTCAGGAATATTGCTTGAGAAGTCTGCGGAGAAGCTTTATGAAATTTTGCAGCAAGGACCAATATTAAATTGTCTTTATTCTCTCTTCCATTGGCAGAAAGTTCCAACCAAGTTAAATGAATTGAATTAGTTGAAGTCAAAGGCTTACCACCAATGACCAACTACTCTTACTGCCATAGTCAGTGGCTAATAATAATGGCAGTAGTGTAACATGTTACATGATTATTGAATTGTTGTGAGTTGTAGGTCGATTTTGGGGACGAGGTGCTACTAAAGTCACAAGCACACAGACTGTTGAAGTTAGACTGGGACATGCACTTTCAATTCCATCAGATGCTGGTAGTGAACCCAAAAGTGGACCACAAACCTCTATCCCACGATCTACGAAACATTTTGGAGATACGCCAAGGAGTGGTGCACCAACTTCAGTGAGTCATGCAAGTCATGGATGTTCAACAGCAGAAAAGCGCAAGCGTCACCAACCAGCAGGGAGGTTCTTGGAATGCTTCTTCGGTCCCACTCCTCCTTAACTGTTAAAAAGGTGGTCAAACCGTGAGCCAGGACGTTAGCTGTTGAAGACAACGTTGGATGACGTATGGTGTTGCTGACGTATGGTTGAAGTTAGTTAAAGAACGTCCCAGGAGGCGGTGAATATAATGTATCACATGTATCATTCTCGATCCCTTTTGAAAGCGTGGGTTTGAGACTAAGAGCCTTAATGCAAGAAGCTTTTGAGAAAAGGCTCAGCTATAGAAGAAGATTAGTATAGGATTGATGTCAAGGACATGAATCAGCCGATGCTTATCTCCAAGCTGAAGCCAAGGAAGCATGAGATTGCTAGGGGTATGAATCAAGAAAGGTGGCAGTCTAGTTCCCGAATTTTGTTATTTGGCCGGTCTCACTGATGATAAGCGTGCCAACTTTGAAGTTATGACAGCCTTGGCCCCTTCAACAGGACGGACTTCGCAAATTTATTGAACGTGTTTTGGGTAAGTGTTGCTCAATAAGGTGTTGTTTGTATTATTTTTGGTTACTGTCATTGGGAATTATTAGTTCATTTCTATTCATGTTACAGCTGGTGAATGGGCCAAGGAATTAATTTCCGAATGGAATCTGACCCTTGAGCCAAATATTATTCACAGAATATTGAAGGCAGAAAAATGGAAGGTCCAAACTTGGCTTTCGGTGAAGGGACCACCATCGCCAAGGCCGTCCCTGATTTCAGTAGCAAATCAGGAATAACTGTTTACGAACCTATAAGCTTTTTAAATCGTTTTGTATTTCGATTTCATTATACATTTCGGTGTCTCTGTCTATGCTTATCATCTTTTAAATTCAAATTTAACACGTCGTCGTCTGTATTCAAAGGGATTCAGACAAAGCCCGGCGATTCATCGACGTCTACAAACAGGTTACTGGACTGCGGCCGTTGGGAATTTAAACGTTGCAGCTTGGAGAAAGAATTCCACTACGCAGTTACCAGCCACGTGACTTTATTAAAGCTCTGCAGCAATGTAGACAGGATGAGGTAAGACATTACATGCTCTTATAATTTAATATTGGAACTTAGACACTAAAGATACTTTACCAATCCAGATATGCAATATTTTTTTTATAATCTTACTTTCCATAGCCTAAGTTCGTGGTTCTCATCATGCCAATGCAACAGGATGATGTATGGAGCTATTAAGAAGTTTTGTGTGGCCCTGTTCCCAATTCCATCCCAGTGCATTCTTTCTAAAACCTTGGGGAATGTTAGAGATACGCCAGCATGGAGTATGGTGCACCAAATTCAGTGAGTCAAAAATTGCAAGCCGTCTTGGATTTTCAACAAGAGCAAGCGTCACCTAGCCAACTGGGAGGTTCTTGAAATGCTTCTTTGGTCCACACTCCTCCTAGTGTTTAAAAGGTTGACAAACCGGTGGAGCCAGAGCTACCTGTTATATCTAGGATTGAGTCCAACGGCAGCAAATAAGAGAGCAATAATAAATTATTGCTTGCAACGTTTAACTATTAATCAACATATTAATGAGCTTATATAGTTGTTAGTTATTGTTAATACACAGTAACAGAGCTGAAGGACCGTGGTACTCCGCCGAACCGTTAAACCACTTCTTGGTCCACCGCTGTCAAATTAATTCCTGGCCATGTAACCAACCTACAAACGATTTCATTTTTAATAATTATACATATTCATATGTAAAAAATATTACTTAGTGATGTTGCTTGAGGACTTGAGCCATTAGAATTCTCGTCTCAGCTCCACATAATTAAGTTCAAGCATCAAAATGTTGAAGAATACCACGGCTTCCCGCATGGCCTTGACTTTCACATATACAGTGAACTCAGTGGTCGGGTCGGCTGTATGAACACCATTACCTACTAAAACCGTTACCTATCGTAATAAAGTCACGAAAAAGAAGCTATTACCTAATACAAAAAGCACATGCTACAAAAGCGTACAATGGAATGACTACTTGCAACCTCGTTCAATATGTAAAGGTAAAAACAGTATAATTCCGTCAAACCTCCTTACTTTCTCCATTTTTTCTCAAAAGGGCTTTGTCTCAAGGTTCTTCGTCTTCAACCCGCGCTTTCAATAGTGATCGTGAATGATCCTGATATTCAACCACCCCATGACATATTACGTCCTTCAGCTATGACAGTAAGAGTAGTTGGTCATTTGTGGTAAGCCTTTGACTTCAACTAATTCAATTCATGTACCTTCTAATGGAGGGGAATCAGGCTTTTCAAGCAATATTCCTGAAGTAGCTCTCTCCGCTAGTCCCTGCATACTTGGACTTTCGAGAACCATCGACTCCACTGTAGCTGCTGGTAGTCTTCTACGACCCCTCTCCCGGACATATTGACAAGCTCGCTTTCTTCCTTATTACAATGTACAAGCAACAAAAATTAGATCGAATGAAACTAGCATATATTCAATATTTGAATGCACGTATGTGAGCGCTACCAACTACTGTCGACTGTAACTTTACATACAAAATATATGTGAAATGTCGATTAACCAAGAACTGAATTATATATACTTTGAATAAGTGTAAAACCAATAGTTTAATGAACTAATTAAAATATGAAATCCCTAAAACAATTACCCATCACTGATTTTAACTAGTCCAACCCGACGATTATTTTTCACCTCCACCACACCTCTTCAAATACTGACGACTAAGTCGAACCGTTGACCTGTAAATGTGAAGGTATTAGTAATCAACATTTTCTCAGTACATAAAATCGATACCTAAATGTGAAATGTAAATTTTATTGAATTATAAATTACCACTATTGTTGAAATGACTGAGCACTGAAAATATCTGGAATAATTAAGCGGAAGAACTATCAACTATTGCCATGTCACGGTCGATGGATATCCATCCACTAGTGTAAAATTTTAAACTCAATTTTAAATGCTTTAATTTTTTATCCGTGGCAGAGCAGCAAAAGCGTGGAATGAATGAATACTATTTTTTCTCCGCATCAACTCGTCTTCTTCTACAAACAAAAGTCAGCTAATAATTAAAAGCGCTCAGATCGGATCGACGATGGACCGGCAGTCAAACAAATCACAAAATGGTGCAGGCAGGAGATATTATGCAGTTGCAGTCGAGAAAAGAAAAATGTCACAATAAATATGAGCATGAACGCAACGGCAGCAAGCATCATAAAAGACAGTAGTAGTAGTAGTAGAGTAGATAGGATCCAGATAAGGGTATGCGTCGATTCAAGTCATTCAAATGCACATTTTATACGCAGGATATGCATCGTTGTATTTTAGTAAATTATAACCTCACGACTTGGCTTATCAGTCATATTGCTAATGAAATATGCAAATTTATCGTTTTAGATAAGAAGTTTTGTCTTGTTTTCGAAATGTTCTTTGTGAGCTTGCTGGTTTATTGGACTCGGAACCAAAAAACGACAAGATACAATGACATTGCTGCCTTTAACACACTAAAGTGATGAAAACAATGTAAGCAATGCATCAACATTGTTTTCAGAAGCTATAGCCAACAAAAAACGAAGCTTTACTTTGTAGATTCAATATTAGCTAGATGATTTTTTTCTCTAAATTCGCACTAAAGGTATACTAAGTTTGCACTGAAGCCGCTCTAATGGTTTCCTTGAAAAATCCTGTTAAAGACACAATACAATTGTGGAGTCCAAAGTGGATGTAGAGAGAATGCCAGCCACTCTCTTTCAAACATTTTGGTGGAGTCCGATAACATAATTATTTGTCTGATTATCTACATTACTTATGTAACCTACGAGTTTTATTTACAATCCATGCACGTCAAATCCAGATGTGGTTTCCAATTCTTTTGGTTCCAATGATGACATCACCATTTACACCAGAATTGGCAAGCTTGTCAATATTTGTTTTATATCTTAAGCAAGAGTAGTTGTACAGTTTTTCTTTGTTATTGCAAATTGTAATGATGATACATCGGTCCTTGAAGAAGAAAATTATTTCTCAGTGCCAATACTGGTTGCATGATAATCCATTTCTGTTGAGCATAAGCTCGTCATTCTCGCATATAAATGAGCTGATGTTATCATCATTCATAAATAAGTTGAATTCGAATCCCATTCAATCCTAAGACAGAAAATTGAATCCGAGTCAAACCGTGTCAAAATGGTATTCACTGGATTCACGAAGCCATTCAGTAAGCTGGTCCTTTTAAGTCTTATGATACCGTTTTTGATAACATTTACAGGTAAAAATTAAGACTTACTGTGCTGTTTTCTCTTTCGATTATACACTTCGACTAGAATGGACATATTCAACAGAATATAAAACTTATCTAATGTTTTATATGTTTCAGCTTTACCATCCTCAACGGAATCTATATGTTGCTTTTCGTATTACCCCGGATTTTTTTTCAGATTGCTGTAGCCCGAATGGACTTTCTTTCGACTTCATCCACGTCGCTTTGATTGTTATGCATTCTTACATTGCACGAATAACACGGGTTCAGCTTCGTTCTTTAATACGGATATGCTTGTTTAATGTAATTGACGTGTTGATTAGTTCAATTTTTGCTAGGATAGACTGAGTTAAAAGGAGTTTTATAAGAAGATCATGAGCAAAGGCAATTTGAAAGTACACCATAGTAGATTTATGATATGAACAACTAGACAAAACTTGTCCATTTCCACTAATGTCAATATGTATATGCAATGTATATTAGATGAAACAAGTATTAGTATACTAATAGTAATCACATTAATATATAATTTATGAGTAACTATAATTCCCTATTTTATTCGACTAACATTTATTTGATTCATGTGAAAACACGTCCGCCCTATTCCTTACTACTACCACTGCATTAAAAACATCAGCATAGATATTGCTATTGTTTAACATAAAAATTTATAATCTATTAAAGGACTACACCAGCTAATATAATTTTACTTTCAAGGTTTACTCAGTCAAGATGTTGCACTTCTGATTACTACCATAATGTAAGCTTAAAACAAAGTCATTATTTGATATTCTTCAAATTAGTCTCCCCCCCCCCCTTTACATACACAACATACACTTTACCTTTAAAAAGATGAAAGACACCCTCCTCTAAAAATTCATTAAATAATATTACCTTTTATCAAAACAACACGATACTAACTATTTAAGCACTAACTTTTCAAAAATCAATTGAAATAAACCTTTAGGCGAGTGCTGATGATTGCTATAAAATCTATAAATCACACAAATGAGTTAATTTTTTTCACATGAAGAGAGGCTTTTCACATGCCAGCGGATTAGATCAGCAAGTTTAAGTGCATACTGAAAACAATGACACACAAATTGCAAATTCGGGGACGAGAGCTTCTATCCTTTCTTGATTCATACCTCTTTAGCTTCAGCTTTGAGATAAGCATCGGTTTATAAATGTCCTTCACATAAAAACTATACCACTGCTTCTTTAGACATGCCGTGAAGGAACCGCTCCACCACTTTGCCAATAGATACAACAAGATACAACAGGTAGCTCTGGCTCCACCGGTTTGACAACCTTTTTAACACTAGGAAACATAAGAAGCATTTAAATAACCTCCCTGTTGGTTCGGTAACGCTTGACTCACTGAAGTTGGTGCACCATACTCCTTGCTGGCGTATCTCTAACATTCCCCGAGGTTTTAGAAAGAATGAAGTAATGCATTTTAAAAGAAGGTTTGGGATGGAATTGGAAACTGGGCCACACAAAACTTCTTAACATCATCATCATCCCCGTTTCATTGGCATGCTAAGAACCACGAGCTCAGACTATGGAATGTAAAAGATAGTAAAAAAAACTATTGCGTGTCCGAATTGGTAACGTATCTTCAGTCCTTCATTTAATATTATAGAATATAATTATGTCTTACCTCATCCTGTCAACATTGCTGCAGAGCTTAGTCCCGTGGCTGGTAACTACGTAGTGTAATTATATCTCTAAGCTTTAATCATCCTCAACGGTCCAGTAACCTGTTTGTAGACGTCGCTGAATCACCGGGCTTTGTCTGAATACCTTTAAGTACAGGCGGCGACGGAAAACACCTTATTGGCAACACTTACCCAAAACACGTTCAATAAATTTGCGAAGTCCTGTCCTGAATTTAAATGTGGTACGCTGATCATCGGTGAGTCCTGCTAAATAATCAAGAATTCGGGCACCAGAGCTGTCATCCTTTCTCGATTCATATTCATCTTGGATTCAGCTTTGATATAAGTATTGACTGATGCATGTCCTTGACATCAATACTATATATACTGTTGTTTTAGAAATGCCGGTTTATAGGAATATAGGAAAGGAAATAAGTTTTTTAGTCGATTGAAAAGCATACGAAATTCAAAAAAGTATACTTAAAGATACTAGTTTTACTTCAACTTACGTCAGTCAGGAAATACTGTTGAGGGATTCGCTTCTCAACTTTACGATGGCAAAAGCAAACTTTGCAATGGCTGCATATTCCATCTGTGCTTTGAGTATAGCTGATTCATTTCAGTTTTCTCAATATTGTGCAAAGCTTGGAAAAATAGCACCAACGCTTCCACCATCTCTAAAGATGACAATCCTATCAGATCAGGTGCGATTCCACGAACCTACAAACAGTAAGATATTATTAATTCCACAGAAACCCAGTGAGTTAACTGCATAAATTCCCAGCGCTTTACCTTACCACCATACATACAAATGTTTTGAGATGACACACCAAAGGCATCTTCAATGCCCATAATCATCCAACGCAATCTTAAGTACAATCGAAGGAAGTCTTTTCATTCCCCAATGATGTTTCTTTTTTAAGCGAATTATGCGTCTTAACTCCAAGCTGTAAAAGAAAAATCTGAAAGCTTTTAATTATATAAAAGCATGACATACCAAAGGCATCGTTTACGCCCATAATGATCCTCCTATGCAATTGGAACAAAGCCACTGCATTGCCCTAGGTTGTAGAAAGAATGCATTGTGATGGAAACGGGGCCACCCAAAACACCTTAATATATAGCGCCATAAACATCATCCCGTTTCATTGAAGAACCACGAACTGAGGCAATGGAAAGTAAGTTTGTAAAAAAAATATTTCGTACATGGAATCTGGATTGTTAAAGGATCTTCAGTCCAAGTTTCAATATTAAATTATGAGAGCATCTATGTCTTACCTCATCCCGTCTACATTGTTGCAGAGCTTTAACAAAGTTATGTGACTTGTATGTTCCTACGAAGTGGAATTATTTCTCCAAGCTGCAACATTTTAGTCCCCAACGGCCGCAGCCCAAGAACATTTTTGTAGACGTAGCTGAATCATCCAGCTTTCTCTGAATCCCTTTGAGAACAGGCGACAAGGTATTTTTTGACGACAATCTAACTAAAATCGATGATAAACATAGAATACCACACTGAATAATAAAAATCGTATTAAAAAACGCTAGCAAAAGCTTGTAGGTTCGTAAACAGCTATTCCTGCTTGCCTACTGAAATAAGGGCCCGTCTTTTGGCGATGGTTTGGTTTCCCGTTCACCAAAAGCCAAGTTTGGACCCTCCATTCTTCTGCCTTGAAGTTCAAGGGGAATAACATTTGGTTCAAGGGTCAAATTGCAATCGGCATTCGGTCAAATAACAAACTTCGGGGACGAGAGCTGCCATCCTTTCTTAATTTATACCCCTTGCGATCTCATGCTTTCTTGGTTTCAGCTTTGAGATAAGCATCGGCTGATTCATGTCCTTGACATTTGACAACAAAACTATATTGCTTCTTTAAATATGCAGCGAATGAAATCTGCAATTAAAATTATTGAGGTTTCAGCTGGAAAAAAGGGAGGAAATGTTACAATGAACATCATTACTGTGCTTCAAAACGTTTACTGTTTGCAACTGACCTTTCCACCTTTGTCAAATTCGGATTTAGGTCCCAAGCGACATCATAAATTCGGTGTAATGACGCCCATAATGACAAAAATAAATCTTGTTAATGACAAAATTATAAAACTTTTAATTGTCTTCCTTTTAGATCTCCCCGTACAATCAAACTAGACAATCAAACAAATGAAATCATAATATTAAACCTTATTTCGAATCGAAAAATAATGTTCCGTAACAAAAACCAACATGGTAAGTTGTTGTAATTTCCCTCAGAACACGACTACATGAATCTATGCTGACCATTCTTGGTCCTCCGCTGCCGAATTAAGTCCTGGATATGTAATCAACCTACAAACGATTTAAATTTGATATTCATTCTTTATGCATAAGAAGATTTAAGAATACCATTATAATATTCATAAAATATCGCCACATTTTTGCAAATTAAAGTGCTTACTTCAAAGTCGTAGAATTCTCGTCTTAGCTCCACATAATTAAGTTCAATTGATCATCATCCGATGAACAAAATGTTGAAGAATACCATACAATTGACTTATGCATTGACTTTCACATAAATTACTTATGCAGTTAACTCTGGGGTCGGGTCGGCTGGATGAACGCCATGAAGAACCAATGTAAAACCAGGTAAAAACAGTATCATTCCGTCAAAGCTCCTTACTTTCCCCAATGTTCTCTCAAAAGCTTCTTGCTTTCAGGCTCTTCGTCCCAAGCATTCAATAGGGATCGAGAATGATACATGATATTCAAGGCCCCGCCAGGACCCAAGCTTTCACTAGGGAGCGCAAGTAATATAAGATGTTCAAGGACCCCATCCCCAGGACCCAAGCTTTCGAATGATCCTGAGGACCCAAGCTTTTACTACCTAAAATGGTGCATGATATTCAACGACCCCAGGACGTCCTTCAGCTTGCTACAAGCGACGTTTATAAATAATTCGTAGCGACGTTAATCCTAAACAACAAGATAACGACGGATCATCAATTAATGTTTAATAACAATAACCAAAAACTATGCTCATCAATATGATGATTAATAGTTGATAAGTTGCAAGGAATAATTTATTATTGCTTTCTTACTTGGTGCCTTTGGATTCAATCTTAGATACTACACCGGTTTGACAACATTTTTAACACTAGGAGGAGTGGGAACTGAAGAAACATTTCAAAGGGTTTTATTTTTTGTCTGTGGTGGAGCAGCCGAGCAGCAAAAGTGAATTAATTCAATGGATGAATGCTTTTCTGAGAACCTCCCGGTTGGTTCAGTGGCGCTTGCTGCTGTTGAACATCAACGACTTGTGGCTTACTGCATTATCAGTTATATTTCCATTGTGGAATAATGCTAATACTAATAATACTTTCCACCAGGAATAATAATACCAATTGACATACATTGAATTCATGAATTTGGTTACGTATTTGAAGGAGTTTAGGTAAAATGATCCCGGTTCAAAATGTCGGGACCCGAAACACCGGCCGCTAAACGTCCCGGAAAAAAAGGTCGGGGTGAAAAACAAAAAATGTACAAAAGGTCGGATTTTATTTGAGTTTTTTGTTTGTTATAATTTGTACTAAAGCCAGTATTGCACACCACTTGCTTCAGTTTTATTGTGGATATAAGAATGGTATTGAAAAACCAGTCACTTTTTCCCCTTTTGGGTTTTTTTAAATGCCACTACTTGAGATTCACTTGCCATTTTTAAATTAAATAATATTTAATAATAATATAATAGTAATAATACAACTTCAGAACTTGAGAACCAGGTGCAATTATGCAGGGTGCAAATTATGCTTATTGGGCTTATGAATTTGCATGAAAATAAAATATGCTTTCCGACATTTTTGTCATTTGAATCCGACATTCTGGACTCCGACCTTATAAACTCCGGCCTTATGGACACCGGCGTTTAGCGGACGACGTTTATGTCCCCACCCATTTGAAGATGTAGGCGATTTAAGGTTTATATTGTGTCATTCCTGTTGGGATTTCCGGGTAGTCAGCATATCCTTAATTGATAACCTTGCCTTGATATACAGTAGCATACAAGAAAATGGTGATGAAGTTGTGATAACGACCTTTGGCAGCTCCCGAGCCGTTACACACGTCCTTGTTGCAATAGCACCGTTTGAATTCTTGATCACCAGATTTGATGAATTCATTGCATTTTATGCCGAGTTCTGCATCCTCAGCTTCCGCGTGAGCATGTACACATCCTCGATGTTTTTCTCCATTTTTTGCCTCGGTCAAGTAACAAGCGGCCGTCGGCTAATTCACATTCCACTTCATTCTTAGGTTCTGAACACTTTTCGCAGGCGTAACATTTGAGACCTTGGGTTCCCAGAATACATAAATTCGATGCAATTAGAATGCCAAAAAGAACAGTCAACCGAAAGTTAGTTAGCCCATTCCAACATAATTTCCAGTCCCTTTAAGCAAATTAATCAATCTCTTAGTTTTGAGTTATAGTCCAAACCAAGACCAATTTCAACGATGCATGCCAGAGAAAATCCCCCAAGGCACAGAAATGATCATATGGAGCGTCACAAGTTTTTCCATTCTTCAAAAGTAATCTTGCATGGAAGAACAGTTTATTTGCAGTTTGCAGTTCTTGAAGAATTGCTTTTAAAATCATGAGCAAGAGCACCACATTCTGAGCACTCACTTCTTCATTCAGGACTGGCAAACATAGTTTTTTCAACGAGCCCATAATTGCCAATTCTTTTAAAACATTTTCTCCCACTGAGCCGGGGTACAAGGAATCATAACTTTCACGCTAAGATCGTGTCAAACAGGTAAAGTAAGGATGAGAAGCGTGCGGTCAATCTTTAAATGAGTTAGGGAACTTCATCGTAATGAACAGTCTCGACAAAGTGAGTTTGGGTTTTTTGGTTGTCGCTGCTGCTGTTTCATCATCTATCGCTTCTACTATCGAATTGTCTTTGTTGCATAATATATTGTTGTCTCTTATCGTATTATCGTCGTTTAAAATGATACTAAATTTATACTACTTTATACTACTAGATACTTTATTACTATTATTATTATTATTATTATTATTATTACTACTTGTACTGCTACTACTAGTGCTGCTGCTATTATTGCCGTCATTTTCATGACAGCTAGTTTGCCTTTGAGTACCCTCACGCTCCTCACTTGTCAAATCACGAGGAATAATGACTGTTCGAGATTTAGAAAAGAGCTCTGATCAAGCTTGGTGGGGAGGTTGACAAAATGAATGTACTGAACTTCGGCATTGATTGGAGGAAAAACTGTCTAAAATTTCGGGCAGAGAGGCTACTGTCATTTGGATAAAAAATCTCAAGTTTCTTCACGTATTGTCAGTAAAAGTGACTAAAGTCACGCACGATTGGGCGAGAAAAATTTATCCAAGGGTAATGAGCTGTGAAGGAAAAGTCAGCGTAAGGAGGTATGGATTTTCATCTTCTTCATCTTCATCTAGTTGAGCATTCATGAAGGCAGTAAAAGTGGCCATTTTTTCGATGCAGTTTGGAGAGAAAACTATCCAAAGCTTTCTCCGTGTGGCACCAGCTTCCGTATTCCACAACTTGCAGACGAGGCGACAAGAACAGAGGTCTTGAAGGGTTAGGTACTGCATTACATTTCTTAGCACCTGGGGACAAAAACGATTGCATATATTTTCTTAGCAAATGCAAATGTATGCAGAATTCGTAAGCTCTGCCATAATATATGAAGAGCATGTATAGTAGTACCAAATCTATCATTAAGGGATTATGCCCGTCGAATGACTCCATGCTACTATTATTATCAATACCAAAACCTTTATTTAGTACGTTGGTCAGAATCTTTGAGAATATGTTGAAAACTCTATTTTTCAAAGTTTTTGCTGACTCTATCGCAGTCTCCTTGATTTTCTGACAGTTTGACCAAAAACAAGTGTGTGTGGAAAATTAACTTAACAACATGTATAAGGTTTCTAGATATATATCTGCTCATTGTGTTTCATGAAGATGAGCATGAAACAATGCGTTTGGGAAATCTTTATTCGTCCTTACAGCGATGAAAGAAAAGCGATTGCTTTGGGGCACACTGAGATTTCACAAATTCTGCAAGTTTAACAAACAATTGTTATTTTGCTAAAATACTTACGATTAGTACCGACAGGTGAAGTTCTTAGGGAAATAAGTAAAATTACCAAGGTGTTACTTGCAATTATTGAAGTACCCATCAAACATTACGCATCACTAATAGAAGACTGTCTATGTCTTACCATGGGTAGACTTCATCACTTCATTCTCTTCATGTTTGCACTATTCTTCCCTTGTCTTATTATGTGTCTACAACTAGCAACTCCAGCTCAATTTAATCAACAGTACCTTGCACTAAGAAACTGAAGTAAGCTGAGAAACTCCTTAACTCCTAGACCCCAAAATTTCACTTATAAAATGTGTTCCATTGTTTTTCCTAATAACATACACAAAATAGAAAGTGTACGGTTTGTACATGGGATAGCAGATATTTTTTCTGCTGTTGGTTGATATGATGCAGGATGCAGATGAAACACAACAGCGCATGTATTTTGAACGTGCATTTACGGGGCCCTCGCTCTAGCTGATGCTGACGTCAGACGACAAAGTACATAGCGTAAAATATCCTGCACAAAATGCAATAATGTACATAATTTTATGTATAAAAAAGTCAAAATAATGGGAAGCGAATAAGGATGGCGAAGCGACTTGATTGACCGTAATTTTTTTATGAGGTGACATGCATGGTCGTGGTACATGGCATTTTAGATGTATTTGAATGTTTCTCTCTGATTGACTCATCACTCATACATCATGACATTCATGACTCATGAGATACGATATGATATTGCCTTCCTCCTTCCTCATCAATGTTAGGATCAAGATTTTTCTCTTCTTCTCTTGTCCATACGCTTCTCTTCCTTTTACAAGACACGATGATGATGATAATTATATTTTCATATGTAAAATTTAAAAAACATTATTTCGTTTTGTATCACAATCAACAGTACTATGTTTAGATCTAGTGCCTCCGGCATATTTAATGTTAAATGTTTAGCTGATTATTCATTCCGTTGGATATGTTGATGTCAATTTTTTAGGAAACTACACATACTCACACAAATTATCCATTTCCACTTCTTCGTTGAGTCTTTATGCTGCCGTCCAGGACTCATTCTCACCTCAACAGTCAACCGCGTGCTTTTTTTTATACACGCTAGCGTACTACGGACGCTTATAGTCAAAGGCAGCCAACTGTCAGCCAAGCTGCAAAAACCAAGGCAAGCAAATTCCTAGGCTTCAACTCTAAAACATCCTAGAAGATGCTGTTCTCTTTTAGTGCACTTCAATACAGTGCTCTCACTTCTACGTCAAGACTTTGTATGCAAAAAATAAGAGGGGTTGGTCATATTATTTTCTGTATGCAATATGCATCCACTTCTTCATATAAATCCTTTAAAAAAGCGTTCTTTTAAGAACGGGCTTGGGTTGATAAGACATTATATCCCTACGCCATGGTGGGAAAACGAGAAAAAAGAGATAGACTGTGAGGCGAGAAGATGGAATCGAGACGCTAGTCGATAGTCACTTAGTCAATTCAAACTATAATGAACGACAGACAGAGACGAAACATTTTTCTATCTGTTGTTTCTAGTCAAGCCGGAAATGTAAGAATTTCGGTTATTGTTGGCTGGTTACAAGCATTTTAATAGAGTATTTCAATTTTGTTGAACATCAAAGTACTAATTAGTCAGAAAAGATTAGTTTGCTCAGTCGATTTTGAAAAAAATCGGAGATTGGAAAGTTGTTGCGGATATTAATTTGATTCTGGTTTGCCGTTGATAAAATCCAGCTTCAATTTTGGTTGACATTTGTGAGAGAAGAAGAGAAGTTTACTACTACTTGACGGGCGGTTTTTGGGTTGGAAACCGTAAAAGTTGAGAATTGAGGTGAGAACGAAAATATTTTATTGAATTCATTGAATTGGCTGGGTTGTATAAAAAAATTCAAGTACGAAGGGGGTTGATGCAGTTATCAGTTCTGCCATTTCAGCCCTTTGCTTGAATAGTTGAATAAAAAGACCGATTTGGTTGATCTACAAATAAGATTATAATATTTTAAATCCGTGTAGTTGACCATACGCGGGTGAGGCTACTGAAAATAAACTGCTGACGAATATAGAGTTCACGCCAAAATCTAAATGCGTATTGGATCCGACGGATTGTTTTGCTAGGACCTCTGAACGACGAGGATTTTAGTTGGAAACGGGAGGTTAAAAGTACCAGACATGCCAGCAGACCCAAAGTCACACCCAAAAAATTGGATCTCAGGTTTCCAAAACGGCATTGTAAGAAAAGGAATCTGATGGAACGGGGGGAACTGGTGCAGTGACTGAAAAAATGCTGCGGATGATGATTGGGATAACCCTGCAACAAACACCGCAGATTTAGTTGATGCATCAAAGACAAAATAAATACTTCAACAAAGGCACCTGACCTAGCATCAAAACTTTTACAAATGAAAAGGCCTGATCAATCTTCCATTACTGAGGACGATTGTGGTGTTACGGAATCGCAGACTGCCCCAAGAAACAAAAAGTTTGTACCTTCAACTAAAGATTCTGAACATCAAAGTACTAAATGGTAAAAAAAATTGGTTTGTTCAGTCGATTTTAAAAAAATCGGAGATTGGGAAGTTATTTGGCTTATATTGATATATTATATTTGATTCTGGTTTGCCGTTGGTAAAATCCTATTTCAATTTTGTTTGACATTTGTGGCAGAAGTTTACTACTTAACGGGTGGTTTTTGAGTTGAAAACCGTCAAAGTTGAGAATTGAGGTGAGAAAGCAATTGTTAAATTGGCACATATTGCTAGTCACTAGTAGATTCAAACTACAATATTCAATGTCTGTTTCTAGGTTCTATTCTATATTAATCACAGCATCAATATGAGGAGGGGAAAACAAGTTCCTGCCCTCACAATGGCAGAGGCAGGGGTACATCTTCGTCGCGCAGTCCTAAATTTAGGATGCAGTCTCTGACTAACTGATCTCTTCGGTGTATATATAAGACGTTCCGTCTTTTGGGTTCACTACCAACATCTGATGGAATTGAAGTCCATCCATATCCCAGTCCAACTTCAACAGTTGGCGTGCTTGCGATTTTACTGCTGATGGTAGCACCTCGTCCCCGAAATTATCCTTCATATCAATAATCATTAGCCACTGGTTATGACAGTAAGAGTAGTTTGGTCATCGGTTGTAAGCCTTTGACTTCAACTAATTCAATTCATTCTGTTTTGCTCTCCACTAACAGAGAGGACTCTGACTTGTCAAGTAATATTCCTGAAGTAGCCATCCGAGCAGCCAATTCTTTTGCACATTGGTTATCCTCAGCATATCTTTCTGCCAATAATTTTGGCATGGTAAGAGTTCCGGGCACCCTTCACAAGGAGAAAAGTCCTTGCACTCTCTGCATTCGCCATCTACTTGGTCCTTCGCTGTTAAATTAAGTCCTTCTCTGGTTCTCCATCATCTTGGTCCTCCGCTCTTAAATTAAATCCTGACCAACCTACAAATGATTTTAATTTTATATGCATTCTTTATACTCATATAATACATTTACATACTTCGTTTTAAAAAAGTATTATGTGATGCAGCAAAATGTTGAGGACTACCACACCACGGCATCCCACATGACCATGACTTTCACACCGCTGTGGTCGGGCTGGATGAACGCCATGAAGAACCAAAGTAAGCTCCTTTCCCAATTTTTCTCAAAAACTTCTTGCCTTCAGGCACTTCGTCTCAAACGCAAGCTTTCAATATAGGGATCGAGAATGATACATGATATTCAACAACCCCAGGACGTCTTTCAGCTAACTTCAACATTCTTTGTCGTTCAAGGTCGTCTTCAACACCTAACATCCTGGCTCCACCTGTTTTACGACCTTTTTAACAGCTAAGGAGGAGTGGGGACCGAAGAAGCATTCCAAGTAACATCCCCCCCCCCCCCCCAAGAACCCCCAGTAGTTCAGTAACGCTTGCGCTTGCTGCAGCTGAACATCCATGACTTGCAGTCTCTGACTCACTGAAATAGGTGCGCTACTCACTGGCGTATCTCCAAAATGTGCCGTAGATGGAGGGATTCCACTTTTGGTTTCACTACCAGCATCTGATGGAATTAAAAGGCCGCTTCGCCGCGTCTCGGTTGGTGGGCTCGTGACTTTAGTAGCACCTTGTCCCCGGAATCGACCTACGAATCACAACAAACTAATTCCATGTAACATATTCCACTACTTCCATTGCTACTTCACTGACTATGACATTAAGCTGATCATTGGTGGTAAGCCTTTGACTTCAACTAATTCAATTCATTTACCTGCTAATGGAGGGGAATCCGACTTATTCCTGATTTAGCCAGCGAAGCAGCCAATTCTTCTGTAATGCGATTTAAATGCATTTGGACCCAGGACCCCATGCCTACAAGTTGGTATATGTTAAATAACCGGCTGCATAATGATACTTGTTTCCAAATGCATTCTGTCCATTGGTTCACGCTAATCTAATCTAACATCTTTACGCTAATTCTTGCATGGTAGGACTTCCGGGCACCCTTCACCCTTCCCGAGAGATCCGTCGACTTCACTTCCGCCGGTAACTCAACAACTGGTTTAACTTCTCTCTTCTCCTCACGAGAATTACGAATCACAGACTGCCCCAAGTAACAAGAAGGTTGTGTAAAGATTCTGATAACTGGGACAACTCACCTGCACAGGTTCAGGCTGATGAAAACGTGAAAAAATTCACTCCCGTGAAAAAATAGGCCAGGACCTATAATTAAAGGACTTAAAGGATTATTAATTATAAGTCCTGAATATGTTCCATTCCACGCTTATTATTTGTTGAAAGGATAAAAACTCCGTGGATTTGGCAACTAGGGTTGTCTGAATATGACGACAGTTGTAGATCAAAGTGGACGCATCCACTCAAACACCGAAATTTCCTGGCATGAACGATATTATTAAAGTAGCAAATCCCAAAGCTTACGAAACAGGCTAATTACCGTAGACTTATAGATTTGGTGCTGTAAGTCAAAGTAAAGAAGGGAGCTCTTGGAAGCGTCCTATTCATTAACAAAGGATCATCCATTAGTAAATCTAAAGAGATAAAACGTAACTTCAAATCTGCTCCTGGAAATGTTATTGCATCAAAACACGGGATAAAGTCAATTCCTCCTGGGCAATATATTTCGTAAGATTAAAAATGACTTGGCTGAATGTACTAGTTCTGATCGTGTCCTCATTAAATGTGACCCAACCATCAAATCTCACATAAAAACTCTCATCATCAAAGTTGTGAAAATTAAGAAGGAAAAACTGGCCAAACACATCTTCCTCAATAAGCATTGGATATAGCATAGGCCTATGTGGTTTTAATGGAAAGCGTGGGTGGCTTCGAGCATAATGCAAATAGGTCAATGAGACGACTCTTCTCTGTAACTAGCTTGATAGCGTCCTCACCATTGAATATTTCTGCACAAACAGCAGCTGCAAATTATCATATGCGCATAATTTGGTTTCACTCCCCAAAAATTCACATAATTTGAGCAGTGCTTTCTCAGTGCAGAAGATTAAGATTTGGCTGACAATCGTTCTACTGACTTCTTTCGTCTTGTCGTTTGACCATAACTAACTCTTGCGTAATAATGTCAGTGTTGTATTTATTTCTAAGAAGTTTTTCGTTATATTCAAAGTGCATTCTGAACACTTGGCTAGTGTTGTAGACCTGTTTTGCCATTCCGGGGTATTGTGAGGCTTGTCTTGTAAAACAGAAATAGATTTTATTCAATTCCTCCGATGAGTTTTCTTTCCTTGGATATTTTGTTGCTCAATTAGGTTGACTATTCTTCATTACTTTTTGCAACAGGGATGGCAGTGATTATTGCGTGTAACAAATAATTGCTATATCCCAGTCCAAAACTGCATATTTGATCCATTTTTTTTAGATCATTCATAAAGCATCCCGTTTTGGAATTTAATTCTGGCTGAGGACAAATGATGATGTACAAAAGGTAGATGAAGTAAATGTGTAGTTACATCGTTACATGTTAAACCATATCAGATCCAAACTGCTATCATTTATTTCGTTTTCGTATTTTTTTCATGTTGAAATAAAAGTAAAGTACTAAAGCTGTACAGATCAACAATACTTTAAGTTATAAGTGCAGATTACGCATTGATTTCCTTTATTTATTTTATTAAAATTCATTTTATCCATGAAATCCACTAAATCTTAGCCAGAGGTGGACTGGACCCATTAAACCCCGGGTTTAAACAGATAGTCCACATACCCATTATAACCCACGTGCAATCCCGGATCCTCAACGTTTGACCAATGCGTAGACTTGAGTGGAATTACTGCAGGATCATCATCATCATCACCAGAATTTATAGAAAGATTTAAGCTTTCAAAGTTTCTGTGATGTGATTTCATTTCCTTTCATGCTTCATCGCAAGAACCAGCGTCATAATATCCGTGATTCCTAAGCATGATTCTGTGTGCGTAAGGCGTTCTCAGCTCACTAAATGTGTCTGGAAAAGGGTCATTAATTTGTGAAAGTTTGGATGTATTTACTAAAACATGGCACAACAGAACTATAAGATTCTTTTTAAGAGAACGAAAGGAAATTCTAAAGCTAAAAAGGAGTGATTTTAGTGTGACTATCACTGACGTTTTCAAGCATATAGCTACCTTTTGTTACAGAGGTAGTTGTTATGCTATCCTTCCGTAACTGTGCAAATAAAGCTTTGAATGTCAACATAAAAATGTGGTTGTCGTTCACGCAGCTTTTCTGCATTATAACTTCATGTTGCTTCACATAAATTTTTATTATCTCGTCTTGTATTGGATTTTTTCAAACTGCAACTGGTCCATAATAATAATATGTAGCTCCTTCTGAAATGACATGAGGAAAACTTATGCATCTACCTTACAAAAACTTGATTACAATGTAGTCCCACCAACCTTCTCCGTCTTTACCTGTCACCACACGTTTATGCAACAAAAATATTGTTGAGTTAAAAATTCGTATGTTGTGTAATTTAATTATGCTTTTAGTCAGACCTCCGAAAAAGCAAATCTAGTTAATTAGATTCTAAGTAAGGTTTTTTTTGAAGATGAAAGAACCTTGTTTTAAGGTATTTACGATGAGTGACTTAGTCAGTCAGTGCTCAGACCCCAAATTTGGGGTCCCGGACCCCAAATATGGGGTCCAAAGAAGACCCCAAATTAGGGGTCCAGAAAATTTGGACCCCAAATTTGGGGTCCTTTAACATAGGAGGAACCCAAATTTGGGGTCCTAATTTTTGCAATTTTTAGTAAATAAATTTGTAACAAAAAATATTGAGGGGTAACAACAATTAAAAATCGGATTTAGTAACTTTGCGAAATTAAAAAATTTTCCTTTTTTTTCTACTGTGTGGAAAAAATGTTATGGATTTTTAAAGAAAAAATACCAAGACACCAAATATGGGGTCCCGGACCCCTAATTTGGGGTCTGAGCACTGACTATTAGTGTAACAGTCTCCAGGTTTCTTCATTGTTAAATTTATTACCCTTATTGATTCCTTCATGTTAGAACATGCTAACTTTGGTAACCTAGTGCGCTTGCGCTACCCCTAATTTTTTTTGTTTTGGGAACCGGATTATTTTATATGGAGCTGTCTACTACTGTATGAACACCAGCTACCAGCTTTTGGCTGATAAATGACAACACTTGTCATTGTCGTGAGGAATATTAATTAATCAATCGATCAGAACAAGAACAGATCTGGAGCAATAACTCAAGCTGGAGCTCAAAACTGGCATGCTTAGGTACCAAGGCCAATTTTTCACATCTCATGATGTGAGTCGTTCTTTTACATAAATACTCTTGCTTTCTGCAGTGGTGCATCAGTCTTTTAGTTATGTAGCTTAGTGTCACTCTCAAAAGTTACAAAAATCTGCACTTGGTTTTATTTTGTTTAAAAACAATGGAACCCCCCTTGATTCTCGGTTTGAATCCTTTCTTTGGCAAAGAATCTGGAAATCTTATAAAATTGCTCTTGATTTTTGCCCTTTTAATATTTCTTTTCAAGTCATCCCTTCAACTTTCCCTACGGCGATGGAAATCAGGGAAAATATTTGGGGTAAAGGAAGACCTGTTCAGAGCTTTTAACTCTTTGCCTGGTCCTCGGCCTTTTCCCCTCAAGTTGATTGGAAACTCATTCCTGTTATTGCCAAATATTAACATTCCTCAAAAGTTGGTTACCCTTGCCAAAAACTATGGCCCATGTTTCCGACTAACTCTCATCAACGAAGACTTTGTCGTTCTCAACTCACCTTCAGCAGCTCAAAAGATATTGGGCTCAAATGACCACCGACATTTTCGAAGGGGTCGATTATTAGAAAGACTTTGGCCAGCTGAAGTTGAGTCCATCTTGATTTTACCGGGTGGGGAAGAATGGAGGAAAAGTAAGAAAATGCTTTCTCGCCCTTTCATGACAAAAGCACTTCGTCTGCATAATCCATGCTGGCACAAGCAATGTGAGCGAATGAAATTGCAGCTGGAGGAACGGTTCCAAGATTCTAAGAATGGGATTAAAGCGCACATGGTGGTAGATTTGTTAAGACAATGCACCTTTGGAATGTCCAGTGAAACTCTAATGGGAGTGGATATTGTCCAAGAAGCTGAAGAAGGGGCAATGTTTTGTGAAAGTTTGGAGAGATTCAATAAAATATGGTACAACCGGATCTTCCGTCCTTGGCTCCTGGTAGATTGGATATGGCGCCGTAGCTCCGATTTTACGGTGGCCAAAGAGCTGGCTGAGAGAATGCAAAAAGTAACTTTTAAAGTAATTCAGAAATATAGAGAGAAGGTGAACGTTGAAAGTGATGAGAATGATGATGATGATCATACAATGATTGAAGCCATGCTACGAAATGGAGTGGATGAAAAAGGCATTTCTGATGAAGTTACTATAATGCTGGGGGTTGCGAATGATACAACTCCGTTGTCAGCAGAATATGCATTATTTATGCTCGCACTACATCCAGAGCACCAAGCAATATGTCGTCAGGAAATCGACAGAGTCTATGATGATCCCAACTTCAATCAAAATGGGATTTTGGCTTTTGAAGCTCTGAACGAAATAAAACATTTGGAACGATGTATCCAGGAATCCTTGAGAATTCACCCAATTACCATAATACTGAGGAGGCTGGAAGCCCCGTTGCGAATAGGTACCTAATAAAATAGCAAAAAAAAACTTTAGAAATTTACTCGCAATATGTATTAACCTTTTCAGATGAGGAACTAGTAATTCCAAAGGATGTTTCGGTGATTGTTGCCCCATACGCTTTGCACCACCAACCTGAATACTATCCCAACCCTGAAACTTTTGAGCCAGCTAGATTCCTACCGGAGAATGTCAAGGAAAGAAGACATCCCTATGCTTTCCTCCCTTTTTCGGCAGGTCCGCGTAATTGTATTGGAATTAAACTGGCAATGATAGAACTGAAAGTGATGGTTGCAACAGTTTTGAGAAACTTTGAGGTGAGCACGCCAGACCGGAAGGAAGACGTCAAATTGGTGATTGAGGGGAGTATAAGGCCTGCCACACCAATCAGATTTACTTTAAAGAAACGAAAAATAATGTAAACGTTCAGCGTGAAATATAATATAAATCTTAATTGACAACCGATAGGCTTTAAAAAATTGAACAGTGGCCAGCTTCTAACCAGGTACAGGTATATTATCAATCAATAATATAATTTGGGGAAACCGGTCTCTGGAAAAAAATATCATACAATATTGAATGGCTATCCCTGTATAATATGGTGCTTGAGATGAACGTCAAGTGAGAAAAATAAATTTTTCCTTATGTACAAACCTGATTTCATGCTACATTTTCCTCTTGGTGGTCAACAGTTGTCCAGAGTTCTTATAATTTATGATGTGATGATATGTCACCACTACGGTGTAAAACCTGTCACCAATTAGATTTTCTTAATTTTCTTGATTGACCACCTATTACCTAATCCTGAATATCAAGTGAATGTTCTCTGGACGCACTCGTCCTGTATGCATAAATGTGCTCAGGAAAAATCGTACATGAAATATTTGTAGGGTGCGAATTGAATGATCAAGTAGTTCTTAATTATATTCATTTTTATTTCTCCATTTTATTATGTACATTTAATTGAGACCGGTTTACTTTTTATGAAGTTTTACTCTTAAAAATAAATTTGTTTGCAAAATGTCAACAAATCGAAAATCAATCGGCACAAAAAACAAAGAGACACAAGGAAAGTATGCAGAACGTAAGTTGATGAAAACCACAAAAAAAATCTAAAATTGATTGTCTCATCAGTGAGAACCTGCTTATAAAAATCAGTGGGTTACGTCAAAACCAGCCAAACTGACAAGGAAAAATCAGAACAATTATTTTTTCTACAGAATGTTGCATCATTTATCTAATGTCATATAATACGCTTCAGTTAAAACTTCTTGTCTTGATATTTCTTGAGCCACGATCACATCATTCATATACTTGCGTGCATATAACTACAACATGAATATTTGGACATGAATTTCATATCACATGTCATATGAACATGACATTTTTCTTAATACATCCCATGATAATATGTTCTATGTACTTACTAACTTATATATGATTTAAAATAAGTATAATTTAGCTTTTTAAAATGCATGATTTAGAAAAAAATCAAATCGGCAATTAAATGATTTATTAAAAATTAGAAGCATTCTCTTCATTCGTCAATTCCATCAAATCCCCCTCCTAATAATATCCCATTGAAAGTTTTAAAAACGGCTTCCTACATAATATCATTCTTTTACTCTTGGCAAGAATCTATGATTGGGTTGTTTAATTAGAAATAGAATATTTCTACTCTCACTCACTGCAATACCCCACCATGTATGTATACGGTGTAATATACAAACAGTCCATCAAGTGGAGTGCAACGTCTACCTGGAATCATTATATTTCAAGGGCAAAAAGTCAAATTACAACAGACACGACACGAGATGTTATATTAGAGATATTTAAACAATCTATTCTGTTAGAACGTAAGAATCTTTATGTGTAACATGTAGATTATTGTTGATATTTTGTAAACGAATCAGGATTTCATATTTGACCTTGGAATGTACTATTGGAATTATACTTAAATGTTCTTCAAATTCACGATCTTAAATAATGTGTTATGTTAGAGTATGAAAACCAGACATTGTATGATGACTGATACTCAGAAACAATAAAGTTTATTCATTCATTCATTCAATATGTATGTATGTATATTGTGTTCTACAGGCATTACAAATCCATACTACCAATCAGAGTTGAATTCAATAGCCGAAAACCCGTAAGTAAACGTGTAAAGTTTCAGCCACCCACGAACAACCTTACATAAGTTATTAACTTCAGAAATGACATCGTCTTTAAAAATTAATGGCATCAATTTAATACGTTTTCGCACACGTTTTCAGGGTATCAGCAATTTAAAAAATTTTGCTGGATATCAAATCTGATTTCAAATCAGTATATTATACAGTATAATGGCAAAGCTTTATTTGAGAAGTTAAAAATTCCTCCAAAAGCGATGTTATAACTATAACATTGAAAGTTTGATATTCAAGGCATTAAAATACCTAATTTTAAATGACCCTTCCCATGCTTTCCTCAACAAAGTATATATGGGAAGGAAGAAGGAAGGATCATACGTATGGTTAAAATTGAAGTTTTATTAACAATTTTACAAAATGCAAGGTTAATTAAGAATACAAGCTAGTCCTATAAAACATCCCAATGCAATGTACATAAAGACGGGCTGAATTAAACTGACTCGACTGATTTGAGACTCAAACCGTAATCATAACAATTGGATACAGTTAGTAATTGAAATCGTTTGCGTAATTGTATAGCACATAAATATTGGCAAGATAGCGTGCTCTACTACACTACTTTACTTCAAAATTGACTTTAATAACCCCGACAATTTGACAAGTAGTGATGGATCTTTCTACATTCCCTAAACAGTATCACTTAATAAAATTTGCGTAGATTGCGAACTCAATATGCCCCATTATAATGTATTAAATGTGAATACTACTCATGAGAACAGTAATTACCTGATCTGATGATAAGTCGTCAACGTCAATTAAATAATATGCTGTGTTTGATTATTGCACCATAACTGGAACCCATAATGAATTTTGATATCTAAAAACGAGACCCCAAATTTAGGGTCTGAAGACTGTTTATTAAATGTCTTGTGCGGATAATAGCTTCCAAAAACTATTTTTTTCTCCATTTTTTTTCGTTTAAATTGACAAGCTTTTAGCCATTAGCAAATTACATGAATGAAAGTGAATTATCTGTACTAAGGGAATTCTTTTATTTATCCATGTAATTTATTTAAGTTTGATCCAATTTACTTTCCGAGTTGTCTTGAAACGACTTTCAGTTGACCTGAAACTTACGGGGGCGAAATCAAACGCCATTCATCCTTTACTTCTCCACAAGGAATATAGCTTTTGTTTGATATCCTCTTGAAATAATCAATTTTTTAACCAAGCATGGAGCCCCTCAAAGATCCCGATTTCATGCTTAATAGCTACTTACTTAAGATCACGAAATACACTCTAAAAGTAACCAGCACACTTGGCTTTTCTCCCGTACATATTCACCCAACTCAGGGAAAAGTAGTAATAAATGTTGGGGCTTGGGCACGAACAATTCAAAATTGGCTTTGGCTTTTCTTCTACGCTATTTTGGTACTGCCAACTCACACCTTCGAAATTCACAGAGCCAGCAAGGATCTGCAAAGCTTACGAAGCAACAAAACTATAATTTACCTTTTCCTCGCCACCATTTATTGTTGTTTTTTCTCCTTGTTTTTAGGTATTTTTGCACTAAAACCCCTTGCAATCTGTCAGTTTTTCAATGGCTTCTATAAATATATTGAAACGTTTCCTGCCAAATACATTGTAGCAGTCAACCGCACCAGCGAACAAAGAAAAAGAATAATTTTGGAAGTGTTGCTAACGGCAAACACTTTGACGATATTTTTCGGAGTTTCCCTTTTTGTACTTCATTGTTATCTGCGTCCCACAGCACCTCCATATCCAGCATTCAGCGTTCCATCCCAGTTTCTTTTCTTTCCAGTTTATTTTATCTCATGCACATGGTTCTCCGTTTCTGGCTTGTGCTTCGCAGCCATCACAAATTTGTATATGTGCAACGGTCTCCTTGTCTTTTTTACCTTGATACCAATCATCAGAAACGAGTTGAGAGTGGGTCGCAGTCACTACAGAACAACTGGTCTCCTCCGAGAACCTCACCACCTCATTCTAAACTATCGCGCTCTCCAAGTACTATTCAAAATGTTCAATGTGGAAATTGGAATTATTTTTGTTCCAGTACAGATTTTCGTAACACAGGCCGTTCTTGTCAGCAACGTGTCTCTCGTTTTTCAATGGGATATGTTTAGTTTGAACACTAGAATACTACTGGCGATGAGTGTGGTATTTCCTGTGTTGTTCTGGTCGGCATTTCTGTGGCTTGGTGGGTGGCAATATCAAGAGTGCAGAAAAACAGTGGAATCCTGGAAATTGGAAAATTATTCAAAAAGGGAAGCAAAGTATATGCAACGTGTGAAGAAAACATGTTTTCCCATCAGTTTTGGGGATGGTAAACGGTTTGTCATTACGCCTACCAAAGTATTATTTTTCATAAATAGTGTGAGTAAGAACACCTTCCGGGCTTTTGCAACTTATGCAAAGGTTTTCGGCTATTGAATTCAAACTTTGAAGATAGAAGTTAGATTTCAGCTTGTTAAATTCAAATTATTTACATATATAAGCATACTATATCACACTCACTCTTATAAAATAAGAGGGCTTATTCTTACTCCAATTTTGGCGTTAGTAAGCGTAATAAGCATGTCATTAGATAATTATACTTATGTTTTTAATGTTCCATTGATTTCAGCTTTCTTAATAACATATGTATGTATATATAATAATTTTAATTTACATAATTAAAAGAAGTCAACTGTGGAAGTTTATCCTGTGAAATTTTCAGCCAATTTTTAAGAATATTTTTGATAAATGCTCCTGGCTGACCAGTCTACCTGCATTATAAATTTGCATGATTGTGGCCCCCTAGTTTCACTGAAGAATATGACGAGCCGCTGCCGCATGGCTAAATACTTTATCCAATTACCAGCTAAGCTTCTCACAAACCAAACTGACTGCAATCAATGACGGAAACACTGAAAATTATAATACGTATATCCCAGGAGTATTAAAATTAATTATTTAAAACTTGTTAGAGATGGATTATTAAAAAATATAAAGACGAGTAATACCATTTAACACTGCATGAAGGCATTTAATTTCATTATTTCTTCATGCTGTAGTTAACGACATATTATAAATTAAATTCTACTTCTAATTAAATTGAATACGCATTGATAGTTATGTCTTGAGTATTTAAGGGTGTTCATTTAATGACATAAAATATTATCTAAATTTTATCAGATAAAGTTGGTTATAAAGCAACTTGAAGCGTGAGTACTTCTTTCCTATTGATAAGAGTATTGGGATTTTTTATGAATAAAATGTACACAATCCGATTTTAAGCACTGTAAAATGTAATTTATCTGTCCCTGGTAAAGAACATGAGCACAAACTCAATCCCATCATGCAGCAAAAATGCAATTTGCCTCAAATGTTTGCAAAACTACAGTGACCTGTAGAAACGCTGAGCATTTTTTAAGCGAAACATCAAATGCAATTTTGCATTTAACGTTTAATCACGTTACGGTACGTGAGAACGGGCCCGTGGACCAATCTACGGTGATTCTAATCTAATATATATACCTTCATAAATTGAATTTAAAATACGTTACTGACTACCGTTTTTACAAAACTAGCATGCTTTTATTTTACATTTTATTGGATTATTTTGTCACCAAAACTTTATATTATTTTATAGTTTATCAATTTGTGCACTTAAAAAGTCGATCATTAAGTGTTTAACCAACTGTTGACAGTAACTAATTAATGCAATAGGTCGATTGGACTGTCGCAAAAATGTTCAACATTAAGTATGTAATATAAACACTACCCTTAGTGGTGGTGAAGTTAGTAAAAGTTAACTATTACTCATGCAATAGATAAGAAAACGGGTACTTTATTATTTAATTAATGATACATTCTTCGCCGAAACATTTCAAATCATTCATCATACAAATATATTTTAGCCCGTTGAACTTCTTACAAATAAAGAGAGCAAACATTGCATCGTTATTCAATACTAAATTACCCCAAAATCCATATAAAAGCAATAAACTTTTCAACCGAATAAATTCTAATGCTAATTTATGCAATACAAATGTTTGAGAGCTTTATGTACGTATTGAGTGTTGAAATCAAGGTTAGTGTGGTTATAATTTAAAAACTGTTGGCAAAGCGTATACGCCCAAAAACATTGTCTTCGGAGAAACCTGCGTCATGCCTTTCAGTAACTTTTTTGCTTGAGAATTCCTTCCATTTTCTTAAAAAAATACACCATCGTGTTCAACCCTGGCTGGTCGCAGTGTTTTCGGCTGATAGAAAATTACAATTGACGCTGCATTGATAGACAACTTTTACGGATGAGATGGTATGGTTTTGGAAGTGGAAGCTACGCAAAGAATTTAATCAGAGATTTAGATGTGTAAAATTGCAGCAATATCCTATTTTGGAAACAATACCTCCACTTCCAGTTAGATTACCACTTAAACTACAAGCTAAAAGCTGTAGAAAAACTAGGGGGAATCTGCAACTAAGAGGTAAGAAGCTTTTTTTCCGTTTTTTGCAGATTTGCACCATATGCCATTAGCTACCAAAGGAGTCCATGTCTATGGGACACCCATATGATGGGAGATAGATCTTATCCAGCAACAAAAATTAGGAGCTTTCCAAAGAAATGGTAAATAACAAAGCATGGGCCTTAATATTGTTCTCAGATTTTACCACTGTTCAGCAGACATTAAATACTGACATGAAATCTGTTTGCCAGACATGCAGAGCCAGAGTGCCAAAATACCATACAGTTTGACATAAGCCTAAGCGTACTTGTGAATTGATGGTTAGAAATGATTTAAACACAACGTGTGAAAAAGTTTCGAATTAATATATTAAGAATGACAATTTCTTCAAACTTGCTCACGGTTAGTTGACTTTTCGATTGTAATTCAGCATAACTTGAATTAGTTACTTACATATAGCCAAAATTAGAAAAGAGTTTTGTATTGGCCTACAAGTAATTCTTTGCAAGGATGTTGAAGTGGTGTTCAGCTGCTATAAGGTGAAGGGATTTTAGCTACATGCAATATCCCGACCTACCTACTTACTTATGTAGTCCCGTCCCCGTCCTGAGTGATCAGTACAGCATTTAAAACCGATGCTAACTGTAATTAGAAAAGGACAAATTTATCATCATCATTACTCATTTGCATAACAGTATATCCGGATAAGAGATATAAGGCTGGTAGAAATGGTGCTTCTTTAGTTTCAAACCGTATCACTTATAACGTTCTATTGTTAAGTCAATAAGTGATGATGAAATTTATCTTTCCCTTCTTTATGGAAATTACCTTTAGATTCGAATCTCTCGGGATATGGTAAATGGTTTGGCATATTGCAGTTAAAATACGTTAAGTCGACAGGAGCTGAACTCTGTGTTGAAGACTGATGATTGCGAACAAAAATATTATGTTCATTTGCTCATCTGAGCTGTTGGTTAAATTCATTAATGGTATGTGTAATTCTAGCGATGTGGCTTTGACCACGGGTGACGGGGCTAAGGAGAGATGTCGATTTGGATAATATCTAGAAATATAAATATTCCATAGATATACATATACCTAATATCTAGATTGGCTATGCAACCTTTAATTTATACCTATACAAAATCATCTGCGAACCATATTTCCCTGACTACTACATGATTTTGGTATAGTTTCTGAAAAATTACTCTTCTGCCTAAAAAATAATTGTATACAGTTTTCATAACATAACTGTAGTAGTTCAGGAAACAATGTTTGTAGGACTTTTGGATGAGCACGTATAAATTTAATGTGCTGTATTCATAGAAATACACCAATAGAAGGGCTGTGCTCAATGCACTACATGCAATTTTTTTGTGTCCATATAAATAAATCCTATGGACGTTGTTTCCTGAACTACTACAGTTGTGTAAGGAAAACCACATAAAATTTTTCTTTGGACAGAAGATTTTTTTTTGAAACTACACCAAAATCAAAGTAGTCAGGGATATATGGTCCGTGGATCATTTTATATGGATTCAAAATAAAGTCGGCATGTCCAATCTAACTAAGTTTATATCTATGGCTGTATTGTATATGAGGTTCATTCTATTCGTCCATTCTATGGGTTTACAAATGAAATTTTCCTATTGCCATGCATCATACACAATGAAACTACAATTCCACTCGATTTTGGTCAAGCATTAATAAACTTACAGTGATAACGATAACCCTGATAATATTACACTAACTAGTTGGCTACTAGGCATTTGGGTCAAAATGAGAAATGAATGAAATTCACTCATCCGCCTATCAATAGGAATGCTATCATCAGCACATTATTTGGAAATGAATGTAGAACTCACTCAGCTTCATGTAACCTTTGCTCTGATATCTCTGATCCTTGTGTAAATGTCGTGAACTCGTGATTGCATGGTTTTTATTTTTATTTCATGCAGCAAACAAGTACAACATTACCTAGCTCATTGAAACTATTTGAATTTTAAATTTTAATCCTTGAATTATAAATATTACATATAATCATAAAAATATCAAACCATGATAATTATTATTTTAACATGAATCCCATATACTATTAAAATATTACTGTAGTCCCTTAATAAAGTTATTTCACTGAAAATCATACTTATTTCCATATCGGCCTCGTTCATTCATTCATTGCTGTTCATAAGAGTAATTAAGGAATTATTAAGAACGGGTATAGATAATAATGGTGACTAGATTTATTATTTTCCTTAGAGCCTGCTACATATTATACATAAGTACAATATTTACACAACATGTTCCTACATTCCATTCCTGTTCCTTACATATACTAGACTAGCATTCACATACTGCACATTCTCAACATTATTTTATATTTTATACATTGTACATTTAGTGAGCAGTTCTTTCTGTACACAAAACTTCAAGGTGAAAGGAGGACAAGCCCTAGAGCAGCAAACAGCCAGAAGCGTTCTAATAATAAAAGAAACTAAGGTAGCAAAACGGGAAAAAGGATACATGAACCGTAATGTAATATCAAATCTTATTGTTAGTAAATCCAACTCAAGGACTGAGGTAGAAAAGAGAAGGAAAATGCATAAATGGAGACTCATTTCATATTATTACTATTCCTGCATCAATGCAAGCCTGCAAGAATTGATGCAGGATGTAAGAACATTTTAAAATACCAAGAGCAAGAGGAACGAGAACGAGGGGAGAAGAAGAGCAAGCATAAAATTGAAGAGAGTTTGTTGCTGACTCGGCACTACAACATTTAACATTGATTCCAGATCCCCTACTATAAATACCAACCCACACGCTCCGCTTCTGCTCTGAGCTTTTCTGCTTAAAGCTACAGAGTGGTTATGCAACTTTATATATATCAGCTTGTTTCGTTCCATTCTTACTAGCATAGCAGCAGGAGCAAGCAAGCAGCGTTCCATAATATATATATATTACTTTATATAACCGGATGCTATATACCAACCAAGGCGCAGTACAACATAATGTTTGGGGATTAGAACTTTCTGTTTTTCCTTAACAAAAATGTAAGCGTGAGTAGGATACGCGCAGTTGTGGTCTGTTCTGGTAGCAGATGACAAACTTACTTTACTTGTGTAGTTTGGTTTGGTTTGCAAGCATATTTCTCATGATGTATTGTGATAACGCGTATCAATAAGTCTCTTTCTGTTTACTCTGCATCACTTTGGTCACCATCGAAATAACATATATTTTTTCTACATTCAACATTGCATTGTATTGTTGGTATAAGCTTACCCAAACACCCAGTGTCTTCTTCAATCTTATTTCTCTACACACTGAGTCACAGACTAAAGTGTTTAAGTCCATTTTTTTGTGTTCTAAAAATTGTTTAAATGTGTTTCAACTGAAAAGCTAGTTATAAATAATACATCAAAATGAAGCTAAGAAATAGCAGAGGAAAAAAATCATCACCAGGAAATAACACCAATTCCAATAATCCTGGTAATACCAATACCACCGGGGGAATCTTTGCATCCGCAATTTCCGCTTGTTGGAATAATACCAGCACCACCACCATCAATAGCAACAGCAACTCAGCTGGTTCCACTAATTCCCTGAGAGGCGCTGCTGCTCCTACTGTTAATGCTACATCTGGATCATCATCATCAACATCATCTTTATCAATATCATCAATGAACGGGAATAAAACCACATGTTTATTTTGCCCCAACGTTGTCATGTTAAATAATGACGGAGGGGGTCCTCACGCTCACAATGGGAAGTTACATCAACTCCTAATAAATTTATGCAACCACTTGGAAATAAGCAATGAGGAAATCCCAGCCGACCAATGTTCCAAGATAAGGTTTCCATTTTGTACTAGCTGCGAGGCAATGGTGGTCGACCTTTGGAAGCAGCAGCAACTTTGGGAACAGTTGATGCTCAAAATCGAGAAAATTGTGGGAGACTTGGAACATGTTGTGGTTGATGGAGAGATTTTGGGGAATATGGGCAAAGCCCCGGGCTCCTCCTACATGGCGAGGATGGAACAACAAAAATTTACCAGATTGAGAGAATTGATTCTTGAAGGTAACCCATATTTTGCAAAGGTTTAAATTATAATGCGCATAAATAATGAAAGAAAAAGCATAAAAATATTAACATGGATTTTGTTTTATTTGATTATCACATCAGGTTATCGGAACAAACTGGTTAGAAGGCATCAACAAGATAACGCTCCGAATGAAAATGAAGCTGAGGGAAATTTCAACCGTGCTAATTCTCCCTCAACCATGAAACAAGAGCATTATGAACAGGTTGAAGAATATACCATTTCCAATGAAACGATGGATATGGATTTTGAAAATGCTGTAGCGGATGATGATGATGAGTTTGATGAAGATGATGATCTCCCTCCTCCCCTCACCCGCCAAAATATTCCAGACCTATATGATGATCAAGAGGAGCAGGAACTTGAGCAACAATCCTATTCTGCAGATACTCCAGAGGACAATGGAAACATCCAATGGTCTGTGGATCCAGGCGTTGTTGCCCGCTACAACGACGCCAACTGTACGATGGTCATCACTAATGAAAATGATGAAACAGATGAGACCTCATTGATTCAGATTAAGCAGGAAGCTCAGTAAGACTATAATATTATTAATTAAATGGGTTGTGCTTAGAAAAAAATATGATGATTTTGTTATCCAGAAAGGATGAAGGAAGTTTAATTATTGTTTTTTATTAAATTATTTTTAGCGCATCTGCAAATCAATATGATGATGATTCAGAAGAAGAAGATAATGATGACATATTCACGTTGGCGGAACGAAAACGGAGATTTTTATTTGAAGGGGTTGAAATATACAGGGCAAATGGGACGGGCGTACGAGCAAAAATGGATTATCTACAGTGCAGCCTTTGCAGCTATACGCTGCCAATTAAAAAATACAACACATGCAAGGCATCATCTCCCTTCATGAAGATGAAAACACATATTCTTCATATTCACAAGCGTAAGCATTAATTTGATTTAAAAGAACATTTGTAAGTTATAACCCTTTCTAAAATATTTTACTCAAGTACATAATTATTTCTTTCTTCATTTCATGCAGAGAAATCCGGTCTTCCAAAAGCACCCCGAGCTCGAGAACACAGCTGCATTCCTTGCGAAGAGAAATTTGCAACGGCGCAACAACTTCGCGCACACAAAGCCACCCACCCTGCGGATGGCACTTATTCATGCAACATTTGTGGGAAGCCATTTAAAAAGGGGAGCAGTCAGTATAATTTACTGATTCACAGATTCTCCCACAAAAACGATGTGGAGCGCCAGGCAGCCCTTGCTGCGGGGGAAAGGGGAGCGTATAACTCCATGCTGACTACAAAACTGGACATGGCTTATCTTGCCGGGAGAGGAAGGAGCCTGCCTAGAAAGAGGACTGGGAACAGCAATGCCAATGCCACCACCACCCGCCCTGTAGTCCCAGTTACAAATAGAGCGAGCACGAGCAGTACCACTGCTAATGGAAAAAGCATTAAATGCCAAGTGTGTAAGAGGAACTTCGGGCGCAAGTGTCATTTAATGCGCCACATGTACAGTGCCCATTCTGACGCTGGCCCATCATCATCATCTTCAACAAACAGAAATAGAGGGGTTGCCAGGAGAAGGCGAACGGTTGGAAACGTCACGTCGACGTCGCGACCACGACCACCAACCCTAGCTACACAACTAAGAGTGGTTCCACCACGTACTTCGACTAGTACTAGAGGAGGAGGAACTGGAGGTCCCACCTCTCAAGGAGTAGTGACTCCAAGTAATACAGGCGTTTCATTGCAGAGAGGAGGTCAACGTGTTGCGCTTGGGGATGGCACGGTGGTAGTTGTCAAACAAGAGATACTTGACTTACTAATGAATAATAATTAAATGGATTTGTTAAAAGGAACTGGCAATTTATTAGTTCTGAGGGAGATATGGGGGGAGTTTTATATAAGGGTGGAATTATAATATTAATCAACTTTGCATTTATTTTACTTTTGTAGTTTTAGTACTTGCTTAGACTTGTAGCTTAATAATATGTTTGTATATAAGTGCCAACTAAGTATATTCAACTGTATGCATGTATGATTTAACTGTATGCATTTATGTATATATTTCCTCAATAAAAAAACTTTTTTTGCAAAACCTGGAAATAAATAGTCTTTCCGCTTTTACTGATTAATCCATAAAAATATTTCATATTTTAGCTGCTGAAGATACTAAAAAGTTAGTAAAAAGGCAAGTATATTCGTAACTTTTCCATCGAGAAATCAGGATTGTACATATTTATGATTAAACGCTAAGGTTGAATGAACGAAGGTTTAATAAAGAAATGAGCATGAAACGAAGCATAACAATCAATAATTGAAATCGTCGAAGCGTAAGCCAATTAAACCATCATCATCATCCTACAAATAATCCCACCAGCACTTAATATCACGTACATATTAATATAAATATGTGTGTGTAAAAAAACACGCTTATATAAAAGTCATAATATGTACATATATCTGTATTAGATCGTCTTGATTTTTCGTTGAGAGTTAAATTCCATTATTTATAAACATCTCTTTTGTATGCATTTCAAACACGCCAATCTCAGCCAAATATTAGAGAAGACCAACAACAATGATATGCGCGCTTATCCCGAATGTTACCTTGAGCGTCAAATTTCATTATTTTTATTTTATGAATTCTAAATTGCTAGTTCGTTACACTCCCGTGTTACCAGGTTTATTGACGATTTGTCTATGTTTCGTAAATTTTCATGAAATTACCGTCTGACTTTTGTTGCTGCAATAAATAGGATGTGATGAATAAATGAAAATAAAGCGATACTTGTTTTTGATAAATTGGAATGAAATAAGCAACAATAGATCGAGTCATTGCAAATATTATAATTGAGTGTTTTTATTTTTATGTGGAACTATTAGTAACAAGTTTTACAGCAATAGCAAGAAGTAAACACAAAAATGACAGCCTACTGTTTTATTAATTATAATCAAATGCAAATGTTCTTTGAGAATACAATTTAGCGAAAATGATTTGGGGCAAGTTGTGAAATAATGTAAGACTGTCTGAAATTTGGTTTCTCAAATGGTTCTTGAGTGTATGTATGTACATGTAATGTATACGTCGAGATGAGCCTCCTGGTTCTACAAAGCAAATGTGTGTATTCGGAACACTTAAGGTCTTTTCTGATATCAATATCATCAATAATGTCCTTCATAGTAATATTCGATGATTCCTGCTTTAAAACATGGTTTGCTTAAAAATTAAAAGTACTTTATCAATATATTACAGAAATTAGAAATATTTAATTTACACAACCATCCGGAATTCTATTTCTTATAGTTTTGGAAACTATTGATTTTGGGTTGATTTTTAAAAACAAATATACTTGATCCATCTTAACATTTTACTGTTACGTAATCGTGCAGAAGTAAAATTATTCAGTACACGATTCATGCAAATTACGCACATGAACCCTTAAGTATCCACTCGTCCCAGAAGAGAAGGAACACAATTTACAAAAATATGGTTTCTCAGCTAAATGGCTCCTCAGGTGATTTTCGAATTCGTTTGGCATACAAAACCTCTTTGAACAGAAAAGACATGCTATTGGTCTCTTACTTGCGTGAGTATGCATGTTTAGAAAATGTTTGTCTAGATGAGGCTTGTCAACAAAGGAGCGTGGACACCTGGAGCATTTGAAATCTCTCGTGTTATCATGAACTGCTTTAAGGTGATACGTCATGGCGCATCGATGAGTAAATCTTTTAGGGCACTTTGGGCATTGGAATGGCTTCTCGTTGAGATGGGAGTTGATGTGCGAGTCCCGACTATGTTTGGTAGAAAATGTCTTGCCACATAGCTCACATGGGAATGGGCACCTCTTCTCATGAACGATCAGAGTGTGACGACGCAAGCTGGTTTGAAATCTGAAGGTTTTGGGACACTTTGTGCACTTATACGGCCTTTTTTTAGAGTGAACTGCGGAGTGGGTCACAAGTGAACTTTTTTGGATAAAGGATTTCCCACACACTAAACAAGAGTAGGGTTTCTCTCCTGTGTGTATCCTTCGGTGTATTTTAAGCTCAGAGGTTGAATATAACATTTTTTCACAGTATTCGCAAATTTTTCCCTTCCCGAAATTGTGCTTTTTTATCACATGCATTGTCAAACCAGTCCAGGTACCAAAAGATAGGGTACACTTTTTGCAAAAATAGGGTTTCTCCTTCGTGTGCATTCTTAGGTGGCCCATGAGTGCTGCCTTTACTTTGAAAGACTTGTCACACCAAATGCACGAAAAGGGACGGCTGTCACTGTGAACTGTTGATGAGTGTTGAGTCAGTTGCCATTTAGTTTTGAATCTTTGTTTGCAAATAGTGCAACCAAATGGCCTCTCTCCTGTATGCACTCTAATGTGGATTTCCAGTTCGTTGTTCCATTTACACAGCTTGTTACAAACTGGACACCGTATCTCTTTCTTTGTTGGTAACTTTTGAGTTTTGGCAATTGCCTTTGCTGGAGATGAGTTAATTGTTTTTAGTCGAACCAAACGAACAAAACATGGTTTCACTATTGACTCCATTTTGTTAGGAATTTTCTAACTGCTTACTGACACTCAAATGGGATCCAATTATGTAGCTACGTAATATTTAATTGTTTTAATCGTGTTACAATTATTCATTACAAGAAACTAGTATTTATTTCAATAGTTAACAATCTGTTGCACGCACATTACAGTTTATCTGGAATATGAGGATGTAGAATAAATGTGAGAATGTAGAGTCCACATACAGGATGATGAGTGAAAGGGATTCAAACTCAGACTACGGAAGCTGCCTTCCCATGCTTCTTTACTTTTGAGTTTTCTTCAGCGAGTATATACGGGAATAAAAAGCGTGTAGCTGGCATCTGGCATGATTTTTTTGTGCTGAAGAATACATATTTATATTGTAAAGCTTTTGTGGGAATGGTTCTTTTAGGCCTTCAAAAATTCAATGTAAATGCTTATTTTGAACGGGGAAATAAGGAAAACGGGGAAGGAGAATATGCATGAACCAGGTTTTTTGTCTGTGTTTGCAGTCAGTAAAAATCCAACCAGGAATTGTACACATATATATAAATTTAGGTAACCTATGTGACAGTTTCATGGCCTTCAATGAATGAAAAATTGAACGAATGCATGAGGTTTCAATGAAAGTTGGTTTAGAATTGATCTACAACCTACAACTGGTATTTATCATAAAGATCATTTATTGATAAATCCCCGGAAGAGGCGAACACCTTTCGCATTGTAAAATTTATCGGTAGCCATAAAAACAGTTGAAATATTGCGTAGGGCAGTATTACCCTTAACCTTTTCAGTGCCAAATACACCACAGTGGTGCTTTTTTACACAAAACTATTGGCTACCAATGGACACCACTGTGGTGACTACAATTAAAATTACTATACTCCCAAATGCACCACATTGATGCTTCACGTTTCCATGCCGTGAAGTCCCAATTACACCACATAGATGCTCAATCAAAATTTTCCCTTGACTCCCATTGTCACACAGTGACATCAATGTGATGTCATCTCAAATGGCTTTCCGCACATATGTAGATTCACGTATTTGCACACTGGACTGCTTGACAAATGTTTTTTACCCTCAAATCGAAAGAAAACTGCAGGAAAACGACTACCGAAGAAGAATATGTAGTATTTACTTCGTTCTCATAAAATATATTTTCAATCTAAAGCAAAAATAGCATTTCTCGTCAACTTTTTTCACTCCAATCAATGTTTATATATGAAAGCTTCTCGGATACTGACGTGTCCGGCTTCTTATAAGATTAAGCTAATGTAACTGAAGCTGGGAATCCACTTCCAGACAGGTACACTCATTTCATTAAAAACTAATTTGAACGGTGGAATCTTTGTAACTATCTGTCAACTCTTTTTAGCTTCTACTTCAGGCTCCTAGTTCTGCCTTCACTTGCAAGTTTGATTTGGTTATATAATGATGAGGTTAATATTCTGACCCTGACGGCTCCGGACATCGGCTCCTTCTAGGGCGGTCAATGTTAGTGTGCACTGTTTATACTTGCCTACGCAGTTAAAAAGATGATTCTCAACAAAAAAATGTTTTACGTTGCTTTGCATATCAATCTATGTTAGGTTAACATCATAATCAGCTTAAGATTTCAAAATCTCTCCGGAAAAAAATTGGGAGCCAAGGGCCGTGGTGGCTGAATTTTCGTGGTTGTGATGGGTAATAGCATATGATAATATACTGGGCTCCAAGTGAGGTTTCATAGATATTTTATACGGTAGTCAATGAAAAGTTGAAGTCATTAAATTAGCACCGAAAAGGTTAAAATCTTCACCAGCGGACCCTAAGAACATTTTTTACCTTTTACATGACAAAGGCATACCAAATTTGACAAAGCTCGGCAGTGAACCCTTCGTATCAATAGCATAATAGTATGTATATATATTTTATTATGCATTTGATTGTAAGCTTTACAAAACCGGCTTACATTTTAACTTTTGTGTGCAACGCGATTTGCGTTGCTTTTTTATTGCGGGTTTCTGGATGTAAGAAATCTGAGGAAAAGGAAATGTACACTTTGTTGGAAAAGAATCATCATGCAGCTAGGTGGACCCATGTATTCTCATATCCTTACTAAACAGACGAAACATACGAAAAGCCAGTTGTCAAATCTGACTCGACTGACTGACATCTAATCTCTCTCCCTTTTTGTCACTGTCTCTCCACATTGTTTACGTGGATTGTTCATTTTAGTATTGCCAATCGTCACTTTACATGAGATATGCAAGCAACAGAAAGTTTTGTTTTTAGATGAATATTTATTCACTTTCACAACTTATTATTGCGGTTTCATTCGCAGGTCTATCTATTACGTCACAACATTGTTTGTAAATTTATTGAAGCATTAAGCTATTATAAAATAGTGTGTCAGTAAGCAGTTCATGAGGTAAATTATTCATTTAACATGATAATCATTCCCATTCCACTACTTAAAGGCTATAACGAGGTTTTGTGGAATGCACGGATGCAAGCTGAACGAGTTGGAGAACACTTAATGTGCCACTAGTTGAGATATCCTATTCCTATAAATTTTGTTCCATCTTCTCTTGTATGAACGGCAGCCTTACAAAATGCTTAAATCATGTATGGTGTTCCAGAGATTTGGAGGGATATTTCAAATATACTATTGTTTTACGATTTTGAAATATGTATGGTCGGCAGAATGTAGAATGTTCAAGCAGTAATTTTATGCGTGTAAGTAGCGGAGTTCATCGGAGGTCAATCGTCAGCAAGAAAAGAAAGCAGAGCAGAGGAAGAAAAAAGCAAGTCAGTTCATCAGTTTTTACCGTCAAGTCATGAAAGATTTGACCAAGTGAGTAGAGTGAAAGTAGTTAGGGAAATTCTCTGTCGGCCTAAAACTATATGGAAATAAAGCAAGCAACATTAGCTAATTGTTTGTTAATACTGTGTTTTACGTCTCTGTCATTTCTTAAAGTTAAGATAAGCCATTTAGGGCATTTTGGCATTGATTAGCAGTGGAGCAAAGGCTCAAGTAAAATAGTTTGGGCAGCGCAACGGAGTCTCTTTCTACATATCAATACTCATCTCTCTTTTACATATGGTGAAATTTTATGCGTATAATAATCAATTTAAATCAAGCCTAGAAGTTTTCATTTCCTATATCAATAGGTTTCCGTATGTGCTAGAAAAATTGATATGGTACGGACCAAAACAAACATACAACAACTATGATAATGATCGTCATTGAACCGCTGTCAGTCGGTGCTGAAGCTCATTTGTAGCAAAAACTTGAATGTTGTAACAATATAAACTTTTGTGGAAATGGTTATATCTCACACACAGAGGAAGGATCATTTCCTTGGGAAGACATGACATTGGTTTTCCACAAAAAAAACTAAAACAAAACTGGAACCATTCTCTGGATCTGAGAATACCATTCTCTGGATCTGAGAATACCATTCTCTGGATCTGAGAATACCATTCCTAAAGGGAGATGCAGTCTGTAAGGGTGATCTTTCCATCAACTTTAATAGCCCAGACACGACCTTGAGCACCCAAAGACTGCTTGCTCATGAAACTCATCGGCTTTTATCTGAGACCAGAAGAACTCTCAAAAAAGTGAGCTCAACTCAGAGCATATTTCATGCATCATATGAAAGTACAGTGCGGAATTTTATTAGGACCTAAAAAATCTTGCCTTCTCCATGTATAATCTACAATCCCATTTCATCCAGGTACAATGCAAGCGATGATAGAATTGCGTACTGCCAAGTGCAAAGTATTTAGATAATGAATGAAAATTTAGTGGATTTTTTATTTTTAGTAAATATACATAATATTGGTGTTAAACTGATAACTGGCAGGAGGTCACGTGATGAAAAATTTACATTTACTTTTGGCCATTATGCAACATAACATAATTTGATTTGTTAATGGGGTCAGTATCGTGTCGTGCTCTACTTAATGAAAATTTGAAATGGTATATCTAATGTAAAAAGTGTTGAGCTAAGGTTGATGTGTAGGTTAAGTTATCTTTCTACTTTTATTTTTTTAACTTGTCCTCAAGTATTTCATAATGTTTAAGTACTCGTTCAATAAATATATGTTTCAGTTAATCAGCTCCTTGGAACTACATAAACATTTTCCCCCTTAGCATCCAGTCTTTGGTTTCATCATCATCACAATTCCTTATCAGTAGGGTTGTACGATGCTAAATTAAATTGCGATCTCACATGTCAGTATATAAATAAGCATCCTCAAATGACATACAATTAAAATTGTACCAGACTAGCTAATACTACTCATGGATATGAATACTCCAACTCTTAAAACTCGAGTTCGGGTTACTTTACGACGCTGAATGTATTCATGATTAAATTTTATGATGATTTAGTTGCATATAGTCTATAACTTTTGCATTAAAAATTTAAATTAGAATGAGGAGGAAAATCGACAAAATGTTTGCTTCTACAGAACTGAAATCAAGGTATGTCGCAAGTTTTATTTGATAATTTTATTCACGTTGACATCTGAAAACGTTCGCGAGCAAAAAATCCTTCACAATTTTAGAATGCATATGAGAGCGAGACATTTCTTTTGTAAACCCATTTGGTTTCGAAGTTTACATAGATACGTATCAAACTTTTACTTTTTTAAGTTATATAGTGCCGAACGAAAAGGCCTGTAATTTTGTTTGTGTAATGTTTAAAACATGGATTAGGACACATGCATGCCTCGAATGTATTGTCGTCGATATATCATGGTAAATGATTCGTTATGCTGCAATTTAGGGTAATACGTAACAATTATTAAAATTTGCATAATTTACTTCCAAAATTGTCAATAGTTTTTAAGTTAAGTATTAACAGCACATTATTCCGGGGATACTTCGGTTTAATTTGTTAGATGGCTATTTAATTTATAAGCCAAGGTTCACAAAAGCCGACACGTTATTAATTCGAGTTGGGTTATCCAGTCTATAAAACAAAAGGTTTGAGACACAAAAGCTACAATATTATTTTTACGTAACGCTACCCTGAAATATATATTTATCGTAATTTAATGTTTCGGGTACGTTTTTTGCACAAGCAATAATTCTATAATTGCATTATGATTTAAAATGTCAACGTAAACGCTGTTGGAAAACCCACGTCTCATTTCAACAACAAAACAGTTTAAAAGTACATTTTGTATAATTTAGGATGCCCAATTGCATTTTTTGCGATCCGTTTACATACACTCACATTTACTCGAAAAGAAAAGAAATTACCTTTTAACACTGGTTTGCAACTGATCCAATACATTTGACACTTAAAAAAATTTCAAATAAATTGCGCATTTAGTATCTTTTAATCTTCGTATAGTATACGCTTATACATCCGTGAGAAATTTTTTAATCGACTGGGCATTACATGAGAACATAATTTTGTAATTTCTTGATTTGATGAAAAATACAGAATTACAGTAAATTGGTGAAACAATTTTTGTTATGTCTGCATGGACTACGTTTTAATCCAGGAGCTAAATCTAAAAACCTCAAACACATGTAGACCTCTGTATTGTTAAGTAAACTTTTCACCGTTTCTCCGTTATTTCTAGACCATTTTTTTCAAAACAGCTATAAACCCACAAGTCCATAAATATGGACAGGCTCGTAGAGACTGACTTCATGATTAGTAGCTTTCTAGTAAAGCTGGCAAGTTCCTTGATGAGGGTGACCGGAGCCCTTGGGTTTTGTCCGCTAGAGGTGAACACCATTCAAGGGAAAATAACTTTGAATACTTGGCAATGGGCAAGAACCATGCATAACTTTCTTTGGTTGGCTTGTTACGCAATTGTCGTGCTCCCTACTCACGTATTTGAAGTATGGCAAAATGGGAAAGGCGCCCAAACATTCCGAAGTAACCGCACAGTGATTTACCTTATTCATGCAATAATTTTCTGCTACCTTAGCATTCTGGTATTGGGATCGTTTGAGTTAAAACCACTGTATATTGCCCAAATTTTTAACGCATTTTATATCTATTTGCAAAAATTTCCAGGTAAAGTGAAATAAGATAATATGTTACATATATTTAATTTAATTTGCTGATTTCAAAATATTCATGCTCCTTCATCCTTAACATACTCTTAATTTACTCCACAGAAAAGTATATTTCTACCTACAATCGGAAAAAGGAAAGGAAGAAAACAAAGGCTTTTGAATTAGCTCTAACACTCCTAAGCAGTTGCTTATTTTTCATTATGACTCTCATAGCACTCTACTGCTTTACCCATCCTACTTCATCTGCATATCCAGCTTACAGAGCTCACTCGTCTTCACAATTTCTTTCAAATTTAGCGTACTTAATTTCCTGCACATGGTTTTCCATTTCCGGCTTTTGTTTTGCTGCAGTTGTAAATATACTGCTTGCACACATAATCTTTTATTTTTTCTATGCGTATCCAATTCTTTGTAAAGAACTGAGACGAGGTCGACCTAAATATAAAACACTTGATCGATTGAGGGAACCTTACCATCTCGTGATAAACTATCGAGCTCTTCAAATTCTCAATAAAACGGCAAATATGGAAATTGGCGTTATTATTCTCCCTGCTCAGGCGTTGATTACACTAGCCATTTTAGTGAGCAACGTGTCTCTTGCCTTTCAATGGGAAATCTTTAATATTAATACTAAAGTGTTTTTGTTTGCCGTATCTTTTGTATTCTTGGTCGGCTGGTCCGTCTTTTTAAGAATGGCTGGTCAACAGTTTCAGGAGTGCAAGAAGACTGTTGCAAGCTGGAAGTTGGAATGCTGGAATAAAAAAGCAGATCGGATGTATATGAAGCGTATAAAACCAACTTGCATTCCGATATGTTTTGGGGATGGTAAAAAATTTGTTATTACTCCTACAAAGGTCCTACAATTTATCAATAGTGTGACTAGAAACAATTTCAAAGCTTTTGCGATGTATTTCAAAGTATTTGGCTGAGCTAGCTGGAATCTTTACAATTTTAAGATAATGTTTAGTTTAACAATATTTTTAAAATAGTGAAATCTTTTATTATCAATTTCAATCGCTTTTGCCACTTTAACGAATTTATTTTTAAATCCGTAGCTTACAAATCACTGTAGCTTAAAGACATCTAAATTAATTAGAATACTAATAACATATACAAAACATATAAAATGAAATAATGTAAACAAAAAAAATGAACAATTTGTGCAAAAAAACAATTGCGTATTAAACTACACTTTGTGTTAAATTGTAAACCACCTATTATACATCTTCTAATTTTTGTGTGAAATCGTTTACATTTATTCATCATCATATCATATCATATCGTCAACAATATGTACCAAGAAATTCAGAACATGACATGTACGAGGTGGACTGGAAGTACGATAGAATCCTTTTTTAAAGAGTCTCTTGATGCCCCATCTTAGTCATTTTGAAACTTAAAGATTTCTCCAGGTCCACGCAACACAGCCAACTTTGTACAACGTTTTGCATTTGTTAATCTTGATGTTTAGTCTATACTGCAACATAAGTAAATGATTTTGACTTCCCGACGACGCCACTGGAAGAATCCTACTGGTGGCAAAATATCAAATAATGAATTAACATGTACTTGTAAATACGATGTTTTCTTTTTCTTCACAAGTTTAAAGCTGAGAGTTGAGATTGAGAGCATTCCTCGTGTGAGTCGTGTGTTTAACATTACATTGCGCATTGGTTGTGTAGTAAGTTGAAGGAGGAAAGAAAATCGCGTAAGTTGGTGTTGTCGATAGAAATAAAAATATATTTTCTAATTTTAAAGATTTAGTGTTAGTGCAATAAGCAAAGCAAACGTGAGGAGACGTGACGGTGAAGGGAGTAAGCTGTAAGTTAAATAAATGTAATTGATGATCGTGTGCCTTTATTTTTTATGATTTTAGAACCAAACCAGTCCTCTGCAAAATAACCAATATTGACACTGGCTGGTGACTGGTAAAATCGGAGGAGAAAACCATCTCTACAAAAACAGGTGTTTAATTTGTTGTCTGTCATTTTATATTTTTGTTAGAAGTTGGATTGAATGCGTGTCTCAAATTCAAACACAGAGCTGCAATATTTATTCAAGTTATCGCTACTTCGTCCTCATCCAGTGATCAAATATCCCGTCACCCATCCCGTGATTGGCAATTGAAAATGGAAGGAGAAGGTTGTAACGGAATAGCTCCTGTGGTGGTACAGGAGGAATCTGCTGCCTGTTCAAAAAGTACAATATTAGAATTGGAACATCTTCCAAAAGAAGTGAGTCACGTTTTCTCGCATAACATTCATTATTACTCTAAAGATGGATTCAAAATTTGACTATCAACAATGACAATGATGAATCATATTTTGTATTTATGTTGATCAGTTGATGGTTACCCACTTCTTCTCCACAGCTGGTGAAAACAATCTTGGAGAAATTAGTAGAAGACGATCCAGAGCCGACATCTTTTTCCAGTCGAGAATCTTGGGATTCCAACTTCCGATCTGTGATGGCGTATCGCCAAGTCTGTTCCACTTGGAGGGACTTTCTGGATGAAATCTTGGAACAGAGAATTCTCTCAATGATTTCAGCTTGGGTTCCTCCCTACAGAACCTCGTGCTTTATTCCACCTTCTACAGCAAAGTTCCGAATTTGGAAACAAACGAGCAATGGATTGGAACAGAAAATTCCGTACCCATCATCTCTAATTAATTACAATGGAAGCAATCCATTTCCTGCGAAGACATTGGCAGTGGCGTGGAAGTTTCACTATGATGCCGATGATGCTGATGACGCAGTACAGACACAGAGCCCAACCATAAGTGTCATTGATTTGATTGTCAAATACGGCCATCATTTGTCAGTCTTGTACCTAAACAACTTGGAGATTGTGGATTTTGATGTTCTCGTGACTATTCTGGAGAGTAGTGTCAACATAAAAGCGTTGGTGCTAAGGGAGTTGGTCGTATCTAAAGAGACGCCACCACGTCCGCTTCCAGCACTACCACACCTCAAAATTATGTTGATTGAAAACTTCTTCGTGGCTGCATTCTTAAACAACGCGGGGAGTGATTTTTATTCCCTCACCCCATCATGCCATCAGTGGCTAGTTGAGCCGTATGCTAGTCAATTGATTCAGCTCGAACGCTACTTCCCAACGCCGGTGACAGTTCCACTACCAAACTTGAAGCAGCTCACGCTTACATACCCTAAACTAATTGTTCTGCAGCAGAATGGTCCCGCAGTGTCGCTTCAGCGCTTATGTATCAACATAACTGGTTATGATAACTGGATGGGAAACATTTATGACATGTTTGGCTACCTCGACCAATTTTCCAAGACGTTGGTGGATCTCTTTTTAAATATTAGCTGGAGGGTCTTGATGACAGAAAAAAGTGACGAGGTGGAAGAAAATGATCAAGAAGAAGAGCAGCAACAACGTCGAGATCCGTTGATGGAGGAGCTACAACGAGTTTTTGGAAAGCTTCCTACATTTAAAGTGAAATTCTCTTATCTGAAAAAGTTAGCTTTCCCATACCCGCTAAAGGAAATGCATGTGATGCTCCTCAGTCAGACCGTTCTCCCCAAGTTCCCGGCGTTGGAAGAGCTTCTGTTTCTCCATTTTGACCAAACCCTTTCCGGATCCCGAAATAGGTCAGCTTATGACCACGCTGGAGAAACTATTGGACCATTTCTGGAGAGCGAAAACTATTGGACCATTTGTCCCAAGTTGAAAAAGATAACTGTAGTCGACAACTATCATTCAATGGGGGACAGATTTGCCTTTTCTTGCAGTCGCCCGCACCCGTTGGTTATTGGAGGAGGAGAAACCTCCAAGTAGATTGGGATTTAAACAGCAAAAATATATAATCATTAGCAACGGCGTTTTGTGTTCTTCGAAAACATTTCTCTGGTCTTCTGGCCTATATTAATCTGATTAAAAAGCTATTCTGTGTTCAGCTGTTAATAATTTGAAATGTGCTTGGTTGTAATATTAAATGTGTAATTTATGCATTGATAAAATGATAATCAGGTGGAACTCTAATAATAAACATTTAATTTATCCTTAAACCATTTCGTATATAAAACATGAATTCAATTATTCCATCCATATGTAAAAGAAATGTTGATATTGCCAGGAAATATACTATAGCATTAACATAATTAACTAAATATACAACTTATTTACATGATATATTATGCAACATATACTCCTTTTGGCAGCAAATAGCATATATTTATTTTAAGCATTACATAGTAAGCTTAACAAAACCGGCTTACATTGTGCTTTTATATTTCTTTGGTTCTGTGATGCTTTTATTTTATGTGTTTCTAGATAGATGGTAGATACATTGGATTGGAATACTTCAACCAAAAATATGATTCCACTCCACGGATGCTTGCTTTTATCCTCATATCTTCACTAAAGTCCACTTAAAAATAAGGAAAAGAAGCATTCAATCTTAGTCTGACTTTAATGACTGCAGGTATGATCATGACTTCAAATCTCTCTTTCTGTAGCACCATAGTTTATGTGGATAGTGGAATCTAATACGATCATGTCATACATATATTTTACAGTCCCATTTCTGTTTAATTTTCCAGTGAATATTTACGAACAGTCTCACAACTTATTATTATGTTTTCCATTCGCGACTGTACGTATTGATCTACATTATTGCTTGTAAATTTGTTGTGACATGAACAATCGAAATATGAAGCTATTATAATGTCAAAAAGCTGTTAATACTTATGAACCGGAAAAGGCGAAAGGATATTCTGACATATGTCCACTAGGCTTAAACCTAGACTCGAAGAAGACGCTTGAAGTTGGGCATGAAAATTGGAAGTGAAGATATATGAAGACAACTCCAAAAGACCATTAAATTTGAGGATGACATTGAGTAAGAGTACAATTTTCTTCGGAACACAGCGTCCTGTTATGAAAATTAGGTTAAATGAAACCTAATGCTTTGTTATAGTAGAGCTGGAAAGGAATGGTGCAGATGGTACACAGCTAGGCGTATTTCATCGATCATGGAATATGGATAATGGATCATTTCATATGAGGAAACCCCAGTATCCAGTTTTCTAATAATTACACCTCAATGAGTGAAAGTTAGCTTATTTGGCATATTCGCGCAACCTGTAAAAAATATGGAATGGAAACCAATAAACCTGGTAACACAGGAGTGTAACGAACTAGCAATTTAGGGGTTATAAAAGAAAACTGATGGCATTTGACACTTAAGATAACATCCAAGATAAGCGTGGTTTTTGGCCATCTCTAATATTAAGCGTGGGTTGTACAGTTGATCTTTTCTCGTGATTAGCTGTCGAATGATATACTACACGGTATACCTCAAAATAATTCGACGGTGGTTGTTATAGCATAAAAAAATTGCATATAAATACACGTATACAATAAGTATGGCCATCACGCACGTCTCGTCTCTTTCTTATGCATTTTCCGAGTTTCCCAAAACGGATCCCAAAATCATCAGTCAATTACAGCTTATATATATGGACCCTTGACTGCATAGTTAGTCCTTACTATAGATTACTGTTAGCCAAAATGTGAAATAGAATGACGAATATTAGAGTAAGCACTTGTGAGCCAAAGTTTTCGTATCTGGGACGTAGGAACGCAGCAGTAAACCTTCATCTGTTACAACCTCACTTAAAAGAATGAAAATGTTAAAGCTATCGTAATAAAAAAAACAGCCCCTGATGATAAACTTGGAAATAAATTGTGAAATAATTGATTTTTAGTTTATTCACTTCTTCTTCTTCTGGTGAACTTTTGGAGTTTAAGTGATTCAGAATAAAATACGGTAATAGCTTTATTTTCCACGAGTTTTTAAGGTTTTGCCTATTTAGTTTATAAATCCCGAACAGTGGGAACGTGGGAAGTCAACTTTGTTTTATCCAAATATCCTTATTTTTATGGCTGTTTGCTATCATTTTAGTATAACGAAGCGTCTGGCCTTTAAGCTAATTATGATTTGGAACCGACTCGCGAATTTATAAATGTTTGAGATGTAAAATTTATTTGAATTGGTTGAAGGCGATAATATATATCTTAAGTATTGGATAAATGGAATCACAATAAATGGAAAGAGTGCATAAAAGCTTTGATACAAGTTGTTTTCGCATAAGTATCATAACGAGTATTTATTTATTCACTTTTATTGATTATTATTTGTACCCGTAAAGAGTTACATTGTACATACACAAATATTAAACCAACATTTAAATATTATTAATTATTTAGTTAATTATTACTATTCAATATACTTACTGATATGCTGCTACAAACTTGTTACATTTTTTATTACAAAACAAGACTACAAGTTAGTAGATAGAAAATGTTGTATACGTAGTCATTCATGTCACTTTTGACAGGTCTTATAGGTATATCTGGTTATGTGTTATTTATGTATGATAAAAACCTCCCCCATTTTTCTCACTCTCGAGAGATCCATGACTAAATCAGACTCCGCAATTCTAATGAAATGATGCATTTTATATGATATAATAAAAATAGGGATATTGAGTGGTTATTGAACAACCTTTGTGGAAGTCGTATATGCATGTAAGTATATGAAAGATTGACTAGCGTAAGCTATATTACAAAAAAAATCACTGAAATCGGTAGAACTTGCCAATGAAACTCATTCCTTCAAGTATTTCAAATTTATCTACTAGTTACCCGACAGTGGTCAATGATTATATTACATACCCCAGGGCGGTTAATGCCAATGTAGTCGTAATAGATATGTATAAACATGAGTGAATTTCGCCAAATACTATAAGCTGAATACTACAGCACTATATTTGCATGTAGTCATCCCGATAACCGTTCCAATCATGATTTATTGGTTTCCCCATGTCACCCGGTATCCGGAAAACTTGTGAAATTAATGTAATTGAATTGCCAAACTAAATTATTTTTTAAGTTAGCCAGTGACCCGAAATCCAACGGTATGATTACGCGACACCCGAAACTTGAGTGTACATTCACCCTTAACGAACATTAATGTTCCTGGAACGTATATTGAATGCAACTACTAGTTACCTGATGGTTTAAGATGAAGTTTATGTCGTAAAATGCAAAACATGATTTCAGTATTTATGTGTAAAATTGAGTATCCGATGCACGAGTTAAATAAACAGGCAAAGACAACGAAAATTTACAAAGGTTAGAGTTTATTAAACATTTATATGATTATTATTTCATTTATAAACTAATACTATTTCACCACCGCTCAATTAATCTATGCAAATAATTATGGGAATCATTGAACAGTCTCCACATTGATACATCGTAGCTTTGATACATCGTTTGTGAATTCACTATAAAAATCGAGATAATTTGATTGAATCATACCATGCACAAAATTTATAAATCTTACATAACATTCTTAATAGTAATTGGTAACATGCGGTGTTGCACACGTTGAATACTTCAAATTCAACGTTGTGTACCAAGTCTCAACGCTTTTCTAGTGTTAAAATGAAGGTGGCGGCTGCGGCGATTCAATGTACTTTTCAAGAAGGCAGAAGTGGCCGTGGTGGCGGCGGCAGCGGTGATTCACTGCGGCGATTCAATGTACTTTTCAAGAAGGCAGAAGTGGCCGTGGTGGCGGTGGCAGCGGTGATTCACTGCGGCGATTCAATGTACTTTTCAAGAAGGCAGAAGTGGCCGTGGTGGATGCGGCTGCGGTGATTCACTGCGGCGAATGAATGTACTCTTCAAGAAGGCAGAAGTGGCCGTGGTGGCGGCGGCAGCGGTAGGGTGGTGGAATTGACTGTGCGGCGGCGGTGATCAAATGAAATCTAAATACAACCTAAATAAATTTGTTTTTCATCCTGGAAAATTAAACAAATTCGAAATAATCTTTCTAAACTATTATATATTTCATATTAATTTGGTTTTTTAGTCTTATACTTGCTACTTAAATTAAGGATTATGTTTTTAAATGTCTTAAAGTTATCGTTATTTCTTTTTTGTTTTTTATTCAAAAGATTGGTAAGAGTTAGTATGTTTCCTTAAAATCTTTTAGTAAATATAAAGGTTCTAGATGTGTTAGAGAGAAAAAACAAACAAAGTGATTGAAACAGAGGCTACAAACGCCTTTAATATTATACGAAATTGGTTCGCTTTGAAACGTCTGGTCACGGGGGTAAATATATATACTATCTGAGAAAGTAACATTCAACTTACGTCTTGGTTTTTCTAAACCGTTTCTTTTCATAACTTCATCTAATCTCTTTTCTGGAAATTTTTGGATGGCTTACCTATAGACGTCGTACTATGTACAAATGTTCACACACGTTTGAATAACTGTATAACCCTTTGACGAAACAAGTGGAAATTTTACTAAGCTTGTTTTTTTCTGACACTGACGAAAAATTTGTCGAACAAAATTTTCAACGCGTCTTTCGTTCTCTACTTTATTATTCACACTGAACAGACACTCTGCTATCTCTAGCGGTTGCAAACCTTTAAGCCTAGCCAGTATGTATGCCAAGCAGTACTTTCCACACGAATCGGATGACTCTAACTGAATAGCTCTTCTGCTCACTACACGAACGTGGAAGGGTATGCTCAGATTGTAATCACTTGGTTCATAGCCAAGCGGATCCCAATAGTCAAATATAATGCCATTGTTACGTGCTCTATATGCATTTAAAACGTACCAGTGTCCTACGCTTGACTCTTCATTTCGTTTGGATACATTTACAATTAGATATAAAGGCAGCCTATCGTAACGTACAGTATGAAACTCGTCTGCTGCAATGACCTTACTATTAACGTTACTATCATAACATATACAATCTAATAGATACGTTAGCTCGTTTTCGTCCATTATTCCAAGTAGACTTGATTATTCTTGTCGATTCCGAGTGTCTTGTTATTTTGAAGCAGTACTAAAACTGTCAGTGTGTCTGATGTAGCAGATCCAAAATCCAACTGCAAACGTAGAGCTCCGGACTTTGCAAGCTGATAGCTTGTGTAACGACTTGCAGCCATTAAATTGAATACCAATACGAAACTCGTGGTTATGTATTCTTCTGGGGTGATTCCATGTGATTCACATGATGCTGGTAAGCCCGTAAATGACATTATATATGGTAACATATATTTTCGATTTGAATCGCTTGTTTCAACAGTTTTATACGCCAATGGCTCGCCTTCTAGTGTTAAAGTGGCCGATTTTAGCCCATGACTGGTATAGCAGTACGCGCTTTCATTCCCAACTCCCTGATACGCAGAGCTTTTTAAGAGCGCAACACATACAATATTTGGAATTTGGCCTAACTGAAGCATTTCCGAGACATGGTGCGTAGTTTCCTTTGAAATATTGTACGAAATAACAGAGCTTTCCAAGTATGGATAATAAATCTTGCCGTTTCTTGCCAAGATATTGTTGTGGATGGCTTCAATCTCACTATTTACCACAATTTTTCTAGCCAAAAGGTATATTGACTCAATTTTAAAGCTTGCATCGAAAGATTTGCCCTCTCCTGGCGCAGCACAATCAATACATTTTTGCACGTTAGATCGATGAAAACGTAATCGTAAACTTGTATTATTCTTTAGGAATTTCCCACATTGAAAAAATCCCAATGGAATTTTTCCACACATCTGAAACAATGCAGACTCCTTTCCGATTTTGTAGCGATAATCATACCCTTTGTTCACAGACGTGTATGTATTTGGTTTGTCGTCAGGTCGCCAGAGTTCTGATCGGTGTAACGTTTCTTTTGCTTCCTTAGATGAACCCAATAGTCGTAAGATATGGGACTGGTAGTCGAAATTTCCGGAGTGATGAGATAGACTTACGTTATTCACAAACACCTCCAGAGAATCAAACAGTGCCCAGAGAAAATTTGATGCTGGGGCATATGTTGCTGATGCTGCCAAAGCCGCCCCCTTTCCATTCACCAACTTTCCTTCGCAAAACAACCAAATCTCACCCAAATCCAAGTAATGAATGCTCTCAGGAAAAACAAATTCAATGGGAATATTCGTATCAAGTGTCGTGGCGTTGAAAAAGGGCAGCACCTTCTCCCAGCTCTGTTGAACCACTGACACATCTGTCAGCGGTATATTATTTGATAGTAAAAGGGAAGAAGATACTCCCGCAGGCGATTTCAGGCTTGACGCCTCCAACGACATTTGTGCTTGCTGCTCCATCTTGATGCCGTTACTTTTTCTTGGTGCGTCTTTTTTTCACAGATTTTGGTTTTGAGCTTCGCTTAACCCGTCGTCTACGTCCTCCTCCAATGAGAATCTTTTTTAGAGTGTGTCGTCTTTTGCGACGCACCCCTTTTAATAGCTTTCGCTTATCTGGCTTAGCTTTTATTTTATGTCTTCTGACTCTTCGTAATGGCACAACCAGGTCCAAATTATCCTTTAGAAGGCCGGATTTTGCCTCACTATATTCTGATGCCATATTTTCGATTGTACAGATATTTTCGTCACACGTGACGTTGCGAATCATAGTATATATGATCGTTTAAGATGGAGAACTGCCGTTGTTGGTTCTATCGTTTCGGGCAAGTGGTCCCCAGTATCAGCCACTAGTTCAATTGATATTTTATTGAGAAGAGTATGTGTCACTGGATAATAAATTAGTTGGTGAGGTAAAAAGGAGAATTCTTCATGGCCCATTTGTCTATTCAATGTTGCCAAAGAGGAAAAATGTTTTTGGTCAAAAATGCTAGTTGCGTCGATGGCATTTGTCACAACAAAGAACTTTTTGTTACTGCCGACTTTCTTACGTTCGGCTGGACTTTTATACCTTGGGTTGAACGGATCGATGGTAATGCTTGGTACGAGAATATTCATACTGCCCTGGATTCTAAAATTCTTTTCTTGTCCAAAGTACTCATTTAAAAACGGCGAAAGTACCAAAATGGCATTATCTGGTCTGAATGTTGTCCGAATAGCGGAATGATCTTCGTTAACTAGCATGCTTAGTCGAAATTTTGACTTGGACTTCACAACTGCTGTAACTATTCCAGTGACAATATCATTCAATACTGGATCGTATAGTTGCTCCAAATCAAGCGATACAGAAGCCCATTTTTCGCGTTTTATCTCCCATGAACGTATTCCTGGAAAATTATTCTTGATTTCGTCGTCTGATATGGCTTCCGTACTCTTATGTTTCCCAGCAGCAAACGTATATTGAGAAAATCCAAACAGTTTCGCCAGTTCTTGTGGAAACACTACCGCAAATCCATCATATGCATTGTAATCCATTTGAAAACCTACAAGTGCATTTGTTTTAATGATTGGTTGTAACTGAATTGGAATCCTGTTTCGCATATCATTGTTGAAGTTTGTATACAAACCGACCAACGTGTCATCTGTCTTCAAAAACGTAACCTTTTGCTCCAAATGTTCCATAATCGTAATTTCGTCATCTCTATTTTCAATGTTGTAAAACGGCTCCTTTTTCTTTTCCCTTGGTAATCCAATTTCTGTTGTGTCGTTCGACTCTAAGTAATTGTCGTGGTAATATAATCCTGCCAAAGCAACTTCAAAATGTCTCAAATTGAGACTTTTTCCAAATTCGTTAGAAAAATTTGAGCTTTTATTACCGGGAAATGAATCCAGACCAGTATCTGAAGTTGCCACGAATGAAAATGAATGTTTAGGCTCCATTGCCGGTTTCATTACTTGCAGATATTATGTCATAGGCTGTAAAGGTCGCGTTTACAGTCGCTCCGTTTAAGTCCTGAAGAATAAATGACTCAACAGGCCACGAACTATGTATTCCTTGAATTTTGAAGACTTCCTTGCTCCAACTTTCCGTATAGCCCTTTTTGAATGGCGAAAGCTTCTTTAATGCCACACGGACGAACATTCCTTCTTTAAATCCAGAAGGTTTAGGATTATAATTTGCAAATCGCTTGTAAATATTCATAAACACTTCTGACAAATCTTTTGAGCGAATACTATCCGGACTGAAATTCGTAACTGAACTTATTTTACGGTTGTAATTTTTCACTACGGGAGCTAATATATCCAGCCAACGTTTCTTTCCAGAATGATGGAACCACTTGTAAATATTCTGTTTAACATACTTTATTATCCTCTCGGCTGTAAATGCTTTGCGTATCGAGGTCGTAACGTAGTGATGAACGTTGTGTTTTTTAAACAACGATTGTACTCTGCGAGATAATATTCCTGCCTCGCTGTCAGAATGGATACTCTGAATTTTGCGCCTTGGGAAACGGGCGTCTTTGAAGAGTTGTTTAAATGCCTTTTCGAGTTCCTCTGCGGATTTGTTTTTTAGTTTGTAGCACCAGAGTTTCTTTGTGAAACAGCAAATACAAACCAAAATCATTGAGTAATGGTTATTGTACCTCTTGAGTCGCTGTGCGTCCAGTAGATCAACCTGAATAATCTCAAGGGGTCCAAATACAATAAGGGGTCTTGTCTTGACGGGTCCTTTTTTTGGTGGGCGAAAAATTGAATATGTTTCAATTTTGTTTAAACTTGCTTGCAAAGCGTTCAAATCTTTAATATTTCGTGTCTTTGCAAAAGTATGCAAAGAGCCAAGAGAGGCTGGATCAGAAAGATTAAAATATGCCCGCCTGATGTACTTGTCGCTAACTTCGCCTCTTCTTTTTGGCATCTTTTATTGCCTTGGTTGATAACAAATCCTTTGGCAATTTTAATTCTTTTAACAATGGCAAAAACAAATCCCAGTTTGTAGGCTTTTCCTTGCCTTGGACAGCATAAGTTACAAAAGGTAAAATATCAAACGTTTCTGAAAACTCTTTTGGTGGATTTGTAACAACACCCGTATTATCATACGTTATTCCACCCTCTTTTAATTTTTCAAGTAGTATTTTCACTTTTCTCACAGTACCTTTAGGAAGCTTGGACAATCTTTCCGAAAGTTGATTACATTCCTTGATTTTTTCACGATCCCGAAGATATTCCTGGTATTCGCTCAACTTGATCACTTTGAATTTCTCCATTTTTACGCATCACAAACATAGTACACTGCTTCTTGCACAAGTTTAATTAACACACACATTATTATTGGTTTAATTATCCTTTTATATTTATTAAAAAATCTAAAAAAGTTTTTTGCTCGTAATCCCCTTTGAATTATTTTTCTTTCAACTGGGTCGAGAGGTTTACCATAAACCACCTTTCGTACCGAAAGACAGGCTATTAATGCTTCTCTTTCCGATTGCGTTGCGTTTTTTAAAAGCTTTTCAGAGTCCTTTGATTTGCATAGAGCATGTAGAAAATCAAAGTTTGACGCAATTTGTTCCATCTTATGGTCTGTAGATTACTAAATCGTCACCTGGAAATACAGAACTGCGGTACCTCCATCTGTCGTCGTCTTTGTGATGAAACGAAATTAAAAAATGATTGTATTTATTTGCTGCCATTACTTGCTTATATGCTGAGAATATATTAGTGGAGTTTTCCTTGTCAATAGCCGACATTAATCTATTGATCATTGCTAAATCTCTATTGAATCGCAGCAATATTACATAATTTGAATTGATACTTATCAATCGCCCGCGTTCGATAAATACATTTTGAGCCAGTAGAGCGCAAAAAATTCGATTGTGGTGGGCTTTTACAATAAATATCTCCTCAACTTCTTTACTAGAAGCTTTGATATTCAAAAGATAATCATCTATAATCAAAAAGATATTTGAGCCAATGTATTCATCTACAATTGAAAGATCCTTTGAAAATATTATATTTTTGTCCTGTTTGATTTCATCAAAAAGTGGCTGGTATATTGTATAAATGTAAATCACAATATCAATATTTTCACTAAATAACTTGTCGCGTTCCTTAATTATCTTTGCCACTAAAGTCGTTTTTCCACTTTGACTTCCACCGTATATTATCAATGTCCCAGGAAATTTTAGTGAAAAATCAGATACATCCTCTTCACTCTGAGCCATATTGACTAATGCATGGGTACCCTACAGGATAGGACAATATATTATCATTTAAAAATATACGGTCCTTATCTACCATTCGAAATGGACCTCTGGATCTACTAACTAACCTAGATCTGTTTCCTTTGGTTGTAATTGTGACATAATCTTGGTCTACTAAAACCCCTTCTAACGCCATTTCATACGTTTCAAAAAGTGTTTTACTATTTTTCGAGCATCCTTTCAGTGTTGTGTTCACACCGGAACCCCTGCATTTTTCACAGCTTCCCATACAGTCCTCGTCAATACCAATAAAGCATTCTGGACAACGACTTTGTAATGCATATGTCTTACTTTTCAATTTAATGTATGATAGTGGATATGGTATTTCTATTTTTAACATGCCTGGCACTCCTTTATTCTTAACATTATACAACGGATGACTATTTGGCAGTGTGCTAAAATCAAAAATATCCTCCAAAGCTTTCAAATCATGTAAATACGTATTAAACTCATCTGAAATACTTATGATGCCTCCGTCTGTCTCTATTGAGGCAATCATTGCCCTATTTCCAAATTGTCGTTTTATTCTATACATTCGATCATATAGCAATACTTTGCTAAGTTCTAATACCACAAAGCCTGCTAAAATATTTTTGTCAAAAAGTCTGTGTCTTTTTTTCATATGAAATAACGATAGCTCATTATTTAGTATCACAATATCCGACATATCGTCTCTACTTATATATTTTATCGCTTTCTTGTTAGAGTCACAAATCATGGTACTTAATTCCCCAGAGACTGATAAAAGCTTGCCATACAAATAATTTGAAGCTCGTTTCATTAATGATTGCTGGAATTTGTATTGTGCAGTGTTTCGAACATTTGTGTTGTTTAAAACAAAATCTCTTAACCATGGTTTGACAACAAACTTTATGGCAAAGTGTATTTTGTCCAATATTAACCCAGAATCAATGTAGAATAACAGATTTTTGTGATAAAGACAAACCTTTTCTTTGTATAATTGTGTCAGAAGAACTCGGTAGCTTCCAGTTTCATTAAGCACATGTGGTGGGCAAAATTGACGCAAATCGTTTTCCCCATTCACCAGCTTGAGCTCAAAATGTTGTGGTACATACGGTAGATCAAATGACCCTTGTTTAATAGAATCGGGATAAATCAATGAACAGCATATTATGTAGCCATAGCGTTTACAGTTGCGTAAATCATTTAAACTAAGTGCTTTTAGTTCATTGTCATTCAGCAGACTAAACCCAGAGTGAGGAATTGGCTCTTGTAAACAGCGGGCATAAGCGGAATTAATATCTACCGCAAGTATATGTGTTCTTTCTTTTGGGTTGGTGACTTGATGACCAAGCAGCTCTGAGTGGGCCACGAGTTTCCTCGTTACTAGTAATGAAATCGGACCACAAATTGATTTTGTGATTTTTTCAATTATTTCGGGTGATTTTAAAAATTCGAAATCAGCTTTGCAAAAATACATGGCTGAACTGTAGAAATATGTGCCAATGGTGGTATCAAAAAAGATTGACAGCTTGTATATACTTTTTAAAAAATCATTTAACGTCAAGAATATTCCTGTAGTTGCCAGGGTTTGGTACTGGAGCCACAACTTGGCAAAATCATTTAGATTTTGACATGAATAGACACCAAAACAATCTTTCATTTCATGGTACTCTTCCTGTCCAATACATCGTTTTATGTTTAAATCAAAATAATCGTCTTTTTGTGGGAGAGTCATTTCAGGTTTAAAATTTAAATGAGGGAAGAAACGTGGTGTTAATTTATCATGGAATACTTTGCTGTATAAAGTAAAATGTCTTTTATAATCTGGCACATTGTACATTTTTAATAAATCGAACAATTGTTCGTCAAGAAAGTTTTCTAGACAAGTAAATTTCAATGTGTCGCGGACAATTATCGAAAGTACGTCTTGATTCTTTTTAGGAATCAAATACCAATTTTTTCTAGTGTTTGCATTTATTGCTGGAATAATAAAATTCAAACAGTTCTTAACACTGTTGGCCATGATAACGCTAATTTGCGAACGGGGATAAAGTTGAATGTTACAGGAATTGCATATTGTAATTATTGGCGGGGCATCAGTCCCACTTAAATGATGGTGGTGGTGTTTGACGCCATAATTTAATTTAGTAAAACGCATAGAACAGTATGGGCAAATTTTTGCATGCTTTTGTCGTTCGAAATCTGCACGTGTTGGATTGAGAGTGACAACGGTGTCTTTCAGTCGTTGCTGTAATAGTGAAGAAAATTCAAAACACTTTTTTACAAACTTTTCTACTGCATTTTCACCACAGTAAATATCTTTGAATAATTCTTCGTTAAGGGGGCCCAACGCAACAATGAAATATCCTTTTATGTTTATATAGCCGTCTTTTTCTACAGTAGGTAAAAGTGAAGCAAACATTTTAAACGGTGGGTCCATTAATTTGTATGTTTCCCGAAAAACAAACTTGTCATCTTCGGGAAACTTGCACCCAATTTGGGAGGCATACAAACATTTATCCTCGTGAGATTTAATTGACATGGGCATAAATTTGTTTCCACAAAATCTACATACACTCATTCTACGATTAGTATGATTTGAAAAAAACTTATCTGTATCGATTATACAGAGAAAGTGATGTGTAGCATTGCTTGTAACAGTATCCACGTGCCCATCAATTAATAAAAGAGTGACATGTTCATCACAAAGTTTCCTGGTCAGTCGTAATGGCACTACGCTTTTTCGATCATTATCAAATGAATAAACCGAAATGCTAACATTATTGAGGTTTTCGAACAGGTCAACCTGTGTGATATTAATTGGACCTAAAAATGGTTTTGTTATTAAAAGTTTATTCATGTCCACATACCCTAATAAAAATGGGTATGTGTTTTCATTTTCTAGTTTTTTTTTCAGTTTCCGCTTTTGAACCTCTGGATAATCTTTATATTCCACACCTTTCAGGCCTATTTCTTTATAAAACAAAGCGGCAAGAACACTATACAAAAAACAATTGTTTGTCTTTTTTGTTTTTATATTTAAAACTCCGGATCGTCTTTTTAGTTCATTTGGGGTTTCCAAGTATCCAGCGACCGATTTTGGTTGAAAGTTGGCTAAACTAACTTCAACGTTCACTATTCGCACAATGGTGTGACCAGACTTTTCGTTCTCTATCAATCTCAAAAATGATGAAATGTAGTTAACTGCAAAAGAAACTACATTATTAATATAGTTTTTATGGGTCAATTGTAAAAATGGCGAATTGAAATACCGCTGTTCCGTATCACTTGTTTTGTTGCTTTTTAGTAAAATTGTAAAACTCATTTTTAGCTTTAACAGGCCATTCTTAAGCAAATAGGATTCTAAAAGCCTATTGAGGTCTTCATACACATGCTGATAGGCCTTATCAACTAAAACAAAATCTCTATCAAATGTGTAAATAAACGTGAGCACTGCGTCACGGTGTGCTCTATTTTTTAATACAAATTTGTTGTCTATTACTGTACCTTGATTTCCGCCACCGCCGCCAGTCAATGGGTTATACGTTGTGTCACAATCACACTGATGATTCCCTTTTTCGTGGAACGTTTGGCCACAATAGCAGAAATGGACTTGTTGAACGTGATTGTCCAATTCCTTTGCATCTACGGATGAAAAGATACACTTGTGTAGATTGCACCGAAACTGAAATAAAAGAATATTCGTTTTGGTCAGCTTTCAGAATTTTATATCATTCAATATTATAATAATTTGGAATATTGCAAACGTTTACTTACCACCCTTTGCTTCTTTAAGTTGTATTTCGGCATTGTATCCAACAAAAATTACAGATGATAAATTTCAACTTGTTTAAATGACTGCTAATTGCCAAGTGATGATTGTTTGCCAACGACAGCAGTATTTTATATCATACACAAACACGTAACTGCACTTATACCTACTTAGAAAACGTCGTACTCGCAGCTAACCATATGCACTTACGTTTTCAGTTTGTTACTGGTTGATTGCGATAGGTCAGAAATTCTTGCTGGCAACGAAAAAAGTTTATGGAGTCGGTGGCACTAGTGGCAATTGTTGCTGGAGTCCACATCATGTACAAACATGTAACGGCGAGCATTCCCACTAAAAAGGATATATGCTCGCAGATACTTGTATGAGCTGACATTTTCAGGTTGGGTTAGGTTGTTGTGATGGGTCAGTATTTTGTTGAAAGTTTCGCTTGCAAGGAAAAAGATGAAAGGTTCCTATGAGAGAAATTAAAACTCACAGGTGCCAATCGTCCTTCTACACAAGAGAAAGATTGTTTGACAATCCGTCACGGCGGTGGCAGAAGTGGCAGAAGTGGTTGAGTGGCAAAGGTGGCTGAAGTGGTTGAGTGGCAAAGGTGGCTGAGTGGCAAGGGTGGCTGAAGTGGTTGAGTGGCAAAGGTGGCTGAAGTGGTTGAGTGGCAAAGGTGGCTGAAGTGGCAGGGGTGGATGAAGCTGAGTGGCAAGTGTGGCTGAAGTGGTTGAGTGGCAAAGGTGGCTGAGTGGCAATGGTGGCTGAGTGGCAAGGGTGATGGAAGTGGTTGAGTGGCAAAGGTGGCTGAAGTGGCAGGGGTGGATGAAGCTGAGTGGCAAAGGTGGCTGAGTGGCAAAGGTGGCTGAGTGGCAATGGTGGCGGCAGCGTTTTGAGGCTGTATGTACAATCACGCGTTGATTGCAATGAGTCGGCTTGTTGAATATGTATCTTACAATGGAAACGAAGAGAGGTGACAATGAAAGAAATAACTCATAATCTCCAAACCTCGTTTTCCACCACAAGAGAAAAATTTGCGTAACAATTTTGGTCCACTGGTATTGCGGCGGAGCTGGATTCTCGCGACTAGTTTTTATGTCATGTACAAACATGCAGCTGCACGCTTTCCTAATAAAAACGGGAAATCTGCTTGCAGCTGCTTGTATGCATTGACATTTTCCGTTTTGATGAGGTGATTGGGATGGATTGTTGAAAATATATCCTTCAAAGATAAGGATGAATGGAGACAATGAGACGAATCAACACTCGCAAGCTCCTTTATCCGTGAAAGAAATGTATTTCCTTTGGTCATCTTAAACGCCTGAATCATGAACGTTAATTTTCCTGCGCAGCCTGTTTTTTTAGGATGTTGGAACATAACCGCTGACTGATGGAGGCGGTTTTTCGGGCCGCTTTGGTGGCGATAATGGATGGCAGAAGCAGTGGCGGTGATGGCCAGCTCATGTTGTTGTGGAACGGCGGCGGTGGCGGTGGATTTGATAAAAATTGGTAACCAATATTTCTGAATTTTTAAATTGATTTCTGACACTGCAGGAAAAATGTTTTACTACTATCAGACTCGAAGACAAACCTCGACTGAAACAACCTCCTTCAGAAAGCTGATAGTTTTAAAAAGAACCCTACTCACTGTCACTGTCAATCACTTTTGTTTTGATAAATGGTCCTTGTAAAACTGATCCAATGGGGCATCTGTTTTTCTAATTATATTTTCAAGCGACGTGACAGGCTTACTACTGAATTTAACGTTAACCTCTGGCATTCAGCTGTCGTCATTTCATTGCAAACACGTTTGAGTACGTTTTTTCCTTAAACGTCTTACTAAATCTAATTTTAGATAGAAAAAATAGATGATCCATGTTCCACCGTTAGGAAAGGATGCATTTCATTGAAAAGAAGTTTCACATTTCTTATAGCAGTACCGCAAGGTAGCACACTCGAAATTTCGACTTATTGTTGGATTTAATTCTATAACTTCAGAGGCATCATAAAGCGATGAATATGAATCGGTTGCAAATGTATTTCCTGACGGCACACGTAGTCAAGTTATAACGAGCTGTTTTCGAAGCGGCTTTGGAGTCCGGAGATTTGGTTGTTATGCTGACTGTGGTGGAAGCAGTGGATTTGGTAACTTTGAGTGTTGTGCAAACATTGGTAGAGGCGGCTGTGGAGTGTAGATTGGTGGTTTTTCGAGCTGTCGGGGGAACGGTTATGGAGTCTGCAGATTTGGTGGTTACGGTGGAAGCGGCTGTTGACTATGGAGGTGTGAAGCGGCTGTGGGTTCTGCGGCAGCTTTGTGAGTTGTGCTAAAGTGGCTTAGTGCGGCGGCGGTTGTGAGTCTGGAGATTTGGTGGTGGAAGCGGCTATTGACTATGGAGGTGTGAAGCGGCTGTGGGTTCTGCGGCAGCTTTGTGAGTTGTGCTAAAGCAGCGGTGGGTTCTGCGGCTTAGTGCGGCGGCGGTTGTGAGTCTGGAGATTTGGTGGTGGAAGCGGCTAGTGGGTTCTGCGGCAGCTTTGTGAGTTGTGCTAAAGTAGCGGTGGGTTCTGCGGCTTAGTGCGGCGGCGGTTGTGATTTGGTGGTTACGGTGGAAGCGGCTGTTGACTATGGAGGTGTGAAGCGGCAGTAGGTTCTGCGGCTTTGTGAGCTGTGTTAGTACTGGATATGATTGGTACAATTATTTATACAGGAATGATACACTCTAGGAATGTTCCTTACTCAAGGGTTATATGCTTACTAGCAAGAAAATACCAAAGCAAACAAGGTAACAAGTATGCAAAGAACTAAGCGATTCACCAGATCTTACAAAAAATGGCAAGATCAACATCCCCTTTCTTCTTTCATAATGTGCTTTACTTGCAGCAAAATCAATATGTATTGCATATCGTATCACGTAATGTCTGCTGAATCACTTACTCGCACAACTTGAGAAATATCGTTTCTCCAACTTACGTTTTTGTTACCATCATCATCATCACAAACACTGATGGATGAGAAAAATGGGGGAGGTTTTTATCATACATAAATAACACATAACCATATATACCTATAGGACCTGTCAAAAGTGACATGAATGACTACATATACAACATTTTCTATCTACTCAAGTTTTGGCATTTTAAGTGAGCGGTTGGTAAAACTCAATTCCATTTAACTCATGGCATCCAAACTTGGTAATTGATCAGCCTAAAAGCCATCGCCACTGGCATCGATGTAGCAAGGGATTTATTTTGTCAGCAAATGTTAGTTTTACAACTATAGGAATATTTATATACATAAATGTAAGACTAACACATGGAAGCTTATTTATTTTTCATTACTGGCCACTTACTTTGTATAATCAAACGCCATCATCATACTTATTATTTCGACAAAACTTATGATTAAAAACTTGACATGTGTAATTAATTATGTATGGATATTTATATACATTAATTTGTTGTACTTTAATTCATACTGAAAACCATTTCTACATATTTTTAACATACTGGACATTCTTAAATTTCTTAGCTCGTAATGTATGCGTTTGGTAGTGATTTCTTATTTTGATCGCTAAAAATTTTGGAGAAAACATGTGACAATTTCTCTTGGTGAAAGCTCAAGGTAAAGTCATGAGTCCATTAATATTTTTACAAATTTACAGTTTCAATGCTAATGTGGTGGAGCGAATAAACTTCTTTTATTTAGCTTAGCAATTCAGTTTATGAACCTGAACTTCATGCCTGTGCAAACTCCTTCCCGAACTATAAGATGAATGGCACAAAGTGCATGAATATGGCCTCTCATTTAAATGGCTTCTGAAATGGTCCTCCAACTCGTTCGGCTCGCAATACTTTTTGAAACAGAATAGACATGCTAGTGGTCTCTTACTTGCGTGAGTATGCATGTTTAGAAAATGTTTGTCTAGATGAGACTTGTCAACAAAGGAGCGTGGACACTTGAAGCATTTGAAATCTCTTGTGTTATCATGAATAGCTTTCAGGTGGTAGACCAAGTGGCCTCGTTGAGTAAATCTTTTAGGGCACTTTGGACATTGGAATGGCTTCTCGTTGAGATGGGAGTTGATGTGCGAGTCCCGACTATGTTTGGTAGAAAATGTCTTGCCACATATTTCACATGGAAATGGGCGCCTCTTCTCATGAACGATCTGATTGTGACGATTCAGGCTGGTTTGAAATCGGAAGGTTTTGGGACACTTTGTGCACTTAAACGGCATTTTTTCCGAGTGAACCGCGGAGTGTTTCACAAGCGAACTTTTTACGGCAAAGGATTTCCCACACACTGAACAAACGTATGGTTTCTCTCCTGTGTGTATCCTTCGGTGTATTTTAAGCTCAGAGGTTGAATATAACATTTTTTCACAGTATTCGCAAATTTTTCCCTTCCAAAAATTGTGCTTTTTTATCACATGCATTGTCAAACCAGTCCAGGTAACAAAAGATAGGGTACACTTTTTGCAAAAATAGGGTTTCTCCTTCGTGTGCATTCTTAGGTGGCCCATGAGTGCTGCCTTTACTTTGAAAGACTTGTCACACCAAATGCACGAAAAGGGACGGCTGTCACTGTGAACTGTTGATGAGTGTTGAGTCAGTTTACACTTAGTTTTGAATCTTTGTTTGCAAATAGTGCAACCAAATGGTCTCTCCCCTGTATGCACTCGCATGTGGTCTTCCATTTTACTTTTACATGTGCACAACTTATTACAAACTGGACACCGTATCTCTCTCTTTGTTTGTAACTTTTGTGGTGTAGTTGACTGTGAGTTATCGTCAGCCTTTGCTTGAGATGAGTTCGTTGTTTTTAGTCGAACCAAACGAACAACACATGGTTTCACTATTACTGTGGATGCCATTTTTTGTCAATTTGTTTTAACTGTTTACTGTCACTCAATTACAAGAGCTTTGCCGTTTAGTTTTTCATATTACCGTTTGACAATAATTAAATGTTTGTAGCTTATTTATTTTCCAATGAGGATGATGAGTAAAATGCGGGCATCCAATATTAGTACATGATGTTTTTCTGAAAAAAAATAAATTATTTACTTTGTAATCTTTTTGTGATGGTTACATTTAGTCTTTTAAAAGTTACACTCATTTTTATGTGAAACTGAATAGTTTACCTATGAGCAAATTCATGTCAGGTTAGCTTTAGAACGCACGAAACCAACGAACTTTGCACTTAAATAGCTAACATTTACCCATTAAGTAGCCCAAGTTGATCATTTAGTATTTTTATTACGCACATCAACAAATAAGTACACTCCACCCAATCAATGTGTTTCCCTGAATAACAGAAGAGCAGTCAAGTAAACAAAAACACAAGGTATGTGTGTGTAGCGTAACAGTCAATATTCTCACCAGCAGCAGAACTAGGACGATGAAAATATTTTCTGTGTAGAATGTATTGCACTCTGTAATATACATACGGCCTTGCCGATGGTTCATGTGCATATCTTTTAGTATAATACAGAAGCCATGGTTGTTTCTAACGCTTACTGCTTTTTCTCATGTTGTTGCTACTACTACAGGTTATATTCACAGTTACGCGTCTAAAGTTCCATTGGCGTAGTGGGTCTAGGTAGCGTTCTTGGACCACAGCGTCACGAGTTCCAACCCCATCTGGGGATTACATTTTTTGCTCTAATTTAATGCATCGACCAGCAAATTATTTTGCTTCGACGCCACACCATCTGTATTCATGGATGAAGTTCTCATTCTGACAAACATACTTTTGTTTGCTTTTGATGATTTCATAGTCAATGTTGCGTTTCGTAAATTTAAAGAGACGCTTTTTCTTATGCATATTTTGAGTAAAATATACCTAAAAATCTCAAAATTGTTGTGGAAGGTTTGGAGAAGTGGGGGTTTCTCTTAAGGGACTTCAAATTGCATGGAGATTTCGAATTTGAACTTGACAAAGACCACCCATGAAGTAAATATACCTAAAAATCTCTAAATTGTTGTGGAAGGTTTGGAGAAGTGGGGGTTTCTCTTAAGGGACTTCAAATTGCATGGAGATTTCGAATTTGAACTTGACAAAGACCACCCATGCAGTAAATATACCTAAACATCTCAAAATTGTTGTGGAAGGTTTGGAGAAGTGGGGGTTTCTCTTAAGGGACTTCAAATTGCATGGAGATTTCGAATTTGAACTTGACAAAGACCACCCATGCAGTAAATATACCTAAACATCTCAAAATTGTTGTGGAAGGTTTGGAGAAGTGGGGGTTTCTCTTAAGGGACTTCAAATTGCATGGAGATTTCGAATTTGAACTTGACAAAGACCACCCATGAAGTAAATATACCTAAAAATCTCTAAATTGTTGTGGAAGGTTTGGAGAAGTGGGGGTTTCTCTTAAGGGACTTCAAATTGCATGGAGATTTCGAATTTGAACTTGACAAAGACCACCCATGCAGTAAATATACCTAAACATCTCAAAATTGTTGTGGAAGGTTTGGAGAAGTGGGGGTTTCTCTTAAGGGACTTCAAATTGCATGGAGATTTCGAATTTGAACTTGACAAAGACCACCCATGCAGTAAATATACCTAAACATCTCAAAATTGTTGTGGAAGGTTTGGAGAAGTGGGGGTTTCTCTTAAGGGACTTCAAATTGCATGGAGATTTCGAATTTGAACTTGACAAAGACCACCCATGCAGTAAATATACCTAAACATCTCAAAATTGTTGTGGAAGGTTTGGAGAAGTGGGGGTTTCTCTTAAGGGACTTCAAATTGCATGGAGATTTCGAATTTGAACTTGACAAAGACCACCCATGCAGTAAATATACCTAAACATCTCAAAATTGTTGTGGAAGGTTTGGAGAAGTGGGGGTTTCTCTTAAGGGACTTCAAATTGCATGGAGATTTCGAATTTGAACTTGACAAAGACCACCCATGCAGTAAATATACCTAAACATCTCAAAATTGTTGTGGAAGGTTTGGAGAAGTGGGGGTTTCTCTTAAGGGATTTCAAATTTCAAGGAGATTTCGAATTTGAACTTGACAAAGACCACCCATGAAGTAAGTATACCTAAAGCTCTCAAAATTGTTGTAGAAGGTATTAGGAAGTGGGAATTTCTCTGAAGAGATTTCAAATTTCAAGGAGATTTCGGAAATTTATTAGGGACTAGGAAAGTGTTTAATCGTGTTTTCAAATGTTGATGAAGGGGCCCTCCAAGGGAGGGCTTGCCTAACTAGTGGAATATATTATACTAGGTTAGGCTAGTGACTTGTGTAGAAATTTCTTTTTCTTGACACATCAAAAGCCGACTTTCTAAGAAGGGCAGCTCAAGTGTGCCAGTATTCCTTTCGCTCATTTATCGCAGTGTTTAGAAACTCATCTTTATGTCAACTTCATCCTGCTTTAGTTGTTAATATGTGCCACAGATAAACAGAGACAAAGTGAAGCTGATGATGATGATGAGAATTATGTGAGCTGAAAGTAAGTGTATACTTTTGTTGATACCCAACCAAGCAGAATGTTACAAAAGCAACACGGCTTTCTGCTTGCTACATTACATTATCACCACTACATACCCATCTTGTATTTGGTATGTACCTGTAACTACGTGTAAAAGTAAAAAAGTCTAGTGGCATAGGCTTTTCCGCCTACTATTACATTTATTCCATCTGTTAATCATTCCAACTTTTAACTCCGGTTTTTAAATTGCTCCAAAACTTTCAGTTAATAAAATTTCAGGCAATAAAATTACTGCTGCAGAGTATATACATATGCAAATTGTAGGATGACTTTTACTAATTCACGTAAACTTCAAACCCAAATGGGTTTGCAAAATGATTGCCTCACCCCCATATACATTCTAAAATTGTGAAGGATTTTTGTGTGCGAACGTTTTTCTGATGAGAACTTCAATGCAGTTTTTAAAAATGATCAAACAAAAATTGTGACATATGTATTGTAGAAGTAAACTTTTTGTCAATTTTCCTCGTCATTATAATTTACATTTTTAATGCAAAAGTTATAGATTATATGCAACTAAATCATCATAAAATTTAATCATGAATACATTCAGCGTCGTAAAGTAACCCGAACTCGAGTTTTAAGTAGTGGAGTATTTTTATCCATGGGTAATACTAGCTGGTCTGGTACAATTCTAATTGTATGTCAGTTGAGGATGCACACCTGTATGCTGACATGCGTGATCGCCATTAATAAAACATAATGAAACCCTGAAAACGGTATGATGATGACGATGAAACCTATGACTGGATGGTAAAGTAAAAAAAGTAAATGTTTATAAAGTTTCACGGAGTTTATTATAATTCAGTTTAACTTAATTTTTGATTTATTGAAATTGAGAGTAACGAGTACTTAAACATTATAAAATACTTGAGGACAAATTAAAAACACAAAAGTAGAAAGGTAACTACACATCAACCTTACTTCAACACATTTTACATTAGTTTATACCATTTGAAATTTTCATTAAGTAGAGCACGACACGATACTAATAATCCAATTAAAACATCCAATTATGTTATGTTGTTGCACAATTTCCAAAAGTAAATGGGATTCTTTCCTCATCTACTATTCCTATTACTAAATTAAAAAATCTACTAAATTTACATTCATTATCTAAATACTTTGCACTTGGCAGTAAACAATTCTATAATAGCTATGATGCAGTAATATGGTCTGAGTTGAGGTCATTTTTTTGAGAGTTCTGCTGGTCTCAGATAAAAGCCGACGAGTTTCTTGAGCAAGCAGTCTTTGGTTGCTCAAGGTCGTACATCTTCATGACTATATTTCTGGGTTAAAGTTAATAGAAAGACCATCAACTCTTCATCGATCGCATTTTCTTACAGACTGTATCTTCATTTGAAATTCTCAGATCCACAGAGTGGTTCCAGTTGTGCTTTAGTTTTTTTGTAGAAACCTAATGTCATGCATTTCCACGCAATTGATCTTTCCTCTGTTTGAGTTTAGTATCATCTTCGAAATTTGTATGATAATTCCCATAAAATTTATAATGTTAGAACATTCAAGATTTTGCTAAAAATGAGCTTCGGCACTAACTGATGGTGGTTCAATGACGATCATTGTCATAGTTGTTGTCTGTTTGTTTTTTTAAGGCTGCTGTTCATCCAAGAGAAGAAGGAACAAAATTTACAGGAGTAGGATGTCTCAAGTAGAATAAATTAAAGCGAAATTGTAAGATCAACATAATACGGGACGAGAAAAAACTAATCCTCTTGGTAAGTTTAGCATAAAATTGTCTATACATTTTCATCATATCATATCATCAACACTATTAACTATTGTTTGAAGCACCAAGAAATTCTAGAAATGACATGTACGATAGTATCCTTTTTTTAAAAGAGTCTTTTGATGCCCCAGCAGAGTCATTTTGAAACTTTAGGATTTCTCCAGGTCCAGGCAACGGAGCCAATTTTGTACGCCAACGTTTTTCATTTGTTAATGTTGGGTTTTGAGTCTATATGAAAGCGTTCCATGCCTCACAGCAAGATAATTTTGGTTTCCCGATGACGCTTCTGACAGAATCCTACTGGCGACCAAATATGCAATAATGAATTAACATGTATTCGTCAATACTTTTTTACTTTGTCGTAACAAGTTCAAAGTTGAGAGCATTCATTTAAGTGTGAACATTATATTGGTTGTGGCGTTGAAGGAGGAAATAAAAGCGCACAAGTTGATGTCTGTTGTCGACAGAAATAAAAAGATATTTTCTAATTTCGAAAGTTTAGTAAACATTTTTCTGGTCTTCTGGCCAATGTTAACCCTCCCCTGATAACGTCATTAATGATAACGGACACATGCAGCCGATGGAAGATTTGAATGATACTTTCTTGCATGCAACCTGCAACAAGTGGGATACTTGATGCAGTCACAATTACTAGTTTGAGACTTTTTGAGAAAGTTCATCCTACTCTCTACTTGAAAAAAACATAGAGCTTCCTAACACAGACTGAAAACACAGTCATAAAGATGCATTCCAAGAAATACCTATATTTCTGATCCTTTTCATGAAGAAAGGTACTTTAGCGTTGTATGTAGTTTAGTTCTCGTTACCCAGAAACTCAAAAAGGGTCGGTTGGATAAATCAACTCAAGTCATACCGTCAACAAACTCCCTCGAATAGCAAAACAATAATACACACATACGTGTGTAAGTATGTACGCAGTTGTATTGAAGTCCCAATTCTTTGTGCCAACCCAAGGTATAACTTCCCAGTTCAATTCAACTACACTTTTTATGGACGTATTGTACAAGAACATGAAAAGGTGGTCAGTTGACAAAAAGTATTTCATCCATGCACATCATCCTTCAGATATACTCTTCAACGACAAGTTTGAACTCGTTTACGGTAGTTATAATTATGATGATGATCTCTACAATCATCATCACATCGTGAGTGTTTTGGTTTACCATTTAAAAGCTTCAAGATCAAAACTCTCAAACTAAATGAGGTAAGCACACAAATGACTGTTGCGAACGATAATTTTACTCATTTTTAACAGTGGCAGATATTCAGTACTTTTATTATTTGACAGATAAAATTAATTTTCCTGAGAAGATGGAGTCCCAAATCAAACCTTGTTTTGTTAAGCTTGTTCGACTTGCTGAAACTGTTCCCGATAAAACATTGAATAAAGTTGTTGTCAAACAACCCAAACTAAAGAAACGTTTACAGTGTCCAGTGTGCCCACAAACTTGTTTGAAACCTTTTGACCTGGAAAAGCACATGCGTGTGCACACAAATGAGAGACCCTTTGGTTGTGGGGTTTGCAATAAAAAGTTCAAAACACAGTCACATGCAACACGACATTCAAAAATGCATTCGGATGAACGACCTTATTCTTGTATTTGGTGTGACAAGTGCTTCAAACAAAGAGATTTGTTGATGATTCACATCCGGGTTCACACAAAAGAGAACCCCTTTTTCTGTGAAAAGTGTCCAGCTACATTTTCCAATCGATCTGGATTAATCCGGCATAAAAATAATAGCCATGATTTTGGCAAAGGGAAAAAGTGTGAATTCTGTGACAAAACATTTTATTTGCCTTCAGACTTAAACCAACATTTACGAGTTCACACGGGGGGCAAACCCTTCTCCTGCTTGATTTGTGGGAATTCATTTGCCCAAAAATCTAACCTAAACGTCCACTCCAGAATACATTCAGGAAGTAAGCCATTTAGCTGCAACAAGTGTCCAGCAAAATTTCGAACAAGCGGCAACTTGAAAGACCATATCCGTGGTATACACTCCAATATTCGTCCCTTTAAATGCGAAATCTGTGGAAAAACGTATCCAACAAAATCTAGGAGAGACATACACACCAACTCACACCTCAATGAGAAGCACCATCGCTGTGAAACATGTGGGAAGCGGTTTACGAGATATGATGGCTTAAAATACCACAAGAAAGCTTACCATGACAAGATTAGGAGCTTCAAGTGTTCAGAATGTTCAAGTTCCTTTGTGGATCGGAGTCATCTGAACCTTCATTTCGTGAGAATGCATTGTAGCCCAAGCGAAAGACCATTGCATTGTCTTTTTTGCACAAAAACATATTGCAAGCACGAAGAATTCGAAGCTCACTTGAGGACCCATCTCTCCGAAAAGCCATACTTTTGTAACAGTTGTGATTTCTCTTCGGGGTACAAGAGTAGCCTGAAAACTCATATATTTAGAGTTCATTCATTACCTTGAATATTTAAAAGTGATATGTCATTCGGACATTCTTGCATACAAATGTTTTTGTGTGTAGCGAGTACATAAATTTCATTCAATAATCCAAATTTGAGAATATATTACTTTGTGTCTTGAGGAATAGAACGGACAAGCTTGTAAAGTTAACACTAGTGAAAACGAAGAAACCCTTAGTGTTAAAAAGTGCGTTTTTAGGAAGTATTAAAGTCTAATTAAATCAAAATATTGAGTGTGGTACTTCAGGACAAGCTGCAGAACCTGAGAAAAAATTATTTGACATACATTTCTCCAGGAACACAGAATGAATTCAGGAGTATATGAGAAAATTATTATCCGAGACCAGCTAAATAATCATGTGAAAAGCCATTTCTCCAAAAAGCCCTATTTTTGCAACATGTGTAATTTTTCCAGTGGGCTCCACAAAGACCTGGAACGTAATTTTCTTTAGATTTATCAGTTACGCCCGTCTATTCAAAATTAATTTTTGGTTGGGACATCAAGGCATCCAAAAAATGATGTTCACAAGTTTGTTGCGATCACAAAAATTTCAATCCAAAGTCCAAACTTAATGATAAAATTAAGCGTGCTGGAGAAATAACTGACAGTGAGAAACTTTTAACAAAATAGAAATGAGCAATTAATTTTATTTAGTTTTCATTTGGTTGTGAGGTGTGCAATCAAAAGTTTAAAACGCAGTCGCAAGTCCGACAACAAAAACCAACGACCTTACTCGTGTCTTTGGTGTGAAAGTGCTTCAAAACAAATGGTTCACTGATTAAACACATCCGGGCTCATACAAAGGAAAAACCATTTTTCTGTGGAAAGTGTACTGCTACATTTTCCGCTCTATATAAATTAAAGCAGCATAGTTTCTGTATATATTTTCCCGTAGTCTTCACTTGCAGAATGTTGATTGGTATTTGAAATCTCTTAAAAAATTAGGTTCGTTTTGATGGACTTAACTTTTAGGGTTTCAATTGTTTGTTCAAATTGTCTATTAAAGGTTACGAGAAGGTGGGACTTTTTATTTTCATTAGACACATATGCACAAAAAATCTTGTTTTTCAAACCATGTTTGAAGTTTTTTTGACATGTTATTAAATAATAAAGTCGGGTATTAATAATTATACGTTTGCTGTATATTACTTGTGTTATTAAACTCAAAACTGAATAAATATATTGAAATGAATAATATGCATGTATAGTACGTTTGTTACCACCCTTTGTAAAAACAAGCTCGTTTTCTTAACGATTATATATTTATAGACAAACTTGTAAATTCGATAAAACTACTGAAATTGAAGAAATCTTTGGTGTTAAAAAGTGCATTTTTGTTATGAAGTAGAATAATCTAATCTAGAGATTTAAGTGCCATACCACAAAAACACAAGACAAATTCTGCACTGTATTTTTCTTCATTTTGATAATACGTTGAGTGAGTGAATTCAGAAGCATAATATGAGAAAGTTAGTAAAAAAATGGTTATAATAATAATTCAATAAAAATAGGAATAAAAATATTGTTATAAGATGTAAGTTTTTCTAAATAAATTGTAAATCACTAAAATATTATGTTTCGAATATTTTGATTTAAGTTGTCAAATAATGAAAACACCTCGAATCTTGACAATCAATTTATAAGACCATTATGAGGGTAATGCTACACACCGTGACATCATTATCTGTAAAGTCAAGTTGCGAGACATACCAGGTTCTGAATATTCTATGAATATGAAGTTCATATTTTTATGTAGTTGTAAAATTTGATTAAAATTAAAATTCAAGGTCTTTGCTTCAAATAAGGAACTAGCGAGTCTCATGAAAAATTCCGTCATTACTTGTTCTTATATTTATAATATGCTGTTTGAAATGAGAATCAAGTTGTAATATCGGTAGTTTGATTTAAACCTATTTTTTTGAAAGGTAGATAAAAAATAAATTTTCAATTGTATATAAAAATATTCTTAAGAATTCCTTCCTGGTCATAATACAAATGGTTAATTTCAAGGCATCCCGTAAATGAAAATGCATCACATCATCCTCATCCTCATCATCTCCAACGTCAAGTAACTTTTCGTCCAAGGGTCTGGTCGAAATCGCATATTTACAGGTTAAAGAACTTCTCTAGAAGTTTGGTGATCTAGTCTAATTTAACCTTGTTTTGCAAGCATGATCACAGCATGCAACACTGGGTATATATACATATATTCACGCATACCAAGAAAGTAAAGGCAAATGGAGTTGAATTGATGAATAATATATCTGCATCTCTGATCCTTTTTCATTGAATGGAGCTTCTATGTAGCTTTGTTCTCATTACTACCAAAACATGTGCACAGATCAACAACCTAACCTAGTTAGTTACTACGTACCGTGGCCAGTTTTGTTTGAAAATTTATTTTATACCATTATCATTACCAACAAAAGTTTTTAACACGTTATGTACTCGCATTCCTGAAAATGTATTTACAGTTGTACTCAAGCACACAGTTCCTCTTTTTCCACCTAGCAGTGTTTCATACAAACTTAATTCTTGAGAAAGATTCCTTGGAGTAATGTACGATTCATATGGAGTGTGTTTGCTCGTGATGATGATGATGACCTACTCAAACTCACTGAAGGCTGCTTCCCGATTAGCGGTGATAGGCACCTTTGCAGTTTTTGGAGGAAGAGAGTCAGTAGCCCACCACCAACTGCAATTTACCTTCATCCATTCTAGGCGCGTAAAGCTCCAGCTCCCCCTCTTCGATTTCAAAGCCAGTGCTGCACTCAAATGTAATTTGAGTATCAATTTTCTCTATATTTCGCAAATGGTGTCCGTACATCTCGTATGGAATCTCTTTGTCACATTCTCGATATAATAATGATCTCAATCAAGCTTTAAAAACAAGAAATGGTTAAGTGACTGAATATTCTCATTCAACCCCTCATTTTTTTTATATCACATAAAATCATATAATATATGTTTCATGTTTCATGTTTGATTATAGTAAAAATACGAATTAAAATAAAAGCTTCGAAATAAAGTTACAAGTTTCATCATGAACTGATAATTCCCTTCCATGTAAGATAACCCCACAGCCACTCAAGCCACTGTCTTTGTACTTGCACCCCAGAAGACACTTATCCAAGAACATTTTCCGCAATCTAGTTTCCTAATACTACGCTGGACGATGTCTGCAAATAAATTGAGGGACATGTTCCAGTTCAGGGATAACAGCTATTTCTCAAATTTTATTTATTCCTTTAATAGAATCAGTCATTAAACCATTAACGGCTAACCTGAGTTTCATACTGATTGCACTATGACAAAAGCTTTTCTTGCAAAACATAATCCAATAGCAAATGCGTCCCGTCCATGGTCCATCCTTGAACGTGGTCTATTGGAATTTTGTGAATAATATGTGTAATGTAAGGAGTTGGGATAAGGAGAATAACATTGAAATGCTTGCCATGAAGTTATAAATAAGTAGCGGGGGTTGGGTTCAAAGTAAAACCTCTTTCAGCTTTCAGATGAGCAAATGGACAGAGTGAAATGTTGTTTCTTCAGTTGGTGTGAAAAATAAAATATTGTTAGTTGAATTCGTCCCTGTTGTGGTCCTCAACCTTTGTCAACTGTTGAAGAAATCGTGGCAATTAATAATTGACAAAAAACCGTGATATTTTGAGTTCAAAATTGGTGTGTTAATTGTCAACCCCTTTAAAATACATAAGGCTACTTTGCGTTGAACATTTCACGAGCAAACTCACATTCAAACACCCAGGTTAGCACAAAATCCAGTTTAAATCTTTTCAAGTGTGGTGAATGTGATTATTAATTGCTGATGACCCAACTAATTTACATAATTTTTAAAAATGAGTATTTTTTTACTTTTATTACTCAGGAGCGAGAAAATGTCAGCGACAAAAAAGATGGTCAGCGAGGAATTGCCAGTAGTGGTGGAGGCGTACGAGGGTGCAGGCACTAGCGCTCATGCTGAAACAAAGAAAAGCATGACGAGCCTCAAAATTGCGACAGAGATTCCCCACTATCCAGACGTCACGGATGTGGTAGGCAACCATCAAACTATTTTATATCTTTCCTTGCATGTTTTCGTTTGATGAGTATGCAATATATATTTATTATCTCTTCCTTTATTTACCCGCTTTACAGGATTGGCTCCACATTTTTGCAAAACTGGATCCTGAAACCAAAGCCACTTTCTCTAGAGTATCTGATGGTTGGCATGATAAGGTGGCTGGGGAACGACCTGAGTTCCTATCAAAAGGGGTAATTAGCCTTAAATACAACAAATAAAATGATGAAGATGCAAATTATGTCTTATTGTGTCCTATAATCCAACCTGTTATGTTAAATATTTTCTCTAGTTTGCACCGATACTTATTGACAACCTTCCACAGGAGGCTTTGCTGAAATCACGGGAACTCTGTAGGTCATGGACCACCGAATTGAATCATCACCTTCAAGGAGATCAATTCCAAGTCCGTCTTCCATCTGAAATTTCTAAAGACAGAGGAGCGGAAATGGACGAAGAAGGGACCGAAGGGCCTGGAAGGTTAATCAACATTTTGACGACTTCTGAAGTAATTCAAGGTTTTCTTATGGATATGGAGGGACACACTGGAAACCCTTTTCCGGGAGGAACCATAGAATTATGGTTTGATTCTTGGAAAGCTGTAAGAAACTCCTTTAAGAGGAAGGGAGAATTGGATTTAGCTCGGGAGGGGTTTTGGACTAATGCTGTCGTCTTATTACAAGAATTCGGATCTCACATTTCCTACTTCCGATTTCATAGGGACAAGAGATACTCAGCGGGGAGCACCAGGCCTCTAGTTGAAAACTTGAGAGACTGTTTGCTCAACCTTCCAAATCTTAAAAGACTGAGCATTGAGGGATTTTACTCCTCCGAATTAAATATTATGCAAGATTGGCTAACAAGAAACCCACTACCTTTACTCCCAAATTTAGAAATTTTTGACACGACCCAAGGCAGTAGTATGGACGCTAGCAGGATCCTGACAAACGCTGTATTGGATAACTGCATTATAATGGCAAACATGAAGGTCGTGTTTTTTAAGTCAATGGATGCAATCGACCCACCAAGACGCCTTCCTGATCAAGTGTTGAATTTTGTTAATTTGGAAGTGCTCAAGGCTCCTTTGGATGATTTACAAGATTTGGAGAGACTCGGCAACTTAGCTCAACGACCACCTCTAAGGGAACTTATTTTAGATTCGAGTGATAGTACCCCAACTCCAGTAGACACACATCAACTATTCGAAGCGCTGGAATCTTTTGGAAATACTCTTACGCATTTGGTTCTTAAAGTCTTCTCAGATCTCGACCTTTCGAAATGGATGAGCACTCACATCAACCTGCCAAATCTGAAGGAAATATCTTTGCCATATTTTACTGGATCACTTGACCCCTTGATCCAGTTGACTTCATTGGCTGTCTTGAGGATAGATTATAATACTGATGATGATTTTGATGATGATGATGACGATGACGAACCCGAAGGGGAAGGAAGCCGTGTGGAGTTCTATGGGTTTCAAAAACGTTTGTATGATTCCAATATTTGGCAACTCATCCCCTCACTTGAATCAATTGACATTGGCATTTTCATCTATGAGCGCCGCTATCTTGGTCGGCTTTCTGGAGCCCAAAATGAAACTGCTGAGTCTGGTTCTTCTCCTGAAACTTCTGATTAGTGGAAGTTTCTTTGTATGCTATGTTAGTTTAATTTGTAAGCCAGCGAATGATCAAAATTAACAAATTTACTTAGGAAAAACTGCAACAGTTTATTTAAAGGTGCAGTGTATTGTTGCAGTAGATTAAAATAGCAATTAAGAATTATGACGTTTTGAATGTGTGTTCCCATTTTATGTATACAAAAAATCAATTGAACTTCAACAATGTTTATCATTTTATGTCAAGTCTTAGCCGCTATTGCCAAATTTTACAAGAATAAATTAAATGATAAAATGTATGAGTTTAAAATCAATTCATTACTTTATTAAACGAGTTTCTTCATTATTTTATAATTTTGTGACGAGATCAACGTGAATAATTGAAAGAAGCATTATAATCTGTAATGTTTAATAAAAAATAAATCTGGTAACACAGGAGTGTAAAGAACTAGCAATTTAGGTGTTATAAAAGAAAACTGATGACATTTGACACTGAAGATAACATCGGAGATAAGCGTGCATGGTACCGTTGATCTTCTCTCGTGATTAGCTTTCGAATGATATGCTACACGGTATACCTTACGCTTGAAAAAGTGACGGGGTATGACCTTTCCCCCCAAGGGTTACTCCGATTTGGCAGAATTTAAAAAAAGTCAAAGCGTTCTTGAGATATCGTGCTGCCGAACGGACCGACGGAACGACTAACACACTGGACAAAGCTATAAACAAGCAAAAATTGCGTGTTAACAATGCGGACGTACAAGGTTTACTCCATCGCATAATGGTGTAGAAAACTACCACAATTGGCATGCCTAAGGCTGCGCAAAGCTGTGCAGATTTAATCATGTATTTTTCCCCAGCCTTTAAACTGTGATATTGATGCTCAATTTTCAAGCGCTTTTCGAACTCAAGCATCATGTTTAACAACTGGACTATATAAAGTGACGACGTTTAATAAATATTCCTTTATTCAGGGTACCTGCCAGATAAAGTCCTGCATACACCGAACTTTCTGTTCCGTAGTACTGCGTGAGCTTTAAATGGAATTTAAAACCCTGAAGCAATTTTTCATGAATGAGCATTTTTATTCTCTGCAATTTAATTTTCCTGGAAATTTGAGGGTTCTGAAAGCTGCTGGTGACAATTTTCTCAACTGCTTGTGGAGTGCTAATTAGCACTCCATGCTAATGGGATACTAATTAGCACTCGTAAGGGTGCCGATTAGCACTCCAGCGATTTAAAATTGTTTCCAAAAATTAAAATTTGCATACAAACAATAAAAAATTCAACTCAGGTGTCACATTTAATGAAAACTGTTTAATTAAATGAATACAAGAATGAATTTGAGTACAAGTAAGGTGTAACATACATATAACACTACTTCAATTGTCTTCATGAATCTTGTCCAAATTTTCTGAATTTATGACTGTGTCAATATTTCTACAACAAATGAAAATTCAATGAAAAAGACTGATGATGATGATGAAAGATGACAAAATGATGAAGACTCGAAGCTGAGATGAAAGTTGGTATAGGACAGGGCTAAAATTGATAATTTTCATAAGAATTATTGATGTATTTATTCACTTTTATCAGCGACTTTCACTTTGATTTTACGTACCTAAAGAAACGATCCAAGGTTTTCCAGTAGCATTAATTTCTGACAGACTTTTGAACTTATTAATTAACTAAATATTATTAAAAGACAATTCTGCTTACAAACCTATTTTTTTCTTATGCAACTGGACAGTAAATTAGAGAATATTTTTATTTCTAATTTCACGTGGACAGTTTGTAAAATTCAAATCCATTTAACTCATGGCATTCAATTCAAACTTGGTAATTGATCACGCTAAAAAAAAATTGCATTCGGTGCGGTTTACAATGTGCGTAATTTTTATTCTAGCCTAAATATTTTATAAACCTAATCATAACAAAGACTTTATAATTTTAGACATATAGCATGTTACAGCGACTGGCATCAAAGTAGGCAAAGGATTTATTTTTTCAGCAAATGTTATTTTCACAACTAGGAATATTTATATACATAAATACTTATAAGACTAACATTTTTCATTACTGCCCACTTACTATGTACAATCAAACGCCATCAATTTTATTTCGACAAAACTTATGATTCAAAACTTGGCATGTATAATTAATTAACTAGTTTAAGATGAATTGAAAGAACACCTATATGATGATGATGATGACCACAATACCAACTTGAAGTTGAGTTGCCCATTGCGTACAAATTTTGTAGGTGGCTACATTATGTCTCATGTCTAGATTACAAGAAAGCGCCAGACCCCTATTTATAATCTATTCTCTCACACAAAAAAAGTTTCCCTTTATAAATGATTTATAAAAATTTGAGGTGGATTCATGCTGGAAACCATTTCTACACATTTTTACACACACTGAACATCCTTAAACTTCTTAGTTTGTAATATTTGGGTTTAGTAGTAAAATTCTTATTTTGACCACTAAATATTTTGAAGATGACAATTTTCTCTTGGTGAAAGCACAAGGTCATACGTCCATTAATATTTTTACAAGTGTAGTTTCAATGGTAATTCAGTGGAACGAGTAAACTTTTTTATTTAGTTTAAAAATTTAGTTAATGAACTCGGACTACGTGACTGCGCAAGCCCTGTCCCGAACTAAAAGATGAAGGGCACAAGGTGCATGAATATGGCCTCTCCAAAATATGGCTTCTCAAATGGTTCTCCAACTCACTCGGCCTGCAATACTTTTTGGAACAGAAGAGACAAGCGAGTGGTCTCTCGCTTGGGTCAGTATGTCTTTGAAGGAAATGTCGGTCTAAATTAGCCCTGTTTACATAAGCAAGTGGACATTGGGAACACTTGAAATCCCTTCTGTTATCATGAATAGCTTTCAGGTGATACGCCATGGTGGATCGATGAGTAAATCTTTTAGGGCACTTCGGACATTGGAATGGCTTTTCGTGGAGATGGGAGTTGATGTGCGAGTCCCGACTATGTTTGGTAGAAAATGTCTTGCCACATATTTCACATGGGAATGGGCGCCTCTTCTCATGAACCATCAAAGTGTGACGATTCAAGCTGTTTTGAAATCGGAATGTTTTAGGACATTTTGAGCACTTAAATGGTCTGCTTTCTGAGTGAACTCGAGAGTGGCGGACAAAATTACTTTTATTGGCAAAGGATTTCCCACACACTGAACAAGAATATGGTTTTTCTCCTGTGTGGATCCTCTGGTGTCTTTCTAATTTGGAGGTAGTGTAAAATTCTTTGCTACAGTATTCACATTTTTTTCCTTTTCCGGTATTGTGCTTGTTTAAAGCACGTTGGACCAACGCACTCGAGCTGGAAAATGAGTCGGGACACTTTTTGCAGAAATAGGGCTTCTCCTTCGTGTGCGACTTAAGATGACTCATGAGTGCTTGATTGAGTTTGAAAGTCTTGTCACACCAAAGGCAAGAGAATGGGCGGCTGTAACTGTGAGCCGTTGCTAAATGTCGAGTCATTTGTGTCTTGAATTTGAATTTTTTGTTGCAAATATTGCAACCAAAGGGTCTCTCTCCGGTATGCACTCGGATGTGAATTTCCATTTCACTGTTACATTTACACAGTTTGTTACAAACTGGACACCGTATCTCACTCTTTAATACTGTAGCGTGGTTGGTGATTAGCCTTCCACGACTACTTCTTAAATACTAGGTTAAATACTATGATGATGGCAGTGGTGGTGGTGACAATAATGAACTGGACTCGACACAAGATAATATACTTTCACGGCTGCTTATCCTCAGCCGTACTATTTATTTAGTGATTGCCCTCGACTTGACTTGTAAACGGACTCGACTGACTATTTCAAATATTAACTTGACACGACTGATTAACTCACTAACGACTAAACTATAAACTATAACTGCTCGTCTTGATGATGATGATGGTCTGGTCTCGGCTTACGGTGGTGGTGCTTCTTGGCTCCTCTACTCCTCCTGGTGGTACTGCTGCTGATACGGCTCCGGTGGTACTGCTGTAGATTCTCCTTCTTCATGTTGCTTTTTTAAAGGAAAGAGCGTGGATGATGCACTTTTCTCGTCGCGTTCATAAACTATCACTTTAGCACCATACATCTTCATTTTACCCCCTCTCTATGACTATGCCGCATCACAAATGCTCCCCCTTCTTCAACAATGACGCCCCGGCATTGACCTCACAATATTTCAATATAACTTAACATCTAATTGTATAATTTGATCAAAAATAAAAGAAAAGAAAAACATCAAGAATAAGCTAACGTTTACAACTAATAATTTTGGATTGGTTGCCCAACTGGGTTCTCGAACTAGAACATCTTGAGGTGGAGCTGCTGAGGTGGAGCTGTGGAGTAATCTCTGAAATAGAACAGCCCAAAAAAGAAAAGAACACGCACACATTTATCATGATTAGGACCTGTACATCACATCATATCATCATTTTTTCGACTTCTTGTAGTTTTGACTATTTGAATAGCCGTATCTTTCTGGAGGTTGAGCTTTTGTCGACCTACTCGATCGTCGTACACTTCCCGTAGATTCGGCATCACTACTTTCTACGTCAGAACCGAAAAAAATTGGTGGAGGAGCGACCGAACTACTATTATTACTACCTCTCTGCGAAGTTGGCGCTGAAGGCGCTTTAAAAGTTACTACTGAAGAGTTTGGACCTGGAGAGCTTTCAAAATAGGAAGGATCTACACGAATAGGAATCAGAGACGGAGAGGAGCTTATCAGATTTGGAACGGCTTGAGGAGATGGCTGATATGACTTACGGGATTTACTAGGGGCTTGCGGTGGAGAAACAGTGCTTCGTCTCTCATGAGGGAGGCTATCCGTACTGGAACAACTACGAAAAACTTCCTCAGCGTCGGAGCAACTAGCACTGTCATCATCGCTGATGTACTCAAAAGATTGCGGGGGATCCATTGAGACAGAGCGACTTAAAACAGAATGATTGGGATCTGACACCTCTTCCTTAAAAACTATATTTTCGTTATTCCTTAAATTAAATCTTATGCTACGCTTACCACTAGAAAGACCAATTACGCTACTTAATGGACTACTTAACCTAGAACTTACTTTACTACCGGATTTACAACTTGTTTGTGATGTCAGAACATCATCTGGAACTTCCCCCTCGCTGTACTCAGCTTCCGATTGAAACTCGGAGAAATATTTACAAATATGCCTAACATTTACAACAAACTTCACCCCCTTCTGGTGATCAAAAGCTAAATAATTGAGAGGACCTAATTGTTTTAAAATCGAATATGGACCTAGCCATTTTACTAACCATTTGCTAACCAAACCCTTCTTCCTTCGAAAATTTGCAAGTAAAAACTGATCACCAGGCTCATAACTAATTGGAGGGTGCTTTAAATCAAACCTAGCCTTACACTTCTCTTGGAACGCGATAGTTCGTAATCGAGCGAGAGTCAAAGCTTTTGCATGCCGCTCAGCCTTACTCTCCTCATCCTCATTATCTAAAACTTCCTCATCAACCGGAAAACGACTATCTGAACTTACTCTAGGTTCTCTACCATACACTAGAAAATACGGAGAAAATTTCGTGACAGCATGAGCTGACACATTATAACTATAACACACTTTATCTACGTAGCGATCCCAATCATTATGCTTTTTACCAACTAACTTAGCTAAAGATCTCTTAATTGTGTCATTACTACGCTCACAAATCCCATTGGTGTTGGGGTGATACGCAGTAGTAAATAGTAACTTAATCCTATGTTCTGTACAAAAATCCTTAAATTCCCTACAATTGAAGTGAGTACCTCTATCAACTAATATTTCTTTTGGCGTACCGTGCCTATAAATAACATACTTCTCTAAAACATTAATAGCACTTCTAGCAGTATTGTCTTTAGTCGGCCAAGCCTCGAGATACCTAGTTACGTGCTGGTTACGGTACTTACTAGTAGTTGGGTGAGGTCCTTGGTAGTCTACCCCTATTCTAGTAAATGGCTGTATTGGAGGTGCGACGGGCTGGAGAGGTCCTGGAGTGTTGGCATTACGGCGACGAAAAAACTGGCAAGTTTGGCATCCTTGGAGGTAACGGCGGGTGTCAGCATACATCCCCTTCCAAAAGTAACGGGATTTGAGAAGATACCAAGTTCGAAATAGTCCAAGGTGGTTCAAATCCGTGATGTGAACTTGATCCATGACTGCTTTTCGCATCCCTGCTGGAATGAGTAGGAGCCATAATTTACCATTGTCTTCTGGGTTGATCTTGTAAAGGAGGCCGCTGCGGAGACTGAAATTTAAAATTGGATCATTAGGTGGATAAACAATAATGGCATCTTGTTCTTGTCTGTGTTCTAGTTCATTGATGATTGGAAGGAGTTTCTTGTCACGGCGTTGTAATTCATAAATTGTGGTGTCATCTATTTTCATCTTGATGATGGAGTTGAGCTGGAGGCGACTGAGATATTCTTCATTGTGTGTGGTGGACATGGGTGGATCGACTGGGTGACGAGAGAGAAAATCCGCATCAGAATGTTTCTTTCCACTTCTGTAGACAATTTCCATGTCGTATGGCTGGAGTCGGAGGGCCCATCTTGTCAATCTGGCGTTTGGATCCTTGAGGTTGAAGAGCCATTGGAGTGAGCTGTGGTCTGTAATACAAGTAAAAGTTCTACCAAATAAATAAGGACGAAAATGTTCAACTGTTTCAATAACGGCGAGGCACTCAAGTTCTGTAATACTATATTTCTTTTGTGCAGCACTTAATGACCTCGAAAAGTACCCAATTACGTGTTCTGTCTTGTCTTGTCGTTGCACTAGAGTTCCACCAATACCATCCAAGCTTGCATCGCAGTGTATTTCCAAAGGAGAATACTCATCGGGGTAAGCTAAGACTGGATCGGAGATTAATTTTTGCTGGAGTAGAACGAAGGCATTTTCACATTTTTCATCCCAATTAAACTTTTTGTCTTTACACGTAAGGTCAATTAATGGACGGGCTATAGTTGAGAAATTTTGGATGAAACGACGATAATATGAACAGAAGGCTACGAAGGATTTCACTGCTTTGGTATCTTTGGGGCGAGGCACTTCTGTCACATATTTAACTGCTTTGGGATTAACCCTAATACCATCAACGGAGACTTCATAACCGAGGAACACTAATTTCTTTTCACCTAATTTGCACTTTGATGGCTTCAATTTTAGTCCTGCACGAGAGAGAGCTTCAAACACTAGTTCGAGATGTTGTAGGTGGGTGTTGAAGTCCGTGCTATGAATGAAAATGTCATCAAGATATACTAATGCAAGAGTCCACTTGAGGTTGCCTAGTACTGTGTCGATGAGACGCTGGAAAGTTGCTGGACTGTTGCAGAGACCGAAGGGCATGACATTCCATTGGTAAAGACCATCTGGAGTCACGAAAGCAGTCTTCCACTTATCACGTTGTTCAAGTTCAATCTGATGATACGCTTGGGCAAGGTCCATAGAAGAAAAATAGTCTGAAAAACGGAGCCGCTCGAGAACATCATCAATACGTGGAAGAGGATAAGAATCCTTCTTTGTAACGGAGTTTAATTTTCTGTAGTCGACACAAAAGCGGAAGGACCCATCTTTACTTTTAACGAGGACGACTGGTGATGACCATGGAGAATCTGAAGGCTCAATGAAACCTTTTTCTAATTTTTCTTCTACTTGCTGTCGAATTTCTTGCTTCTCTTTGAATGAGGTTCTGTATGGGGCTTGTTTTATGGGTCGAGAGTCTCCAGTATCAATGGGATGTTTAACCCAATTGCAACGGCCAACGTCGGAGGGAGATTGCTGAAAAACATGTTGATACTTCTCTATTAGCTGCTTTAATTGTTGTAGATTGTCAGCTTCATCTTTGAATCGGTCGGCATACTGGAGTTCTGAATGAAGAGGATGTTCTGAAGTAGTAGTATTATTATTTTCTGGAGGTGGTGCTGAATCATCACGGAGGCTACGCAGTCTTGCCTGCAATAGATCTAAATTTTTCTCAACTTGTTCTTGTTCGGCGAGATCTAAATTGCACACAAAAGCGTCTGCAGTGTAGTCCTCGTGACGACCTATTAACTGGTTACGCACTATTCGCACTGGAGCACTCGTAGGATTGAGAACAAAAGTAGCACCTTTTCCATTATCAAGCGAGACAATGGAGCGTCCTATGGCAATGTTACGTAAGCAAGCGTTTGGAGTTGGCACTATGAGCACGTCAGAAGAAATTGGTTGCTTGCAGTACACTTTTATACGGTGGTAGGACTTTGGTGGCACTATAATTGTCTGAAGATTGTACACATTTGGAATGAAACGGCGTTTGGTCTTAGCTTCCCTTGTGTCAGTAGTAGTAGTAGTAAGCTCACTTGGATGGCTTGGGGTCTCATCACTTATCGTTGGGGTACTTGTCGTGGCCTGTGAATAAATATTATGAGAAGCATCATTAATATTACTGTCATTTGGAACTATAGCGGCATTAGTAGTAGTGTCAAAAGTAATGTTAGGTTCTCTGCAGTTTATTTTAACATCATAGGCTTTGAGCCAGTCTGTTCCTAGGATGAGGGGCTGTGTGAGATTCTGGATAACATAAAATTTCCAGAGAATTTGACGCCCTCTGATGGTGATGAGTAGCTCAACAACCTCGTTGCATGTGTGGTGGGTGGATCCTACAGAGAGTGAGAGCTGGATGGGAGAAACGTGGTAACGACGGTGAATGTTTGCAGCTAGTTGTGGCAGGAGAGATGCGTTGATTGCGGAGATAGTTGCTCCTGTGTCCACTAGAGCTGAGCTGCGTGTGTTTCCCATTGTGACTGGAATCTGCATCGATGATCTGGTGATGTCCTGCTTAAAACGTGTAGAGAAAGCACAACCATTTACTAACGTATGACTACTACCTAACGCTAAACCTGTACTTAACCTACTACCATTCTCTACAATTATACTATCATCTATTGTTGTCCTCTTATTCATGGATGAGCTACTCTTCTGGATTTCCTGCAGGGTGATCTCTTTTTTTCAGTAGCCCCTGAGGTGGAGTAGCAACTGGAAACATTTCAAAAGTACAATTAGGACACGTGTACTTAATATTACCTAAATTTTTGGTAGCGACTGATCGGCTGGAAGAAGGGCAATGAGCTTCTAAGCTCTTAACACTAACTAACTTATTGCTAGGCTTATCATCTAATTTCCCGTTCATCAATTCCCTAACCTTATTTTTAAAAATAACCCCTGCTTGGCTCGACCCTAATCTATTATTATTTATACTTAACCCATTGCCATCATTGGCATAACCAAAACCTTGTTTGACCATAGCTGCTTCGACTTGAGGCGTAAAAGGAAAATATCTACAATTTTGTGGGATAGGCCTGCTGTCCCGCGACACAGGCCTAACTAGTTTAACGGGTTGGACAAAGTTTGGTCTTTTTGTTGTTGCTGATGATTGCCATCATCATAAAAATAAAACGGAGCCTCCCCAAGACCAGAGCTTAAGGCTCGTATACCCGCTTGTCCATCTACCTGTCCCTGTACAATTCCTCCATGATTTGCAACAACTCCGTTCTGATTCGGAGGTGGCATGCCGCCACCCCGATTATAATTAAAATCTCTAACTTGAATAGGGGGATTATTGGAAAATCGGGCATTACCCGTATCCTGAGACGGATATGAACGAGAAAAAGTGGGGGCGAAATATCTTTGGTTCTGATCATTATTTATACGGCCCTGAACAAAAGGAAAATTATTATTATTATTACTAAAATTATTGGAAGGCCGAAACTGTGGTGTGTATTGACGATTAAAGTTAGGCGCAACTGAGTTGCTCATACGTGACCGCTGAAAGATTCCCTGTTGACGGTCCAGTTCCATATTTCGACAGTGCTTTTTGACGTGTCCAAAAATTCCGCAGTAAAAGCATTGGGGCTTGTCGTCATCACTTCTTCCGGTTGGCTGAAGTTGTCTGGATGGTGAATGTCTCTGCTCGGGTGGTCCATTTCTGGAATATGAAGTGGCTGATGATGATGATGAAATAACAGGAGGTGGTGGCAATTGTCCTTTTGTCTCCACCTGCAGCTCATGAAAGTTCCTTAAGACCTGTAGTAGTTCCTTGGGAGTATCTAAAGAAAGAACAGACAATCTCTCGCGAAGATGAAGGGGTAAACCCTTCATCAAGTTAGCAACCTTATCATGTGTGGGCATAGAGGGGTTGATGTGTCTAAGACACTCCAACTTACGTGTTATATACTCCTGGGGGTCCTTTGCTACATCATATTTGATGAGCTTGTTCCTGGCTCTGTGTTGGCTGCGGAGGGACTTTTTATCAAAAAATGACCTCATGGCATTCCTCACGTTCGTCCACATGGTCTCCTCATCATCCTCTTCACCATTTTCGGGGGTAAATGTTGGTTGCACCCCGATCCACCATCGACGGGCATCATCCGTGAGGATCCGATCAAGATTACGGAGGATCCATCCTCTGGTTAAATTTAAGTTGATCCGGTCCTCCTCCAGGTGAATGAGAAACCAGTCCACATCCGTTTTTCCGTCGTATTTCCTAAGGAAATTGAGTACCTCATGGTATGGCACACGGTTGAGGACCTGTCGTATCTCATCCTCAAAGTTTGGAGGATTGGCTGGAACTTGCACTATTTCTTCTTGTTGTTGTTGGTTCATGATGAGTTCTGAAAAGCAAACTTTTAAAAAGAATAGAGCACAACACAAAAATTAAATTTTCCAGCTTCCTAACTAAATGTTATGCTTCCCTAAACTATTAGGCTTTTTTCTACTCAAAATTATCTATTTTCCTTCAATTCGGCTTCTTTTCCTCTTTCCTGTAATTATTTTTTTCCATAAACTATTTCTTCTAACTTTAAATTTTATTGGAGAGGTGTCCGTCGCTTGTAATGAGAGGAGGTGGTCTTGCCGGTGGCTGCCACCCAAAAAAATTAAAAAGAAAGTCACTCCACCACTAAACTAAAAATCAAAACTGCCCAAAAACTTTAACTTTTTCAACTTTAAACTTTAACTGTAGCAAAATCTGCTCGCCATCTCTTTTTGTAGCGTGGCTGGTGATTAGCCTTCCACGACTACTTCTTAAATACTAGGTTAAATACTATGATGATGGCAGTGGTGGTGGTGACAATAATGAACTGGACTCGACACAAGATAATATACTTTCACGGCTGCTTATCCTCAGCCGTACTATTTATTTAGTGATTGCCCTCGACTTGACTTGTAAACGGACTCGACTGACTATTTCAAATATTAACTTGACACGACTGATTAACTCACTAACGACTAAACTATAAACTATAACTGCTCGTCTTGATGATGATGATGGTCTGGTCTCGGCTTACGGTGGTGGTGCTTCTTGGCTCCTCTACTCCTCCTGGTGGTACTGCTGCTGATACGGCTCCGGTGGTACTGCTGTAGATTCTCCTTCTTCATGTTGCTTTTTTAAAGGAAAGAGCGTGGATGATGCACTTTTCTCGTCGCGTTCATAAACTATCACTTTAGCACCATACATCTTCATTTTACCCCCTCTCTATGACTATGCCGCATCACAATACTCTCCTTTTTGTTATACTAGCTGTTGACTTTGAGTTAGTTTTTACTTGAGATGGGTGTATTGTTTTCAGTCGAACCAAATGAATAAAACATGGTGTCACTGTCGATGCCATTTTTGTCTATTTTTTAACTGTTTACGTACTGTCACTCAATTATAAGAGGTTTGCACTTTGGTTCGTGATATATTACCGGTGAAAATAATTAGATGTATGTAGCTTATATATCCTCCAGTGAGGGTGATATATAAAAGTGTGCACCTGGCATTGACCTATGATGTTTTTGGCTGAAAAATACAATACTTATTTTGTAAAACATTTGTGATGCAGTCATATTTATTCTTCAAATAGTTATATCGAAATATTTATTTTTTAAATTGAATAATTTACCTTATGAACTGCTTACCGACACATTAGTTTATAACAACTTCATCCTACAATTAATTTACACACAATGGTGGGACGTAATAGATTGATCCGTAATAGAAGATCCGTAGTTGTGAGAGTAAATAAATATTCACCTGAAAACAAAAGTTTCTGTTGCTTGCATATCTCATACTTTGTGAGAAATGGGCATGTTAAAGGACGTACGGCAATTTTAGAGTAATGCACAATCCATGTAAACTTTGGTGACAAAAAGGGAGAGAGATTTGACGTCAGTCAGTATATGCTTCGACTGTTCAGTAAGGATATGAAAATAAATGCGTGCACCTTGTATCATGATCTTTTTCCGACAAAGTATACATTTACATGGTTTTCCTCAGATGTCTCCCATCCAGAAAGACAACATAAGCTTAACAGATGCAACGCACATTACTTTGCACACAAAAACTTGAGCCGGGTTTGTAAAGCTTACAATGGAATGCACAAGAGTAATACATATATGCTTGATGGAAAGTTCGCTGCTGTGAGCTTTGTTAAATTTGGTATGCCTTCCATGAAGTAGGCTGTCATGTAAAAGGTAAATGTACTCCGGGTCCGCTGTTGATGATGATTTTAATAGTAATAAAACCCTACGTAATATTTCAACTATTTTTATGGCGCCGACAACTCGACAATGCAAAAGGTGTTAGCCTCTTTCAGGGATATCTCAATACATAATTTTCATGATACATATCAGTTTTAGATCAATTCTAAACCAACTTTTATTGAAACTTCTTGCATTCATTCCATTTTTCATTACGTTTCCATATTTTGAATGCCATGAAACAGTCATACAGATTGCATAAATTCTTACAGTCAACCCCAGTATCATACAAGTTATAATAAGGACCGGGTACTCAAATACAACTATCTTAAGAGATCAAAACATATCAAACACCAAGTTTTGTCGTAAGTTTCAAAACTCATTCTCATAGATTAGAAAGTAAACCGTAAGGCGATGTTTGTCACATCTTAGAAATTTCGAATGGATCTATCATAACTCGAACGGAGGAAAAAGCATTTTGTATGTATAATCGATGCAAATATTAATTAACTTAACATTTATTTGCTTCCTAAAAAATCTCAACGAAATTGGTTTCGCCAAGTAAAACAGAAGCATGGGAAGGCAGCTTCCTTAGTCTGACTTTGAATTCCTTTCACTCAACATATGAGCGAGAGATGGAAATATTGCTTGACAGCATCGTATAATTAATGAAACCACCGGATGGTTGCTGGAGATTCATATAAGTGAAGTTAGATTCATGTCACATTTAAATGTGTTTGATTATGGGTATTCTTCCTACAGAAGTTCATATGACTTTTAGGTGTTATATACGTGAATTCTACTGAATTTCCAAACGTAGTGATATGTATGTATGTATGTATGTACATACCACAGATTACGTGTAAAATTTAATGCCACAAAGCTGGTCGTGATCACATTATAGCTTACCCTAAAACTTCATGACATTCAAATTCAGAAAAAAACGCTCGAATATTAAGTTGATGTTCTCAAGGAATGCAAAGCCAATGTATGTTCTGAATCAATCCCAACTTTTCCTGAGGTGAGACAGGTAAAGGCATCGGTGGTTCTTGTATTTCATCCGTGCTTTAGTTGGAGTTTATGGTATTAATAGAATCATGTAAATTACTTGGACCTTTTCTATGGTTTGGTTTTCTACACATCGACGTATATCTCTGCTCGTTTATCTAGTAGAGTAGAGTGGAAATTTTAGCCAAGTCAGAATATAAAAAATTCAATGCATATATATATTCTAATCTGCTCCACATTCAACATTTGTATCCTCGCTCATCTAGCTAGTGGCTGGTTGGTAGGTATAAACGGAAAGGACGATCAAGATCCTTTCCAGTTCCCTATCCTACTCCAGTCAGCAAAAAGGTGAACGACTGAGAAAAACTTTAGCCAAAATATTTTCAGTGAATATTTTTTGTGGTTTCATCTGCAATATTATTTTTTAATTTTGATTTTGATTTTGTTAGACCCATCTCTCCTTAACTCAACAATCAAGTGACAAACATTATTACTAGTTACTGGTATTTGTCAATACGTTTTCACAAACAATTAACTTACTGAGCTGAGATCGTACATTAGATGTGAGCTTTATTACATTAGTTAATTGAAGCAGGAACGCACGCAAGTTGATGTTTGTCGTCGGTAGAAATATAAATATATTTCGTCTAGTCAGCAACACAAACGAGAACAGAAGGGAAGAAGTAAGTTTAAAAACCCTTTTAATTTATTTATTATTCCCTTATCTTTTTGATTTTAGAAAAACAGTTTGTTTGGAACAATTCATAATGACGGAAATAACCATCTCCAAAAACAGACGTTTAATTTCTGTCGTTTAATTTCTGTTAATTACAGTCTGTAATTTTTTTTCTTTTCTTAGAACTTGGATTCAACTCGTGTTGCGAAGTTCGAGGGCTGGACTGAGCGTCAATAATTATTGAAGTTAGCGTATTATCTGGTGTTCGATTATGGAAGGCGAAGGTGATTTTGAAAGAGTTAGTCCGGCCGTAGAGGAATTTGCTGCTTGTGAAAAAACTGAACTTGAACTGGAAGACCTTCCAAACGAGGTAGGTCACGTTTCATCTAGTTATCATCATTAATTTTAAATATTTGATGCAAAATGAATAATTAATTCAAACAAAATATTTGTGTAACTTTCAGATGCTCAAATCGATTTTAGAAGAATTAGTAGTGGTGGATCCGGAACGACCGTACCGCTGGAGTCAAGAGTCCTGGGTTTCCAACTTCCGATCTGTGATTCCTTATCGTCAAGTATGCTCCCCTTGGAGGGATTTTCTGGACGAAACCTTGGAGAAGAGTCTTCTCTCAACTTTAAGAGCTTGGTGGCCCCCTTATAACATTTGGTTTACAACTCCCCTTTCAAAGGTGCAAATCTTCCACCCATCGACAATCGGATTGGAAAAAGATGTTTCTTGTCCACCATCTGTAATTGATTACATTTCATTGATTACATTGATCAGAAGTAACCCATTTCCAGGGAAGGCAGTGGAGGTGGTGCTGAAGAATGATGCCGATGATGACGAACTACGGACACAAACAACCATACGCCTGATGGATTTGTTTACAAAAGTTGGACATCACCTATCAATCTTGTACCTGAATGCTTATAAGATAACTACGGATCTTGATGTTCTCGTGAATATTCTGGAGAGGTGTCCAAACTTAAAAGCCTTGGTGATAAGGGACTTGACAGTGAATAAAGACAAGTTACCTCGTCCTCTGCCACCTCTGCCTCAACTCAAAACTTTGGCGATTGAGTCAGTAACAACGGGGCCCACATTGGAGCCACGATTTTGTCTGATTCCGTCATTTGGCCAGTGGCTAGTTGAGCCGTATGCATGTCAATTGATTGAGCTCGTAAACGACTTCCCATCTCCGGTGACAGCTCCACTTCCAAAATTGAAGCAACTCACGATCTATTGCCCTAACCGTAGCGTTATGCTGCAGAGTGGTCCCGCAGTGTCCCTCCTACGTTTGTCTGTCAACATTGAGGATTACTATGGCTGGAATGGGAATATTTATGATGTGTTTAAATATGTGGACAAATTTTCCAAAACGTTGGTAGACCTCTTTTTAAGCATTTGCTGGAGCGACCTAATCCCAAAAGCAAGTGACGATAACGGGGTGGAAGAAGATGATCAAGAAGTTCAACAACAACGAGGCGATCCGTTGATGGAGGAGCTGCAAAGAGTTTACGGAAAGCTGCCCACATGTAAAGTGAAATTCCCTCATCTGAAAAAATTAGCTTTTCCTTATCCAGGAATGGAAATACATGGGTTGCTCCTCATCCAAACTGTGCTTCCCAAGTTCCCTGCGTTGGAAGAACTCCTATTTATTCATTCTCGGCAAAGTCTTGATGAATCTCTTGATTATGATCAGTCTCGAGAATCTATTGCCGAATTTTTGGAGAGGGAGAATTATTGGACTATTTGTCCCAAGTTGAAAAAGATAACTGTTATTGATGATGTGAACAAAAATTATAATGGGCTTAATTTTGCCTGCAGCCGACCGGTGTTTACCTGAAGAGGATCGAAGTAGACAGTAATAATGTTCAAGTGAAGAATACATAAATCAGCGATTCAAACAATAATATTAATGTTTCATGAAATAACATTTAGATTACTACTCAGATTGTTAGGATAAGCATGATATATTATTGGGTTTCCAGTTTACTACCGTCTTTATTTAAGTTATTTAATTGTATCTTTTTTTTTTATTAATTTGGCGTTTGTTTGAAGCTCATATAAAGTAGAATAAATTAAAGCAAATTTGTAAGATCAACATAATATGGGACTAGAAAAAACTAATGCTCTTGGTAATTTTTCACAACACAATTCACAATTTTTATTACCATATCATAATTAATATCATCATCTTTATCTACTATTGTTTGAAGCACCAAGAAATTCTATCTAGAACATGACATGTACAAGATGGGCTGGAAGCTGGAAGTACGATAGAATTATAGATATAAACTTAGTTAGATTGGACATGCCGACTTTATTTTGAATCCATATAAAATGATCCACGGACCATATATCCGTGACTACTATGATTTTGGTGTAGTTTCAAAAAAAAAATCTTCTGTCCAAAGAAAAATTTTATGTGGTTTTCCTTACACAACTGTAGTAGTTCAGGAAACAACGTGCGTAGGATTTTTTATATGGACACAACAAAAATTGCATGTAGTGCATTGAGCACAGCCCTTCTATTGGTGTATTTCTATGGATAGAATCATTTTTTAAAGGAGTCTCTTGATGCCCCAGCTGAGTGAGTCATTTTGAAACTTAAAGATTTCTCCAGGCCCGGCAACGCAGCCTACTTTGTACAACGTTTTGCATTTGTTAATGTTGATGGTGAGTCTATACTGCAAGATACGTAAATGATTTTGGCTTCCCGACGGTGCCACTGGCAGAATCCTACTGGTTGCAAAATATCAAATAATGAATTGACATGTTTTAGTCAAACGCTGTTTTCCTTTTCGTCACAAGTTGAGAGCATTCGTCGTGTGAGTCGTGTGTGTAACATCACGTTGGTTGTGTAGTTAGTTGAAGGAGGAAAGAAAAGCGTGCGTGCGAGTTGGCTGTCGTCGATAGAAATAAAAGCATTTTCTAAATTCAAAAGTTTAGTGTTAGTGCAAGCAATATCAAAGCAAACGTGAGAAAAAGTGAGGGGGAAAGGAGTAAGTTAAAAATAAATTTGATTAATGATCGTGTTCCTTTATATTTATTGTTTTAGAAAGAAAGCAGTTATCTATACAATCAATAATATTGACACTGGCTGGTGACTGGTAAAATCGGAGGAGATCTACAAAAACTGGTGTGTAATTTGTTGTCTGTTATTTTATCTTTTTGTTAGAAGTTGGATTGAACACGTGTTTCGAAATTCAAACATCAAGCTTCAATATTTATTCAAACTAGCGAGACTTGGTCCTCATCAGTGTTCAGGTATCCCGTTACCATCCCGTGATTGACAATTGAAAATGGAAGGCAAAAGTGATGACGTAGGAGCTCCTCAGGTGGAACCTCAGGAATCTGCGCCCAGTTGTAAAACTATAATAGAAATGGAACATCTTCCAAAAGAAGTAAGTCATATGGTTGCTCCCAAATGTTTATTGGATTTGATAATCAACGAAGAATGAGAAATATTTATTTATATTTTGTTTGTTGTTTGCGTACTAATTCTACAGGTGATGAAGGCCATTTTGGAGAAATTAATAGAGGTGGATCCGGAACGGCCATCCCACCAGATTGAAGAGTCTTGGAAAATAAACTTCCGATCTGTGGCTGCCTATCGCCAAGTCTGCTCCACTTGGAGGGACTTTCTAGACGAAATCTTGGAACAGACTCTTCTGTCAATGATAGCAGTTTGGTTTCCTCCATATCAATCTGAAGACTTCCATTTTATTATCCCAAAGGTCATATTGGGCTCCGCTGACTGGAATGTCGGATTAGATGAAGAGATTCCATGCCCACCATTTCTAATTGGTTACAACGGAAGTAACCCATTTCCAGCGAAGGCATTGGAGATGGGGGTGAAGTATGGCAAGAAGGTCGATCGTGTAGTACGTCCACGTCCGCAAACTCCCATATGCGGGATTGATTTGATTACAAAATTTGGTCATCATTTGTCAGTCTTGTCCCTGGATAGCTGTAAGATTGAGGATCTGGATGTTCTGGTGACCATTCTGGAGAAATGTTCCAACCTTAAGGCATTGATGTTACGGAACTTTACAGTGTCTAATGGCACGTCTCCACGTCCTCTGCCAGATCTTCCCAAGCTCAAAACTTTGATGATTAGAGGGTTCTACCTGAAAACGACCGTTCACAATGTGGGCCAAACATTTGATGAAAAGTTACTCCACCAATGGCTGGTTGAACCATTTGCCGATCAATTGGTTACCTTTGATACTTACGTCCGCAAACCGCAACCGGTTACAGCTCCACTGACATACTTGAAGCAACTCACGCGTTCATGCAATTTCCTTGGTCTTGAAATTCTACAGCAGAATGACTCAATGTCGCTTCAGCGATTGTGTGTCAACGTTTTGTCCACTGTGGATAGTTATGACTTTAAGGGGAACATTCATGACGTGTTTGGTTATCTTGACCTATTTTCCAAGACGTTGGTGGACTTGTTCTTGAATGTTAAATGGAGCGACCTCTTCCCAAAAGCCAGTGACGATAATGAGGTGTTGGAAGGACATGATCAAGGAGTACAACATAAACGACAAGATCCGTTGATGGAAGAGTTGCAACGAGTTTTCGGAAAGCTGCCTACATCTAAAGTGAAATTTCCCCATCTGAAAACATTGGCTTTCCCGTACCCGCTAAAGGAAATGCATGTTATGCTCTTCAGCCAAACCGTCCTCCCCAAGTTCCCGGCTTTGGAACAGCTCCAATTTCTCCATTTTGATAATGATTATGGTGGTTGGGATGATGATGAAGATGATCAGTCTCGAGTTACTATTGCGCAATTTCTGGAGAAGGAGAACTATTGGAACATCTGCCCCAAGTTGAAAAAGATAACTGTTGTTGACAGTTATTTCGCAGCAGAGAATGCCAGACTTACAGTTATCTGCACTCGCCCAACGTCAGTCTGAAGTAGAATGGGTTTGTAACAGCAATAACTTTCAAATGATGAATAAATCAAAGATTTAATTGATAATTTTAAGATGTTCTATGAAATAACATTTAGATTACTACTCAGATTGATACGATAAGCATAGTGTATTCAGTTTTCATAATATTACCTTCTTTGTTTAATTGTAGTGTAGCCTTTTTAATTAATTTGGCTTTTGTGTGTTTATAAAGTATAATTGTAAAAAAAGAAAATTGTATATCAAAATACGAAACGAGAAGAACTTATCCTTTTGGTAATTTTGCTAAAAAAATAGTTAATCCTCATAACATCATCATTGAACAACATTTACTTTTGTCTGAAGCACCAAACAAATTCTACAACACAACGTTCATGGCATGCACGAGGCTGGAAGTACATTTTTATTTCCTTGTTTTCATCCTTCAAACAAAATAGTCTTGCAACTTCAATACTTTATGGTTCTCCACACTTGCCTTTCTGTCATAGCGAATGTTAATCGATGTGGATCTCTCTGACAAACAATCTCCTCGATGTTCCAAAGCTCAACGACACTCAAAGATATTGTAGGGTGGAATTTATTTTTAACGTGTGCTTGGCCCAATTTCATTGTGTAAAAACATAATATTTAGGTGCGGCCGAAAGGTTGACGTCATAATTAACTCCGGTTTCTCATAAAGTTAAACAACGTGAGCATGCGTGTTTAGTTGGTTCAGGTGTAGATGTAAGGTGTATGTGGAGTGCATGGGAAAAATATCAATGAGCTTTGGATTAAATGGTTTGATTACGTGATGAAATGCAAATATTTTAATTTTTTTATCTACATGACTTGTGTGTTGTTGTTTTACATGGGAAAATAATGTAGATATACATAAATATAGGGTACTGCTTCTCAGTGTGCATCACATCACCCATTTTCAACTTTGGAATTTGATTTAAAAATTAATACTGTACTTACGTACTGTGTAATTTATTTGTAAATGATGAAGTAGATTTATTCTCGTTCTTGATTACATGGGATTTGGACATTCCTCGCATGTTAATCATACCAATAGTTGGTTTAGTCAAGACAGCTCCATGTCTTGTTCGCTTTTGTTCAAAAGTTTAATCAAAGTTTAGCGTGACCGAATTAATATATGCCCAATAGTATGGCACTATCTAAGGTGACCAGACGTCCCCCATTGAGGGGGACAGTCCCCCATTCAAGTTCCCTGTCCCCCGACAAAAAATGTCCCCCAAAACGTCCCCCATTGAGAATTGTGTCCCCCGAAATTAAAAATTGGTACAAAATGGTCTTTTTAATACCAAAATATAAAAATTTATAGGAAATTTATAGTAATTTGTCAATTTTCTTGCCAAATTTTCTTTTTTCATACGAAATACAACCAAATTTATTGGTTTCTGTGGGCTCCAAAGTCGTTGATGGGCGCATTTTCTAACAATCTGTCCACAATTTATAAATATTTCGCTTCTGTGGAAGGAAATGTCCAGCTGGGCTGTCTAATTTTACAATCTGAATTTCTTTGAGATGTTAAATATTTGTAAAATCTTGTTGCAACGTAAGAAATCGCAAATTTTACTATGCAATGGGATATAATAAATTGAAACCCTTTTGTAGACTACAAAAAATGTACGTAATTTCTCCTTCTCCGCGAAATACTTTTAACGTATGAGGTAAAATTTCGCTCATACGTTAAAAGTACAAAATTTAATCTCCCTTTTCCTTATCTTTAACCCGATTTTTTATTAGACGTTTTCGGTAAAAGATAAATTCAACAAAAAAGTCCCCAAAGCGACTGAAAATCAGGAACACCGCTAGTAAATAAAACGTGATTTTAAAAATTTCGGAGTGTCCCCCATTGGGCTTTGGAAAATCTGGTCACCTTAGGCACTATCCTTTTTGTATTCTATATCAATATTCTTATTTTTCAGAGCCAGTTAATTTCTTTCTCTTTTTATGTGGATGTCCAAGTGGCAATTAATTTGGAAGTAGTTGCTATATATGCTATAAAACTATGGGAAGGCTTCCACTGGAAGCTACTGGAAGCCTTCTAGTAGCTGTTGATTACTTCATGATTGAGCTTGTCAGATAATTGAAAATGTGGCTTACTATTTGGCATTGTAATGTAAGATCCATACAAATACTACTTTTAACACAATAGTCTAATTTTATCCACCTTCGGGGACTCATTACATTATAATAATATGTGAAATATCAAGTTTCCAAATAAGCGCGTTAAAATGTCGTTTCAGGCATGATTATCCTTTCTTTTTGTATCATATTTTGACATCTCAGCAGCAATTAACGAAGAAACAATACATTTGAATCAGGAGCTTGAAATATTTGAAAACTGTACAATAAATATAGTTGTGAATCATGTGGAAAAACCAGTAAGTACTTTTTACGCCGATATTTACATTATAATTTTTTTAGCCAGTTTTTAATAATTTTAAATGAAAATTGGTATTGTACCATTATTTTAGAACGAAAAGGAGCAGCCCTACAATATAAACGCTTTGGATACTACCCCAGTTATCATGAATTTCTTTTATTAGTTATTCTTTTACAGAGAATCCACCGACTTTAAATTTAAAATATTGCGTTTAAACGTGCGTTGTTATCGTTTACATTGATCCGAAACCCTGCGACATTTGGTTGCACACAGTTCTAGATAGTTTGGAGACTCGTCCGTCCCATATCCTTCCTAAAACCTTTTTTAGTTCAGCCTTTGACAATACACTTCCCATCATCGATACCTATGTGGGTTACGCGGCATTCAAAACTGGAATGTATTTTTGTCACGTTAAGAAGAAGGATCGAGCAATTGGCATTAGCAAATGGTATCCATCCACGGTTCCCTTTCTGATTGATTTGACATGGGATCTTATTTTGAGACACCACAAATATCATTCGGGGCTTATTACCAAATTGGTATTTGAAATAGCATACTCAACTCTCAGCAAAGGGTTGGAGTAGATTACTCAGCCATATTCGGTTGTCTTAATTATAACACAATCTAACACAAAATTTGGAAAGAATGTGGCCATGTATTCACTTTTTGGCCTCAAAATATTAAGCTCACCCAATACCATCCGGCACAAATTAAAGAGTTGATGGAATTTGAGAACCTGCAGCGAAAGGCTTGCCCATCTGTTGTCATAATAGTTAGGGTGCGGAAATTATCCAAATCCACATCAAACCCAAGAAAGAAAGTCGTTCCCCTTTCCAAATTCGGACATGAGGAAAATGACAAAATATTTATGGAGAATATGTGCCCTAACTGCACAATCATCCCCTACTTTGTTGCTGGCTCATTGCCAATGCACCACTTATTTCCGCTTTTGAATTCATACATTAATGGTTCACTAACACAAGATATAGTATTTAGTTCAAAACCTGATCAACTACACTTTGTAACGTGCTATCCCACAGACAAAATCGGGTGGCTGTCACTAATAGGATATGTGTCTGCCTTTGATTTGACCACTCGGTTGCTTTTGTTATTAGCAAGCTTTTCAAGTGCAATTGTCATGAAACAAAAACAGGCTAGAGGCCCCAAAGCATATTCACAATGGCTATTTGTCTACAACATTTTGTTAGGACAAGGTGCAAAACGTATTCATCACTTGAAATGGATTGGAGGTGTGTGGATATTAGCTGGCGTTGTACTTACAATTTTCTACCAGGGAGATAGCATTGATCGTTTGACAGCCCCATTTGAAAAAGGGAAACTACATGATTTTGACGAATTGTTAACCAGATCGCTACCAATGGAGTAATTTAAATATGCTTATCAGTGACCACCATCACTTTCGAAAAGTCAGTTCACGTGCCCGTGGACATACATATGCGTTGCTTATCAAGCGCCCATTGACTACATGAATTATGTTACTAGGTGCCGCCGACAATACACTACGTGGTAAAGAGAGTGCCCATTTCATTCATCATGATTATTAGCCAGGTGCCCGAGACCTTTCAGAACATTTTATATTTCACTGAACAAACTCTTAAACTAAAAGAAGCTTAAAGCAACATTTCTAGGAACACATTAACACAAACGAAACAAATCAGAACACATTACTACACAAACTCAATATCATGCAACAATGATATACTCTCGTTTGACTCAGGCTCTTCATGTTGTTCTGCATCTTGGATAATGGAGTCAACCTCCATATGATCGGGATCATCCAAGCTTCCTTCAGCTTCTGTGTCTTCATTTCCTTGCAAAGCATTATTCTAGGATTTGATTCAAAAGCCTTTATTATTATCAAAAAATTGAGTAGTGCAAAAGAGAAAAAAAATTTACGTTTACCTTTTGTTTGTTCTCATGAGCCAACATAAAACAAGATTTTTCACTATCAATACATAAACGCTTCTCGCATCCAGTGCACATGAAACACGTCTGCTTCCGCTTGTTCAGCTTGTTGAAACAATACCAACAGTTTGAATAAGACTTTCGTCCAGATACGGACCGAGTACAAATTAAAAGGTGACACTTGGCATTGGTTGTTGGTTGAAGTTGAACATCAGAATCGCTACCAATGTCAATTAATTTATCGATTAGGTCTAAGACGAACGGTTTGTATCTTGGTTTCTTCCTAGCAGGGTCCAAAATTAAATACATCCGATATGTATTGTACACACATAAGTCCAGCAGGTAGAATGCGTATTTCTTATACCATTTAATGGTCTTTCTCATTGCTTCGTAGGGACGTATCTGCTTATCGACATCGTCCACCGCTCCCATTTTTGCATTGTACATAAGAACAGTCTGTGGTTTATCTCTGGTGTTCTTTGGGTTTGCAGCTGCAGTTGGAACCATTTCATGTACCATGAAACTATTTAGTATAAAAACTTCCCGGCGATCCATCCACCTTTCAACTAAAAGTTTTCCATCGCTATAAGTCTGGGTCTCTCCTTTACGCAATTTTGAATCCTCCTTTGAGATCTGAGGCATGTTTTTTCTGCTTTTGCGAACCGTTCCCAAAACATAGGTTTTCTTCTCCAACAAGTGATGGGCAAGTTTGGGACTCATGTACCAGTTATCAACTACCAAACGGTGGCCTTTCTCCGTGTGACCCTCCAACAAAGTGATTGCTGCGCGTCCCCCAAACCCTAATTCAACATCATTCGACGTTAGAGCCGTGGTTTTTCCTTGGTATGGAAGCATATTGAGCATAATCTTTGATTCGCAGTCAACCAACGCCATCGTTTTAATTCCAAATCGAGCTCTTTTAAGTGGGTTGTACTGTTGAAATGCAAGTCTACCAGAGAACGGCATTAGACTTTCATCAATGCATATAAACTCTCCAGGGTCGATCAATCCTGAAAATTTACTGATGAGATCAGGAAGTAAGCTTCCAAGCTTGTTGAATCGATCTTTGTTGGTGGGGTCGACATTTTCATTGTTCACAAAGTGGAGGCTTCTTAAAATGTCTTCAAACCTAGTAGAAGCCATAGTTTGTGTTTAAATGACCCCCCATTCTCATATTTTGACTAGTATATTTTTCCTAGCATATTTCTACTTGCCTATTTCTGCTCATAGCCTTTCCAAATATTGGGGTGGAAAGATATTGGTTAGTGGACCAATAGTCTTTTACAGAAGGCTTCTCGACAATTCCCATCAAAAGGTTAAGTCCCCAAAAGGATTTGAATTCGTTAGATGACAATGGCTTCCACTTCTGAAATGCTCTTGGCTTGATGGCTTGGACTTGTTCTACAAATCGATTGCTTTCTGCTACAATATTTCCAACTATTTTATCAGTAAGAATGGTATCCAAAATTTGGAGGGGTGTCGATTCTTTTGAAAAGCAGTGGGCAGGATTGATGGCAACATTTTGTCGAATACATTCAGAGGGGTCGGGCTCAAAATCACCATTCTTAATCCATTTTACCTAAATTATCATTTGCTATTAGTTTAGGATCGTGCATTTATCAGTAGTAGGACTAAAATACAATATATATGCATTCATGTCATACATCTGATTCTTTCTTTGGAGCTCTTTTGTTCCTTCCCCTTGAAGCCATTGGAGCTTGCATGTTGGCAACCGAAGCTTGACTGAATTGTGTGGCTTCATAAGGTTCGTCGTCCAGAGTATCTCCTTCCCATTCTGAATCACTTCGAGTGTGAATTTCGCCTTTGTTTGTGAAAAACCAAAATTTTAAAGTAAATTGATTGGTAAATATGAGATGGCAATGGTAATAAAGTTCAGTGTAATCAGCTTTTTTAACTTACCAGAATCCATTTTAATGGTTTACTCGGTTAATAGCCGATAAAATGATGCATTCGATGATAAATGCGAATAAAATGATATGCAAAAAATGTTACATGACATTCATGGAATGGGCTCTGACAGTGCATTTTTAATTACATGAACGTCATGAAATCGGTCTCCAGCTATGCAAAATCAGTTGCTTGACGATAAAGTAGTTGGGCTCTTCATTGCCGAAACACATTACATGACATGCAAGTACTCGGTCACCAGTATACATATTTGCATTACTTGAAATATAGTGAGCGGTCACATAGCAGCCAAAGGCCATTGCTTGATGTTCATGGAACAGGTCCCTGATAAGCATTTGGCCATTACTTGACTTCAAGTATGTGGGAGCGATCTGGTTAAGCACTAATTTTAGAATACATATATACTCCGTCAAAATACAAGGGTGCTTATGAATTTTTTGAGGCAATGAGTAACCAAGCTTTTTCAGAAATGACCTCACCTCCGACCAAGAGTACTTCTTATTCAGTAAGCATGTTGATGCAATCATTCGTTCTAGGCCAAGTCAAGGTGAGCCTATTTGCTGATATGTTTAAAGTCAAGGAAATTTCATTACGGCCGGCTGAAATAAAAGCAAAACTTGCCAAGATTTTAAAACAACCGGCAACCTTAATGGAAGCAATTGTAATGGAGAATGCAAATTACTTTTTTAGAATAATATTGAGATGTGAAAAGGATGCTTTAGTTGGCTTTACTCCAAGGGTAGAGGCAATGAAACGTCGACTGTTGTAAAGTGGACTTTCAAAATCACAATTGGCATGGAGTGAAAATCCATATGGGGAGACTTTTAAAACGTGGAAGTTTGAAAGGATTCCATTCCCATCCAAATGGTTTCTTGGAAGGGTGCGTTCCTTAACTCAATCTGGAATTATTGAGTTTGGGAATGATTGGGAAATTCGAGTTGGGAGCTGGCTGTAACGAATTCTATAAATACAGCTACAAAGTGGATACCTCTGTCACTACAAGGAAACACGGCGGTTGTGTTTTATCTTCATTGGGGATTACTTTCAGTAACCATTTTCATATTTTGTTTGGAAATGTTACCGAAATTTGTGGTTTCAATAAAAAAGCTTAGGAAAGGGGCTGTAGCTTTAATATCAAAACGAATATTTGCAGAGCGATGTTGTGGATGTGGTATATGGTTATGGAATTTGACGAGAAAATTAATGTAAAATCTGTAATAATCCAAAAAAAACCCAGTATTTTATGCATATAAGTTGAAGGGTGTAATTTAAAAAATTGCATCATAATTTCATTTGTAAAGTGTGGTTTAATATCACTTAAACTTCACAATCTACAGTAGGCTTTCACTTTCCCACAATTAATTTCCTTTGAGGATATAAAACATTTGTGATAAAAACCTTGTGAAAGCTGTGAAAGTCTTTTTCACTATCATTTTCATTACGTATTCTACTCAAACACTTCAGATGTCTTATACATATTATAATGTATTGCTGTGCAAATGAATTATAAAACAATAAACAATAAATACATATCATGCCATAAAATAAAGTGACGCTGAATAAAATTATCAATTTATTTGGTGCAATGTATACCCAAAGTATGAATTGTGGGAATTATCTTAGTTAATTACCAACAAAGAAATACAAGCACACCATTGCAATCTGGGCAAACAATGTCCCTTTCCCATATAAACTTGAAGCGGATCCTTCAGTAGTAGGACCTGTTCCCGTCCCAGTTGGATCTGTAGCACCAGTTCCAGTAACAGGTGGGTTTGTAGCACTAGAAACTGTTGTGGTGGTAGGTGGGGGTACTGTGGTGACCATTTGTGTAAGATTCATGGTAGCTTGATTAAGCATCACCACCCCTCCTGCTCCCGAAATGAGTTCAATATTGACAATCTAAAAAAAGCCAGATAAAAAATCCTTTAACTACTATTAATTAAGGCTATAAATAAATATGTTGTTTATTTTTTATTTTACTTACGTAATGCAACCCCGGCCTTTTTAAAAGCCCCGTATCCACTTCTTTCCACCCATCCTCTCCCATCACCACGTCTTGTATGAGTTGGCAATTTGCACAGTCCAACTCAGAATCCGCATACTTTATTTCTTGCATCGTGACCCTAATGTTAGAACCCCGTCCTTCCACATAAGTTCTAAGATTCAATGAGGACGGGACGGTAGGCACAACGGTGGAATTGCTTATGTACCGAATTCTACAACTTCTTCCTGCACAAGGAGTCCAATACCCAACTCTTGAGTAAGTTTCAGGGATTTCTGACCCTGGATTCACTGCACAATCTTTCCCATAAGCCCAAAAATAAGAGTAGTCATCTGCAAAGTGGCAGTTTGTGTTCCAAACGTTTAAATAGTCCCGATCCGTGTTCAAGGTCACAACAAGATCGTCTTGAATTGGGCTCTGGGTTGTTGTAGTTGGGGGAGTTGTTGGAGCAGGAATGTCTTCTCCAAGGTCAACTGTAATCTTGTCCAGAAGGAGGCGATCATCGCCTGAGCTGGTCAAGACCATGCTGAGAACCTTTATTTATGGAATAAAAATATAAATCAAATTCATTCTTCTGCACTTTTGTATGTTTTTCTTCAATTTTTAAAAAAATTACCAAAGCATCCGAAACTAAAGCCATGTCAATTGTAGGTTCAATCCAGCCTTCTCCATTTGATTGGGATATGGTCCCCACGACAATATTGTAGTCCATACCAAGTGGATTCTTCTTCCCTTTCACTTCAATTTTTGGGCTGGCTCCCTTCAAAAATAGTCTGAACTTCAAGGTTTTTGCTTGTGCCAAATCCGAACCTCCATAATAGTGGATTTCACAAGTCTTTCCTGTGCCAGGTGTCCAAAATCCTTTGTTTGTTGGAAAAGCCCCTTCTTCTTCTTCAGGAGACATGTTCACGGGATAGCCGAAAACCCAAAAGTCGTTGTGGTCCCGGTTGTACACGCAGGAAACCTCTATCCATTCTTTGGATGCGTCTGAATTCAAGTCGAGCACAATTGACTCGGCATTGCTTTGTTGAATTTGCAATCCAATACCTGAAAGGATTAGAAGGAAGCTGCTTTCTAAAAGCCAACTCCCTTTAAACTTGCGTAATGAAATCATTGCGACGGGAAAAAATTAATTCGTGAGCTTCTTTTCTTAGTCGTCTTTTACAACCAATTGATCATGCAATAAAAAATGGGCTCGGGTTGAGATCATGAAAACCTCTGCTTTGATATTGATTGTCATTTGTCACCTTGATTTTTACCAGTCATCTGCTTATCAATCAACCATCAATCAATTTATTTTATCATAATTTATTTTTTTGTGTATTTGCACTCCTTTCATGTCCATTCTATTTATGTGTAATAAATATTATGTAAAAATGGAGAACAGAGCTGCTTTTATAAAAAAATCACTTCTCAATATTCAATTACAATATATTGGCTGACAGTCCATTTACTCTCTCGCTCATTATATTTCAAATGAATTTATGTTATCATGAAAGAAACATGAAAGGTTTTGTAACAGTTAATGGAAATTCTCATGTCTCATTGCTTATCAGAAGTTGAACCATTTTTGTGAGCTGATAAGTGATGAATGACATTGTCAATTTGGGCCCATATATTTGTAATAATAATTTTAATCAAAGTGGATCGATTCACTCTTTTCCTTGACGTAATTTGAAGGACGTTTGTCCTTGCTCATGAATGTTTAAATGAGAGAGTATACATATGATACAAACTTGTCTACATTACTTTGGCCACTACAAGTTTTATTATAATAATTAACAGGAAAAATTCTTTTTCATATGCATACATATATATTACGATATTTCTTTAATATGCTTAACAAATGAGGAAAATCAGATAATTAAAATATAATGTTGTGAATAGACAAGATAAGTTTAAGACACAATTTTTATGGTTGGTACAGCACTACTAGTGTTATTAGATATTCGAAGAATGTCTGAGACGGCATGTCCCGCACGTTTCCAAATGGGGGCATTGGCATTACCTCTCTTTTCAGGCGATGAAAAGGAAAGGATATCTTCCTCATCATAATATCCTTTTGCAATTTCGTCTGGAGAATGAAAGCTCCTTTCCCAAAAGTCATCCTGGTCAAAGGCGGCGTTACTCGAACCCCAATTTTCTCTCTTTATTCCATCCTCTGACACACTTCGTGCCCTGCGCCTTGAGTTCCAGTTTGAGTTCCCATACCCATTTAAACTTGCTCTTGGCAGGTAAATATTCCCCCCTTCACGTCGTCCCCTCACGTTTATCTTGGCCGCAGTTGAAGCCTGTTTTGTTAAAGCCTTGTCTTCCCTTCCCACACAAAACCTTCGGATTATTGTAATGATGATTTGAAGCACCAACAGAAAGAGAATTATTATAACACAAACCATTGTCATGTTAATAACCAACCAAGCAATAACAAAATCCCAAATCGTGGGCATCATGGGCATTGTAACGTTAAATTGATACTCCACAGTTGAAAATTCCCCTGTGGGGTAAATCGGAAAATCAGTTGTAGATTGAGTTTCTTCCATTTTACTAGAGTTAATGATCACACAACCAAAGCTGAAAGAGAAATAAAAGGGGACGTTAAGCAATTATTCTACTAGTTCCATGATTCGATGTTTACATTGCTATCATCATCATCATCATCATTACCAGCATGTGGTACATAAGATATTCCGTGTTCTGTACATCTGGGTAACAATTAAAAATCAATAAAATCTAATGCGATATCCATGTTTCTATAATATCGTAATAGAGAATTACATTTGATAACTAAAAGTCAATAATGGTTACAATTTTTTTCAAATTTTTTATGCATCCTATATTTATTTGGTCTTGACCATTATTTCAGATCTTTGGAGCATATTAAGACTTCTGAGATTGAGATAGCAGGTTGAAACAAGCAAAAAATCCAAATTTGGGAGAGAGATTTCTCAAATGCCTTTTGACTTAGCTTCCTAAAACTTTTTTAATGTGTGTCTTATGCAGGATGAGTAGTGCAATGGGTAATTAATCAGATACTTGAGTGAGTTTTTCTTCAGAAAAGGATGAGATCCCAAGTCTTGTATGTAAAATAGTATGTCTGATATGTACGCCGTTTATTGCCCATGCACTTTGGCTTTTATCAATTTGTCATTAATTTAAGTTTTAATTTATCAATGACTTGACTTAATACGTGACTGTGAGTAATCTAAAATTTTATGAATGTCTATCTAAATCAAGCAATCTTGAATGCATTATATCATAAAGATTGTCTGAATTGAACAAACGTTTTCCACTGACACATATTCATACATTCAATCAAGCATCAGGCTCCCAAGGTCAATGGGAAACTGTTTAAAATAAAACATTTGGAATTCGAATCCGAAACTTAATATTAATATTGTTTATCTGACTTGACTGAATTCAGTAGGTATTGGATTATTTGAAGAACAAAGAGCAAAACTTCAAACTTAAAGAATTTACGTTATGTACATATTTACGATATTACTTAAATACGACATACGATGTACGTACGCATCAGCCACAGTATGCATGTTCGTTTCTTTCAAATGCCATAAGTAGCAAATGGTAGCTCCAACTAAATTCCATACTCCGTCTTTTAAAAATTACTTGGACTATAAAAAATCGGACTTGGACTCGAGTATTGAATTAATGTCTTAGGCATTCATTGTTGAAGTTACTGATAAGAAAAGTTACAGGAATTTTTTTGACGTGTGAGACAAAAATGGGTGAAATGGAAGCCAATCTTACCGAGGAGTTCTTCTCACCTCCGGATGAACCAACCTGGGTTGATAAGATGCGTTCCAAGGAATTAAGGGAGTTGATCAAAACAACATTCAAACCGAAAAGTTAGTATTCGATAAAATTATTGTGTGAAGATAAAACATACATTACAAATAATATGTTATGATCATGATAAAATAATTTATTATTGTATTTTTTATTATAGTTGACATGAACTTCACAGTTGCCCAACTGCCAACCGAAATGGGATTCATCGATCCATCAACTGTAGACACTGCTCACATTGTTCGCTATGTTAGTCCTTGGGACTTTCATTTGATTGTTGACTCTGCCTTTGATTACTTGCTGGTGAATCCCGAGTGGAGATTTTTCTTTCAGTTGGAGAATGAGACAGGTAAACTCGTAAACTATCAATTCCGCATAATAATATTCTATTTTCCATTCATTTAATTTCACTCCATAACAAAATATTGATATTTGTAATTAGGTAAGGATTTCAAAACGCCAGCTCAGCTGTTTCGAGGACTCACTATTTTGATATCTTTTTATGTAAAATATTTACGCGTGCTGGGAAAGGATAAGCCGAATGAATTGAGGGTGGAATACAACCCTGGGGATCTTGTGATTGCTGTCATACCCAGAAATCCAAAACGTTCCGGGTCCACATTTTCCCCTCATTTTGGTTATCGGGGCGTGATTGTCCAAAGCCTAGATGCGGTGAAATCTACTATGAATATTGTGCGAAGCTGCTTCCTGATCTACCTGTTTGACACGGGGGAACAGTGGATTCTTTCAAAGAAGTTTCTACGTCCCTTTCATCCTCATTTCATCGTGTTTCCGCCGATGGTAATTGAGACAAAAACTATTTTGCAATTGTTAGTAGATAAGTTATTTGTCAGGTTGAATATTATTGTATGGTATTATTTTTATTATTACAGGCTATCAAATGTGCCCTTAACGGGGTTTCACCAATTGGCCCTGAATGGACCAACTCTGCAAAGAAAGCTGTTCAGGAACTGTTTGCCGGGAAAGCCGATAAGCGGATTTTTGCTGAATTTTACTCAAGGTATTGCATCTTTGTATGTTTATTTATATACTCATACTTTAATTAACTGAATTAATTTTCAATTCATTCACATTCCCACAGAAAACTCGAAAATTTTCATCAACTTTCGTCAAGTCTGGACTCTTTCTTGACGAAAGAGCCGTATTTTGTTGAATTGTTCGTGTCACACCGTTACGGACCATGGACACAAGGTGAATGTGTCATCAATTTATCAGAAGCTCTTGTCAACAAAACTCTAGCTCTGGAATGGCCTTTGCTTCCTCAACGACCTGCTCTTCGACGTCCAGTTACAGTGAATCCAAATCCAACGGGGGAAGATCTCAACAAAATCAATTGGTGCACTGAATCCACAGATTGCTTAGTGTGGCGAGATGAAGCCTTGCTTTTATGTGAACCTTGTCCTGTCCCAATCAAGTCGTTGTCAGATGAAGAACTGAAATTGGAAACTACACGAATCATGCATTTAAAACGAGCCCAGATGCGTTCTTCTTATATGACTGGAATGAAAAACATTATGGCCTTAATAGTTTCTGATCCAAATAATATATTACGACAGCCTTGTGGACCTCCAATTTTTTATGAGAATCGCAATACCATTTAATATTTGTATGATACCGACGTCATTTGTAGTTTTCTTCGTTTTTAAATATTTTTTATAAGTTTGTTAACGTTTAAGATGAATTCCTTTACTATTAAATTTAGTATTACGACAATAAAAATTATTATTATTATTATTAGTAAGAAATGATTAATAAATCAAAACTGTAGAACTACATCAAAAGATTATAACGTAACTTTGTAACTCCTCGGGTAATTTTATCATCATCATATTTTTCGTTAAAATTTACTCATACTCTTGAAGTTGACAGCGATACTGCCAAGATTTCAAACGCAGAGAGGTTCTTTGTCGCCGAAAGTTCGCTCATCGTTGTCATATTGTTCTATCCGAATCACAGGTATAAAGAACAAGTCAGCTTAAAAATTTTCATTCAATTTTATTAAAAGTTATACTTGCATACATACCTCTAAGGATACCGGTATGGTTAGTGAGCTTTGTTCTCCCAGCGTGCCCAAATTGCCAGGACATCTACGGACGGCATTGCAACTTCTTACTAAAGCAACTTACTGTGTTGATGATCATACGTTTTGCAAGGGGGACGACAGAAAAACAAACAAAATGCAAAGCAGAGTTGCGCAGTGTTTTTTGGATCACCGGGGTCTACGGGGCACATCTTAGCTAAAATGTTAGAATTGACTGAAAATTGGTACAACTGTACTATATAGCTCACTGATACATGAAAAAATACAATTTTTGATTTTATCGTTATTAGTAACGGTTATCAGCTGATTGAAAATCAAAATTGTTAGAATTGACTGAAAATTTGTACAAATGTAGTATATAGCTCTGTGGACGCGGAATATATGAATTATGCTTTAGGTTAAGAATTATGAACGTGTTTATTCCTGTTTTTGTATTTCGTCATGTGCATGCGTATGAATTGAAATGGAATGCACATAGGCTATGGATTTTCGTTATTATAGTTAAGGTCTGTCTTAGAGGCTTGAGCGAGTGGTGCTCTTTTACTTCTCAAGCTTTTGAGTTCAGTCGTAGTGCCTTGAGCGCACTTTAGCTAGTAGATTGATGGGGGTTGACGTACCTCAATGTACAACTTTAGCTTTTACAAAGGGGCGATTTGATGCTTATTAACTAGCAACTTGTTAGTGTATATGTTTGTTGTTTCTGTCCATCTGTCGGTTCGGGTGCACGTTAAATCGAAAACGGTTAACTTTTCTGGATTGTGTTTTCACCATTCGTCATCTTGTTAATAAATACGAAGCTAGAAGGTCAAAAGTCATGACTTGTTTCAGTGAGCTATATAGTACAGTTGTACCAAATTTCAGTCAATTCTAACAATTTTGATTTTCAATCAGCTGATAACCGTTACTAATAACGATAAAATCAAAAATTGTATTTTTTCATGTATCAGTGAGCTATATAGTACAGTTGTACCAATTTTCAGTCAATTCTAACATTTTAGCTAAGATGTGCCCCGTAGACCCCGGTGATCCAAAAAACACTGCGCAACTCTGCTTTGCATTTTGTTTGTTTTTCTGTCGTCCCCCTTGCAAAACGTATGATCATCAACACAGTAAGTTGCTTTAGTAAGAAGTTGCAATGCCGTCCGTAGATGTCCTGGCAATTTGGGCACGCTGGGAGAACAAAGCTCACTAACCATACCGGTATCCTTAGAGGTATGCTTGCATATATATATCAAACCTTCTTAAATCTTAAATACCAAGCTGTTCATTACCGCGTCACATAAAGATTTCTTTAAAATTTGAATTAGCAAGCTTTCACTTTTCACATCAGAGAAAAAGAAGAAAGTACAGCACTTCATGTTTTAAAGTAACTTTTATGCAAATTACTATACATTTAGGAAAAAACTGGGTCATAATGTAATGTCAGTGTCTCCTCACCACCATGTTATCTGTGCAATTGACAGGTTCTGTCACGCCAGAATGAAGGAAATCATGAAACCGTATAATAAAATCATAATGAGTTGTGGGGAGTAAGAAATTACCAGATGCATAGTCATTTTCATGAAGTAGTCGTAATTCAACCATAATTTATTGTAAGTAAAATTCATTCAATTTACTAAATCATTAGAAAGTAGTAATTCCAATAATAATAAATTAACTGTTATAATAATTTAGTCATATAATAGTTAACATCATCATAAACTGTTAGACCCGCCAACGCAGTAGTAGTCCAACTAAATTGATTTCATATGTCAACTTTTCTTTGCATCATCTAATTTAAAAGTAATCACCGGGAAGCTAAATTTTATTTTGTTGCTTTACACTCTCGTTTGACTCTTGCCCATCACCACACACCACACCACCACCACTTTCCCTGCTTCCTTTCTCCCTTCCTTTCCTTTTAGACCCCTGAAGAACTTGCAACAGGATCATCACCATTATCAGTCATTGACTCCTGCTTTAACCGAACTCGTTTGGTTTTAGAATCTGAGTACTCCTCTGAGCAGCTTCTTTTCCCTTACTTTTCCTTTCGGTGGACTCCTTCGTCTTCGTCCAACCTCGGTCTGTCTTCCAATCCTTGATCACTTCAACAGAATCTGAATCCTCATCCGAATCACTGCTACTAGAAGACCTAGACTCAGGTAACCCAAATACATCAAGGTCTCTGGCTGGAACGTTATTAGCACTGGAGCCACTTCGAGGTCAACCAACTTGCCGATGACATATACTTCCGCAAACATCAATTTTAACACTCTCCAGTGACTTTTCCTTTGCTGACTGATGAGATATCCCCTGATTTTCTCCAGATTCCTGGGAACTCCCAATGGCTTCATCCCTTGATTCTGCTGCAGCACTTGTAGACGGCATCATATCTTCAAAAAGCTTTGTTGGGTTTACAGGAATATCTTTGGTACAAGAATGATGAGCTAGCAACATCCTCGCCGCTTTAGCAAAAACTTCCTCCTCAGTTTCCGTAATGTTTACAAGCGTCGTATTCCGCTCGAAATGATCTAATACCAAAAATGGGAAACGATTATTTATCTCTTCTGTTAGGATCATAACCATATTGTCCTCTGAAAGTCTTTCAGAGGGATCTGCTTTTACAGCCTCCACGTTCTCGTCCTCACTGGCTTTAATTCTCACCAGGTACAATTTGTCTCTGTGTATTAGTGTGTATCTCCGAAAATCCTAATATGTATATTGGAACTTCATGTTCTCTCCAGACACACCATGGGACCCTGAAAAAAAATCCTCAGCCGTTAACCAGTTTTGATGAAACAGTTACATTTTTATAAATTCCCTTTACCAAATATTGCTGAAGTAAGCCTTCGTTAGGGAGAGCCTGCTTCTTTTCATGCTCATTGACTAACGGCAACGGAAAAACAAACAGTGATACATTTAATGATTTTTAGGAGATTTCATAAGCATAAGCATTTCATAACTTTTTGTGAATTCCTAAGACTTACTCATCATAACCTTCCCATTTGATCAGGTAATAGGCAATCATGCCACGAATCTGCTTTTTCAATACTTTCTCAGCATATGACATGGTAATACTCAACTATATTATATATCTTTTAATGGCTTATACCAACTTGTTTTCTTTTTCAAAATGAGTATTAAAGAGTAACGTTCCTACTACGACTTATGTACTATGCTTTTGCCTTGACTTTGTGTTCCGGCATTTATTTTCAACTTTCGTATGATTTGTCTTGAATATGAATTTCAAATGCTTCATCAATTCGCGTTACGCATTTTAGTCTTACCGCACTACATCACCTGCAGAAAAACTTATTTTAGAAACTATCTCAATAACTTACAGCATTAATTAAAATCAGACACGACATGCCATTTTTGCTGCTTCATTTCGAGACGAGTGTGAAAGAGATACAGACATTTGCGTTGAAAACCTTACCCTTTTGTGCATGCGTAACCAGCGTAACCTGTTGCAGTGCATATTAGGATTCATAATATCAATGGAAAGTTCGAGCAACCTCGAAGCTCTTGAACTTTTTTAGCTTTAATTATAACTCTGGACACAAAAAAATAAAGCGTAATTCATTTTACCTAAGTCTTTGGATCTTGTTCATCGTTACTTCCTAAAAAGAGAGATTTTTGTGGTGATGAACTAGATTTCATGCCTTTTCTTTAGGTACATCGTAAAGATTTGTTAATGTGGATGCTACGAGAGATTCAGAGATTCACAAAAATATTATTCGGTTTGCATAATAGTCATCAACAACTGTGACCAATTTCAAGAATTTCTTGGGGCCAATCGGATTTAACGTTTCAAAAAAGCTTCAAAACCTACCTAGAGAATTTAATGGAATATTTTTTGAAAAAAAAGTTTCAAGACGATATCTATAACTGTTTTTGCCCCAGACTGCAATCCCTTAGCCATCCATTTTTTGGCAAAAATTTCATAATATCGATAGTCGATTTTTTAGAGGAATGCTTTACACACAATGAAGTCATTATAGAAGTACTAACTGTTATGAAAATATGAGAGATTTCTATTTTTTTACGTCCCCTCTCCTATCGCTCCTGGAATAATTCATTATTATGTTAATTGCAAAATCAATTAATATCTTATCTTCACAATTGAAAATTGGGAATTATATGCAATGGACAAACTTTGTAAACCTAGATTATGCAGATGGAACAAGAAAAAAACAACAAGAACTCTTTCTGTGTAAAAATATTCGCAAACAATTCGTATGGCAAGTCTCATTGTAATAATACGCAACGTAATGCTACAATTGATTCATACAACCAAGACTATCATTCTCTAAACATGAAATAACCTGAAAGCAAAATATATTCAACCACATGATTAACTTGAATCACATCATGTAACATAATAAATATAAAAACACATAGTAACTTTGTACGCATGTTTTGAGCAGCATCTTTTAATCGTCAGGTATTTCATGAAAAGTGAAACCAAACGAGTTTGTGCTTGATCATTACACTTCATATTTTTTCTTAGTATACCTAAGGAGAGGAAAGCTCTTTGAGAGTTCTTCATTTTCACGGATAGCTAGAGTACGTACGTGAACTTGAATTTAATGCTCTCCATAAAAGAAACCGGATTCATTGAAGATCGCAAAAGCTCGCTGTACTTCATTGTTACTATCAATATAAAAACATTGTTTTCAATTTATACCACAGGTTTATAACAAGTGTATATTGTACATCAACTTATAGAGTATTGTACAAATCGTCCAAAACTTGTTCACTGTAACCAGAACCAGACTTTGGCAGCTAGGCATTAGTTGTTTTTCAAGGTTAGAGGAAGAATGATATGTTCTTGTGATGTTCTTTAGATAACTTTTTAATCCCTTAGCAAAAAGAATTACTTCAGAAGTTAAAGTGTAAAGGTTTTGTGAATATATTTACAGTTTTCTTGACCATAATATTATTATGATAATGTTTCTTTACCGCAAGTTACTAACACACTATGTAAAAACGTATAGGAAGGATTTGGCTGAAAAACTAAGCCCTATGAGTTCGGTTTTAGTTGATGACTTACAATGTGCAAAAAATACATCTATATTGATTTCGCTGAAACTTGAGAAGTCCATGACATTAGAACGGATTACAAAATTCTTTGATAAGAATATCCTACAAGCTCGACTCCAAACCCAGATTCGTTATCCGGAATTTAAACAGTATCCAGTTAAAGTTGGTGGATATTGCTTTTGGAAAAGTGATTCAAATTTCAATATCCAAAACCATATTCGTAAGTGGGATGAAGAAAACCAATGCGAGGATGGTGATTATGATGATGATGACTTGATTACTCTGGATAAACTCCATCAGAAAATTTTGTTTCGCCCATGGAAAGCAAGCCAGAGCCCATGGGAACTTCTTTTGGTTGATGATGAGGGGAAGAAGAATTTCCAAAATACACCAACACCAAGCACCTACCTATTTTTAAGATCGCATCATTGTATGGCTGACGGAATTTCACTTGTCAAACTTCTTGTGGAAGGTTTTGGACAAAAGAAGCAAACAGTTATCAAGGCTAATTACACACAAAAAGATTTGTGTAATACAGGATTGAAAAATCATTTGGGAACGGCTATGAAATTAAAAAAGATAGTCGATGAAGGGAAGAATCATCCATGGAACATTTTAAATCAGCAGAAGTCTATTGCAAATTCGAAACAATTTGTGGGAATCAGCCCCCAAATATCCATGTCAAAATTGAGAAAAATTGCAAAAAAGAACAATGTACATCCTTCATCTGTTGTCATGGCCATCATTAGTGGTGCCGCAGCGAATTTATATGGGGCATCGTGGAAATGTGAATCTTTACCATTTGGAATACCACTGCCAAAGCCGAATCATCCTCCAACCTTTACTAATCACATGTACGAAGGTGTCTTAAACCTTCCTATGCAAAATATTTCTCCGACGATGAGACTAAAAAGGTGCGATGAAGAATATGGGATAATGAAGAAAAGTGAATTTCCAATATTTTTGGATGCATGCTTCCAAAAATTAGGAAAGTTTCCACATAGACTACAGCGAAAAGTGATGGACCATAGTTCTGTTTTTATTGCTGGTATTACAAATGTGTCAATTGATCAAGAGGGGTTTGCTGTTGAGGGAAATCAATGTACTAATGTATCCGCCACTATAGGGGTCAATGTTGGATCAATGGGTGTGCTTGAACGATAAAATTCCATTTTTTCGAATCCAATGTTTAAAAAAATAATAAATGTATTTTTTGTGGTTTTAGGAGTCATGTTCTTGACCATTGGCTACATGGATATATTACAGATATCCGTTGTTGCTAACAGCTTAGCTATGAATGAAAATGAAGTTCAGACACTTGCCATGGAGATGAAGAACCAATTTGAGGAGCTGTGTGCTGAAAATGATCACGCTTAACTATTTCTTTTACACACCTATATAAAAATACGTTCATTGAGCCATTCTCAAAATGTCATGTATACTTAGAATCGTATAACCTCTAACACATAATTAATTGCAGACTTTGGATTTTTAAACTTAAAATGTTTTGTGCAAAATGACCGGGTAAAAATGTAACCAGGGGATTTTCCGCCTTTTTTCCTTTTTATTATAATTTTATTGTATTATTGTTAAAAATTTCTTGATGTTTGTAAAACAAGATAAAATATTACGACGCGGAAATGCTTCATAGATAATATATTTCATGCACATTTTTAAGCCTTTCTTGGGGGCGATGTGTAAAGTATTGAAGCAAACAAAGCAAGCAATTAAAGTTAAATAAATTGAAAATACAAAGGAAACAAACGTGTGTAAAAACATGATATGCAACACCATTGGTTGGAATCAATTTTAAGCAAAATTCAATTGAGATTTTGTAAGGTTGTCGCGAATCTACAAAATATAATTTTCCAAAGCAACACGGTCTTTTCCTAGAAGAACAACATATATTTATTTAAAATAACACACCAAGCGATGCTTGATTAATGTAAAACATATTACCCCATTATGCGTATGAGAATTACCCTTACGTGTTTAAAAATTCAGAAATGGCGCATTCATATCGAAAAGTGTCTGAACAAAGTAATCTATTCCATCGATCATCTGACATGTCGAGCCCATTTCGTTTTTGTCATTAATCTTATCCACTTTGATAAGCACTTTACATAGCATTTATCAGGGAACTGGCATTTTTTCCATTATTTATTTAACAGGGCGCATGTTGATTTTTTTACTGGTATACCCAAAAAACGGCAGTATTTGCTCATCAATCGTTTCCAAAACCCACACATTTATATGCATAATTCGAGTTGTGAATGTCAATGAGGACAGCCGTCTCTCTGGGAGAGCTTTGTGCTTTCTCCAAAAAAATTAGCACAAGTCAAAAACTTGGGTGCTGATGAAAAATGATGCTGTGCGAACCAGCATCATGCGATAAATTCAATTCAAACATTGAACGACACTAAAATGTCCAAGTCTCTCATCAAAATATGCGTGTGTAACCGACGCATCTGTCGATTCCTCCTCTTCCTCAACTTTCTCTCAACTCATTTCGGAGTCGTTGCAGGAAGCTATAATAAAAGGATAAAGAAGTTTGAGTATAACTCTAAATTACAGAAAAGAGTGAGGAGGAATTTATTTTTACATATTTTCTGGATTATCAGTACCTTCTTTATTCTCATAAAACATAATATTACAAAGGATATTCGAAGAGTTAATTTAACTCTGCCATTCTTTTTTACTCTTACTCTAGGCACTATTGCGTATTCAGCTTTTTTCTTCTTTTCAAAAGACATTTGTGTAGTGATTAACGGATTTTCTAGTTTTATAGATTACATGAATAAATCCTATGGTCGATCAATCGACAAAAATCCACATAAAAGAATGGATGACTTAAAACAGTCACAGCGATATGCATCGCAGTTGGAAACGTGTCGTTTGAGCTCTGGCTCTTGTTCACGTGGTCATTTGGATGTACTGGTGTTTTTGAGCCTAGCACTCCCCCCATCAGCTGGATAGCTCTGTTCGAAATCATCTCGTTCACGTTCATGTTCGTTTGGGTGCCTGAGCCAGTTTACCAAATAACTAAGGGGAAGTGATCCTCGTATAAAGCGCCGCGTATCACCTCGTCAGACGCCTTGCATATTGAGTCTTCTATCTTCCCGTCTAAACCCTACTCCTTGTTCACGATCGCTGCCAGCCTTCTTTAACACTTCCATCGCCTTTATCACCGGAAGCTTAAATCACAAATAAATTGGGGATTAGGGTTTATGGGATTCGTGGAATTGGAAGAATTTTGAATAAATTGGGTGTTATTCGCTGAATTCAAGGATGTTTTGTATTGTATAAACATCATCTTACCGGCATCCTTTCAGAGTTTGCTCCGATTGGAAAGTTCATGACGAACCTGAGTGTCTGCGCTCCATACAGCTTGCTGTTCAGGACCTTGCTCCCCAAAAGTGTCCCGCTTCAGCCAGTCGTCCTTTTACTATAAAATGAAATAAAAATTTGCATGATTACCCAATGCTTTTGGAGATGATTTAGAAAAGAGTGGACTTACTATGTTGACAGATGATCTTGATAATGTTCTGATGCAATGTAGTTTGGAGTATTGTTGTGCTCAATCAACCGTCTCGCAACGATTTGTGACACGTTCACGATCGCTCGCGTATTCACTCCTAGAACGCTATTGCATAAATTAGACTGGAAGATTTCATTTTTAAATAACGGCTAATGTCCTTACGTGTCTAAACCTTCATTGGTGACTTGAACGAATTGTGAGCCAACGCCTGCGTTATTCACGACCCTGGGCACAAGGGATGGTAGAGCGTTGTCCAAAGCAGTACGAGTGTATTCCCAATCCCCCAAATCCACAAAGAGCGTCTTTACATTATCTAAGCATTCTAATTCGCTTAACCTAGCCTCATCCCAATCAACAACGTATGTATATGGTATTATTGAGTGTGCATAGAGCCTTGGTGATCTCGAGCCCTGTACCACTAGCCCCTCCAGTTAACACAATATTCTTACCCTCGACACGAAGCATGACTTGAATTGTAATTTGAGCAAAATCGATTAGAAAATTATATCAATAAATCTCGGTTGAATGATTGAAATTAGTTCTCATCAGCACGAGATATATCTTAGTAAAGCAACCATTTTTTATTTAAACATTACGAATACAAACTGAATTTTTCTAAGTGAAATAATAGTAAAACGAAACGCATGTCTATACAAAGTTAATAAGGAGTAACAAGATTAAGATGGTATGTCCGAAAAAAAATATGTAATTTCACTCATCATCGTTGGCGGGCCAAGTAAGACGTTCTTCGTAAAACGAAATTACAACCTGTGGGCATTTTACGTTAGCCTGTCGAGCAGGGACCAGATCAGCCTCATCAGAGTCCTTCCACTTAATCAAGAACAACAACTCACCAGACGAGTCTGTTGCTCCAATTATCTTCTCCGGGTTTAATCCACGGTCAAATCCTGTCACCTCTGAAGATACCAAACTTGCTCGAGTTGCCTCCTGCGATCAAACAAATTATACTTTTTATTATAGCGTATATTTATCAGTCAAGTAAACATCTATGGAAATTAATTACATGGCATGTAAGCGCATGCATAAGCAATTAACACCTCACCTTGGCAGTTTTCTGCTTTTTGGCAGTGTTTCCAGCAGAGAGCGTGCTTTCCTTCCTGTCGTTAGCAGCAGCTGCAGCAACAACTGAAGCAGGAGCAGGTCGTTTGCTCACAGTTTTCTTGGTCTCTCGCTCAGCCCTCTTCTTCTTCTTTTCAGCCTCCTCCCACTGCCTCTCGAACTCGGCAATGAGATCTGGACAACCCAAATTCGTAGCTGGCTCCCAAGTGTTTTCCTCGTCCTCGTAGTCCTTCCATTTTAGAAGATATTCTGTCTTCCCTCCATTCCCAATCCGCTTGTCCAGAATCTTCTCCACCACATACTCCTCACCAGTCTCAGAACCTGCAGTGCTTCCAGCGTCAGAGTCAGAGCCCATCGTTACTGTTAATCAACAAACAACACAGTAGTATCTACACACACTACCATTTACACCTACGCATTCCAGTCAATTTAATTCAAAATTTGGATTTAAGAACCACAATACAACTTACCAAATAATAATGTCGAGTCAGTCAGCCAAAGATCAAACGACGATTTTTAAAAACTCGGTCAAAAAACACGGAAATATTTTATTCTACAACATACGTTTTTGTTGTCGCTGAGAAGAGTAAGAAAACAAGTACAAACAAGTGTGTACGTGCAGAGACCACAACTGAGTAGTGATTCCTTTGGAAAATATTGTGTACTTCTCTACTGCATTTGTGCGGCATTAAATACATGTTCATGTATCTGCTACCTTGTGTGTCATTCTACATACCTAGCCCTCCTTCTTCATCCTATGCATTCTCCTCTTTTCTTCTGGCAGTTTGCATATAAGAATGATGGTGATATACTTCCTTGAAAGCTATGCATCATATATTGAGTAGCCCGTAAGTAAGCCTTTCCTACTAAAAAGTGAGTCACGTCTGCCTCGACACATAATCTCAGAGTGTGAATATGTGTATCTGACACGAGAACAAAGTCCAATCCAAACCAGTGTGAATATTATGCCTCGTCGTTCTGTACTCCTCAACTCCAATACCAATTCTTAAAATTAAAAGCGGCTTAACAGTTTGTTGAAGTATTACTACGCTAGCATACAACTTCAAAATATTGAGCAGTCAAATACTCAATATAATTTCTAAGCATAAAGGTTTAAAGATTAAAAAGGTGAAGACAAGTTTCGTTTCATGAAACATGCAAGCACTAACTTATGGAAGTTTGTGCAGTACATCCCTTCTCTTTAGACGCCGCAGCGTACTTCTTAAAAAGTATATCATTGCTAGTTATGCCTTCTTTTATGGAAGGACAATGCCTTAAGAATGCATACATTCAATGGTATTTAATTCATTTGGCAAGTGTATGAGGCAAAACAAGCATAAAATAATGCATACATGAACAGATTCTCAAATTTTTTGAAAATAAATATTCAGTGCAATATTTTAAAGCTAATATTTGTCATAATTATTTTGCTGTACACGAGACAAGTGAAGTTTATAAAATGGACAACTCAGTAATGACTCACAGTTTGGAAAGCAGTATAACAACCTCTTCGCTCAAGAGAACGATTGACATGTTAAACGCCTTTCAAACCCAGATCATACAAAGGGATGAAGAAATTATGAAGCTAAAACAACAAGTTGCTGCTTCTCACGCACTGATTTACACAAAAAATGAGAAGATTATTGAGTATGAGCAAAATGAGGAAGATTTAAGACATCAATTATGGAGCATTTCTGAAGAACATTGCAAATGGAAGAAAAAGTTAGCATGCATGAAGCTGAGAAAAAACATTCCGGGGACCAAGTGAAAGCTCAGTTAGTGGAAGCCATTCATCAGAAAGAATGTGCTAAAAACAACTCCAGGAAATGAAATCAGAAATGAGTTGTCGTGAAATGTTTCTTGACAACATGGATATTCATAATGTTGTTAACAAAATGGAAAACATTGATAGTGCGGTAAATCAGGATCGGGTGAATACAGAAATTGAGATGGGGAAGAGAGGAGCGAACAACGATAAGGAAATAGAAGATTTGAAGACTTTCCTACAGCCTCACTGCCTCAGGTACATGTTCCCAATTATCAGGGAGAAGCTGCTATGTCAATAACTCAACCAGGAGAGTTGAGATCAAAAATACAAGTCAGAGTGGACTGTTGTTCATTTATTCATAGAAAGTCTTTTATATACTTAACAAACGTTCATCATCATGTTCACATAAACGTACATCATACTAAGCGTTTACATAAACGTTCATAGCTTTTAATTATAGAAATGCCTAATTAAATATTGCTTACATAATGCACTCGCTGCATATAAATATGCACAGCTCATCAACTCAAGCGTGTGAGACCAAGGCTGGAGATCGCAACGTTTACTCTGCACAGATCATCATAAACCTTGGGAAACGAAAGTGCAATGCACATTCCTAACATGTATTACATGAGATCCTAGAATTCTTACAATAATTCTTAAACGTTTCGTGTAAAATGCAAGAGTCTCAAACGTTAATAATATAATTTTCAATGTTTCATATCAACTTATAACAACTGGTTAAAAATAATATTCATTAACACTACTCTATTTATATAAATAATGGTTTCAACAGTCATTTAATACAATAAATTTGTGAGCCTTTGCTAGCTCAGGACTGATTATCACACGCAACATATTTGTCAACCAATAGGGTTCCTCAAATACATTAAAAAACTTTTAAATATTTATGCCAAAGAATAGCATAGTGGTATACATGCATTGGAAAAAAGAACAATCATCTGAATACAAAGACATTTCCGTGTTTCAAGTTTCCACATCACTTGATAGGGTTTGCATGCAGTTACTAACTTCAAATAATAAATATTCTCTAGGTAAGTCCAAACCAATAAAACCCACAACTAATTTGACTAAAAGTGATTATAACAAAATTTGTAAAATTAAGTACAAATTATAAAAGTTGATGGTAGTATAAAACTATGATAATTTGTCAGTCAATAAAAATCCACAAACCTACAAACACAAGCGTCAAACTGGGAGATCTACATGCAACAAGCGTTGCAATAAATAGTGGATTTTTAATCGATTTGAATAACTGGGATTTCATAATTTGAATAATAGCCATTCTGCCGTTTTGGGAATGGCTGTGCCGGCTGGGGTTGTGGAAGGGCGAATTCGTTGCAGCTCGACTGATATTGATCTTGATTAGCCTTAATTTCCACAAATTAGTTTTACTAACTACTTTAATGCAGAATAATTTTGAAATTGATATTACAGGAAAGAACGTACCGTGGAAATGCGGACGTGAACCTGTAAGGTCCCATTATCTGCAAAGAATTTGGTGGTATGTGTATCAAACATGAAGCAGTCACAGCTCTCAATTACAGCACGCATTCCATCAAAAATGGAACGTGTAGTCCCTTCCCAAGCCAATATCCGACCATATCCACTCAGCTCCATTCTACAGACAAAAAGTTAAGCAATTAAATAATGCGAAATTGTTAATTGCCAACCGCCAAGAATTATGTTGTTTTTATGTCAACCTGTAAGTGAAGTTTTGACAGCGCGTTGATGACCCGATTAATTGAACGAGGGCATAATATTGCTCAGCGTCGCCTCGGTACTGCCTTCCCAACACAATTGCAAAGTTTTGCCCAAAGCATGACTGGATTATGAACCTTAAAGTAGTTTCATGTCAAAAAACATTTTTTAATCCTTATTAAAACTCTTTTTTGAGAGAGCTGAATAAAGTAATGTAGTAATGTTTACCAATTCAGAGGTCCAGCATGATTGATACCAGTTGCTTTAATCCATTGGTCCGCTCCTAATATTCATAAATACAAACAAACCATGTTTTTTTTAAATCGTCATATGTCCAACTAAACAATTATAAAGTCGTTAACACTCTTAAGTCTGCAGTACCATGGCATGTAGCAATTTTTGGGTGATATGTAAGCAAATGCTTAAACATGTGGTCAATAGGGCCCTTCCATGCACAACTACCATCTAATTAGATACAATCATAACTTGTTATCGTTCAAATTAATCATGTTGCGTGTTAATCGATTAAAAGAAAAAATAAGTGGCACCTGGATAAGGGCAAGAGATGACACGATAATCGCAATTCTCAACATGATCCTTCATTTGGGATACAGGAAGCAGGGCATTACAACCTTGCACAACATTACACTCACGTTAATACATTATTATAACCTCACTCATGGTCTTATGTATTATTAATGCTAAAAGATCATCACTATCACATACCACTTGCAGAATTCACACAAGGGAAAAGCGTTGTAAAGGTTATATGGGACATAGCATCCAAGCTCTGCATCATCCCTGCCACACAAACCAACTCATTATATTGATAGCTCATTCTAAATGTACCACGTGTGCCACTCACTGCTAATAAAAATTAAATGGAGTGATTTTATTTTAAATTGGTCCACAACAGTTTAGTCTTGACTCCTCCACGGAAATGCATAGAACTGTTTATTTTCTCAATTACTACTTCACACAAATACAAACGGTTTGAGTATAAACAGGAGAGAGATATGAGCTCTTGCGCACTACACAAGGAAGCGGATGTTTATCAAATGCTTCCCATTCCCTTTACTTACTTTTCCATGTGCTGTGACAAAAACACAAGAAAGGAAGCATAGTGGAAAATGATTCTGTGCCATGATATTATACCTGCTCGATATGAGCTCTACTTTTATTTACCTATCGGCTACCAAAGAATGATACCAAAGTAAGCTTTCAATTTCCATGTAAAAATTTGGATAATGGGCCCATGATTTGCTTAATAGCTGTTTTTTTTGCATTTCACTTACGCTAGAAATACTTAGAAAGTCCTTTTAGTTCCCAAGTATAAAGCATATGTATATTATATGTGTATTTCCCTCTTTTTGTACTTGCATTTTCTTGTAATAATATGCTGGTTTGATCTTTTTTGGGCAGTGGAGACTGGAATATTATAAGGTTATGAAATGTGCTTTGTTAATAAATGGTTTTGGAGATGCTTTGAAGACTACTGTGGTAAGAGTGCTTGTTATGTGAGTGAACAAGAGCCTACCCTACTACCTTGATAATCCAGGCTTTACAGATTTTTTTAGCCATAGTCGCTCTAAGCAGAAATTATCAACTAGATTTACACCACTCTTTGCTTGAACTTCAACCATAAACCGGTGGATAGAGCAGAATGGAAGAGTGGTGTGGATCAACACAATACCATAATATATACAAGACATAATAGTAGCTGAGTAAGGAAATGCATATTATTATTGTATGTGAAGATGAATGGAATGTATGAATCATGATGTACGCGAATCACGTTCATCCACAACTTCCATAAGGAACACTACCAGAACATAAAAAAACACAATCAGCTCTAGCACAATATTGTGTACATAAACTCATTCCTGTCGAGTTTTTCGCTCACTCATTACGTCAAACGCAGAGTAGAACTATGGCAAATTGAAGCTAGGGAGCGGTGCTATGCGCTATGCTGTCACTAAAGTAAAGTCACAATCAACATACGTCCACTTTGTTCCATTCTCATTTGTATTATGTATATGTATATTTCATGCTGATCGATACTTTATAAGTGGATGTCCGAAGTAGAAATCAAAGCCCCAACATCTTTGCGTAACTATGAGAGAGTATATTTTTCATCATCATCAGTTAGTTGAAGAGAAGGTTCGCAATTGGGGCAATGTGATCCATCTCGGTTTTCTTGCACCGGAATTGGCTTACCGCTGGTCTAATTTGCTGGTAATTAATTATTGTTCCAACGATTGTTATGTTAAGTACCATGCTGGAAATTGAATATAACATTACAACAAAGCCTACTCACACTCAGTTGAAAATTCTGGATCTAAACAGATCAAGAAAAAAATGGCTATGAAAATTGACTTGTATGTGTGCAACATTGTGTTGGAATGATCAGAAAATGCTTAGGCTTAGCTTTACTTAGATAGAGTAGCCTTGCCTCTTTGACTTTGACTTCGCAAACAGTGAACAGTATAAAAGTATGTGTATCGTACGACCGAAGGTTCTACTATATAGTAATAGTAGCTATGCTTTGAAAGAACTGATTGTGAGTCTTTACTTCTACCAGCAGCCGATGTAGAATTCAAACTCAAATCATTTCTTCACCGTTTATGTCTTTGCTTTCGTTTTCTTGACAAGAAGTCCTTGTACGTAAAAATCCTCATAAGAATTTATTTCATAACCTTTAAGAACCCGTTAAATTGAATGAATGAAGTTTAAAACAATTTAAACTACGATAATCTTTGTACCATCATTATCGTCATTAAGGTGGGATATAAGCCAGAATGTTAAATGAGAAGGATATGAAAATGTACACTATATCTTTATGTAAGTATTTACATAAGGCGATAAATCTATTGCGGTTGGTTCTTACCCCAAAAAAACTT